>JAQQZT010000039.1:3199031-3219009 GCA_030068275.1 Clarias platycephalus | reverse complement strand
GAGCCTGGCCGGGAATCGAACCCGGACCCTGGAGGTGCAAGGCGACAGTGCTAACCACTACACCACCGTGCCGCCGGTCCTCCAAATTATGAAACGTATATATATTATATATATATATCAATATATATATTGAGGCAAAATTGTGTATTGTGAAACACTTTTTCCCATAGGAAATAATGTAAATGCAGATAATCCGTTCCATACACCCCAAAATATTACCAATATTGCCAATTTCCAATACTATAATCATATTGTTGCATATTAAAAACAATCAAATCAAAACATTTAGAAAAGACATGAAAAGGAGGTAAAATATGAAATATGTAAATATTAAACCTCACTTAACCTTAATTTATGATTCCTCTTGGCACTGGCTGCTTTAAAAATGAAATTGAAAGTGGTTCCCTTTACTTCTTGCTACCGCCTTGCTAACATTCTTCATCCATCGTGCTGTCTCCACTAAATCTTGCACAAAATGCAACAAAAAAAAGAGCCACAAAAAATATGTAAACTTGCTTCGCTTGGCTTTCCACTGATACAAACAAATTTTGACTGACTACCCGATGTACACACGACTGTAAGTATGCACAATCGGCTCAGCTGCTCGCATGCCGAAAATGCTTCACATGCTGAGGATAATTTTTGCAAAATTTTAGTTCTTAAGGGGAAAATTTGCACGGCGAGGCGTTTGCCGAGGCACCACTGTATATTTGCAACTAGTAATTCCCAATAGTCATCTTATGAGAATCTTACAAAAGATATACAGGCAATGTATTTGGGATTCATTGATACAAAATGTGATGTCATCATATGAGGATAGTGGGGTCTCATGAGACTAATACATTACGCATGCAAATTGGTATTTGGGTTTCCTAGGAAATCAGGTATGTCTATATGCATATAGCCAATTAAGTGCATATGCTATCATGCAGTTACAGTAGGAGCTGTTCAGAATGCACAAACAAGATACATAATAAATAGAAGACTTGTTCAAGAGACCAATAATACACAACGTTTAATAATCCTGTGGTCAGGAAGTTGTGTATTGCCTGGGACCCAAACAAAGGATAAGAAAATGTAGCAGGAGACATGGAAATGCATGAAAACATGTTGGAATATGACAAATCACTCAGTGCTCGAAAGTGCCTGAGCAAGAAGAGGGAGAAGCATAAATGAGCTAAACATCCATAAATTACACTAAAGGGCATCTTCTTATTTTGCCCCGAAGAACAAGAGTGCCATCTGTCGTCTGAAATGAACCCAAATCCAACATCGGTAGACCAATACCGCCATCTGCTGTCCATAGCACAAAATAATCTACAATGAATCCAGCTTACTTCTCTATGTACAGCTTACGTACAGCTTACTGTACGTACAGTACGTAATCACACCTAGAAGGTAGAAATAGAAGGAACTAATCTTGTTGGTTTACAAGGCATACATCACGTGTTCAAGGAGTCTATCAAAAGAGCAAACATGCAAATAACAAAGTGAACAAATCACATACTGACAAGTAGAAGAACCAGAAGAAAAGGTTAGAGATAGAATATCCTACATGTATTGTTTATTTATATGTATAGAATAATTGGACAAACAGAGCAAAAGGATCTTTCCATCCAACCTGATTTCCTCCCTAATGCCTGCTCACATTCTCCTTATATGGTCATTGTTTCCTGTGCTTGGTGACCCATTTTCTTTGGATACTTTTTTTTACTAGCAGTCTTCAATTATTAATTATTAAAATTATATTATTTAAATGCAATAATCGTGCTTTTGATATATTCATGCTTATCCTGGGATTCACAATCTGCTTATAGAGAATATTTTGCAAAAACACAGTACTATTTCAATGAGATGTTTAAATCTGGATTTGTGTAAGGTTGCTTAGTGACAGTGGAGGATTTGATGTAGTAGTAAATCTTCCTGCAAGAATCAAAATGGTATTTTTGTATTTCCTTGGGGCAATAATACCTAAAATAAAAGAAAGGTTTCCTCCAAATGGTTGAAATGTCGCTTCATAGTAAGAGTGCAAATATAGTTACTACTACTACTAATAATAATAATAATAATAATAATATTCAATACAATATATCGACTCAAATAGTGCTTTACCAAAAAGTTGAGCAAGATGTTAAAGGGTTAACTGACACAAAAAGGCACTGGCAAACAAAAGCAGGATAAATTAAAGAAGGTTTCACCTCAAAAGATGAAAAGTACTGAAATATTAAAAGAAACCTAGAGCAAATGAGTAAAAGCATAAAAAACCAAAAATAATGAATATGATTTGAAAGGGGAGGTTTATTAGTTATTACTAAATACATTAGCTGTCAAAACAAAATATGGTAATTTAACAAATTTATGGGTGCTTTTATATAACATTATGAGTGCCATAGAATGTTTTGTCATTGAATGTTCTCATAGAATGCTCAAAACACAAAATCATCAGTTTTACTAGACACTATCGAGGTGTAAACTGTTACCCTGCTGCAATGCCCACACTTTTATCCATATTAAAATGGAAAGAAAAACTATTGTCATCGTCTTCTACTGTAATTTTTAGACCGACTACAATCTCAAATGTTATATATAAAAAAAAAAAAAATCATCCTTTTTCGAAAGATACAGACATTACGTAACAGGTCAGAGTGTTCTCTTCTTAACTCTTTCCGTTTGCTCTCACGTTGAGGTTTCTTCCTCAAGGAGCTTCTGGGAGCCGTATCCATCTTGTGGCAACAAGCATCATTTCTTTAGAACAGCATCTTGGAGTCCATGTCCTCTGTTGGCGTGGAGTCACGGAGAGAAATATGAAAATGAAGGTCAGATATTAACACAGGAAAGTGCTGTGCCTGTAGCTTACCACATCAGCTTTTAACTCGTGTATTAAATGTCTTGCTAGTAAGATAGCCATTAGTTACACCATAATGCAGTCACGCCAACCCTGAAGCTGAATTACAGTATGAGTCGCTCTGTTACAAATCACTTGTCTAAAATATTCACAGGGAAATAGTGAAACGGTTCCACATGGATGATGTTTTAAATTCAAACACTCAAAGAGTTAACACACCTGCACAATCCAACCTTTTGTAAATCTTTAGTATAAAAATAATTCATGAAGTGTTAGATTTGAAATGTTTTGTAGGTATATCTCTTGTTTTTAGTCTCTTTTTCACTATAGTTAGATTTCAGCCAACAAAATTGTTCAGGCAAAAAGGTAAAACATGGCAACTTTTGTTTTATTGGCCTATTTTTTCACAAAAAAAAAAAAAAACTTTAATCATAATAAATCCTGATTTCAGGACTAATTACTGGTTACGCCCTAAGTGTGAATTTGTGTGTGTGTTTGGTGGTCTGTGATGGACAGGAGTCCAACCACTTCACATTCAGTGTTCCCAGTATGGGTGCAAGATCAACCAATGGCACCGAACAGGATAAATTGCTTAATAATGTAATAAACTGACGAATTAACAAATACTTCTAACTACGTATTTGTCTAATGTGAGCTACATCAAGCATCACATTAATTAACTCAAAAAATTCTCTATTTACCCCACTATTTAACAGAAAGCATGGGATAAGTGCCTTTTATGTACATACAAGTTTATGTAAGAGCATCAGACAATGTGAAATGGTTGAAGCCGGTGAGGCTTTTAATATTAAAGTGATTTAATATTAGAGAGTTGCTTATTGTTTCGTAAGAGTTATGCAATCGTTAACAATACGAGGGCCGCATGATGAAATTTCTGGTGAATGAAGGCATAAAAGTGATTCATGTTTACAGAAGACTTCAAGCACAGTACGGTGATGAGACTCTTAACCATTGTTTGAATGATGCAAACATCTTAAAGAAGAAGCAGGCTCTAGCATACTGAGAAATCTATCTACTTTGTTGATAATCAAGCACTAGTGAAACACTGGGATAAGTGCATGGGAGAAAGAAAGAAAGAAAGAAAGAAAGAAAGAAAGAAAGAAAGAAAGAAAGAAAGAAAGAAAGAAAGAAAGAAAGAAAGGCAGTTTTTAATTTCATAACTGTGTTCTGTTATTCTGTTCTGCATCCTCTGTTAGTTTTACAGGTTAAATTTGTCCATCTGCTGGGGGGAAATGAAGATGAACCTCCTATATTGGATTTGCATAGAGGAATCGTAACTGAATTAACAGTTAAGCAAAGCATTTTTTTTCTTTTCACTTTGGCTCATCTTACCGTCCTTGATGCCAAAACAGTGGCACCACTCGCTGAAAGAGAGCAGCTTGTCCTTGTCTGCATCACACACATGAAAAAATACTGACGTGCAGTGCTCCATAGGAACCAGAGGGACACGCAGAGGAGCAAGCTCTGAGTGAGACAGGAACCTGGACATAGGAGTATAGCATTAAAGAGGTGCTACCTGGAACAGCAGCTCTAAGGTAAAGACACCTAGACCAACAAGAACTGAATAATACATTCGAAGAAAAAGACATTTTTCAAGCTAGTGGTAACCTACAATTCCTTGGTACAAGTACAAGTAAATATGGCTCTGCATTGAAATCCCACCTGTCTGATGGATGTTGGTCCATTTGTGCAAACTGCCAATGCACTGGATATATGTACATGTTGTAGTTCTTCTCAAAGTCTCGAGCCAAGAGTTCGATGGGGTGATCGCCTGCATGGAGGCGCCGTTCATTCTCATAAATCTTCTGCACCTGTGGAGGATGGATAGGTAAGGAAGACAGATAGGTTGGAACAGCTGTTTAAAAGATCAACGTTGGGTTGCATCACAAAGCAGAATTTTTTCATCACAAAATTTTTTGTTCTTATTATACTTTAGTTATTACGATTATTTATGTTTTATCCCTTTATAATTATATTTAATGATCCTGAACTTCCGCAAAACAAGTTTGTTATTGTTATAACTATCTTAGCGGAAACTTGATACCATCATTAGATATTCCTGTAGAGGGCAATTTTACAGTGGAACTTTGACTGTTAGTTTTTGTGCTGAGACTCCTTACAGACATTTTTCTTTGTTTAATAAATCACATTCATCTGTCTATTATTAGACATACTGTATACTATGTTGCATGTCTGGCAAACCAATTCCTGTGTACTGTATGTTGTTCCTATTCAAATGATAATGTAATACAAGTGCACTGATTATAAACCTCTCTTAGTCAAGTATTCAACAGTGTTGAGGTATAATTTATATCATACAACAGTTACTTCCGACTGAGTAATCTGATTGGACATGAGGCATTCATTCCACGATTAGCGATAATGGACGATAACAGCATTAGGACATTTAATCGTTCCTCGTCACAGATGTTCTAACAATTGTTAATTACACTAACTGTCAGTCACAGAATGGGTAAAGGTAGTACTGGAATAAGGAGAGAGCAGCTGCCTGCCAAAACTCACATTCAAAACCAGTCACAGAAACACTTTCAGCAAGAAAACAAATCTGATAATGTCATCTTAAACAGTCCTTTCTTTCTCTTTTTATTTTTTTTTTCTCCCTAATTTAGTCGTGGCCAATTCCTCCCCGTCACTAGGGGGCGCTCCCACATTAAGGCTACCACTACCATTCAGCCGGGAGGGCCGAAGACTATCACGTGTTTCCTCCTTCCGCGTGCGCGAGCTCACAGACGCCCCTGATTGGCTGTAGAGCCGTGATTAATGTGGGAGCGCAAGTACCTCTCATCCCTCCCCCCCTGAGAGAGCTCGGCCAATCAGCTCTCTCTAGACCTCCTTTCACCCCTGTTAATAACTTGTGGTCACAATTAGTTAATTCCACCAGTCGTGGAAGAATATGTGTTAGCAGACATAATAACTGATTAAATAAATAAACCATAATTTGTTGATAATAAATGGTGTTTGTGGAACTGTTGTATAAACAGTATCACGTTTAAGGTCATGCTGTTGTTCTGAATATCAGCACAGCAATTCAGTGTGATATCTTCAGTACTTGGGCTGTGTCCTTCTACCGAAAACCACATCACAGCCATGCGGATATTCAGCACAACAGCACTCCTTCTCAGGATATTGCTTATGTAATTCACCCCGAACTGAAATAATTGTAAAAAAAAACAACTTTTTACTTTTTTTTCCTTTTCAAAATATTGTTTGAACACAGGATTTTTAATTTCTATTGCTAGAATTGAGATTTTTTTTCAACAGTTGGTCAGATTTGATACAGTTACGGTAATAGCATATATTTAATTGTTTAATTAAATTGTTTGTGTTTGTGGATACACACTTTGGATCTCTGCTTGGCTGTAAGGATATCTTCTTCATAAAGCTGCAGCAGCACATTCTTCAGCCAGTCTCTCATGCGGAGTGGAAAATATATTAGCTCTGTCTTCAGACACGGTGGAATAACTAACACACACACACACACACACACACACACACACACACACACACACACACACAGATAAAATAAGATTTTATTTTGAACTCATTAGCTATTAAATCCTACAGATCTTCAATATTATCTAGTTGAGCAATAAATTAATGTGTGCATTGAATTTAACATCACTGCCTTCCGAGGCTTCCACAGGTTCACAGTAGGAACAGAGATGACCTACATTTGCAGGAGCCCGTGTAGTCCAGATGTAATCTGTGACCTTTTTTGCTCCCCTCAAGGCTGCACTTGATGGCAAAGAGCTGACAAGATGAGGCATAGGTCTGGTTATCTGTTCCACAAACCTACAATAAGAAAAAGGGAAAAAAAGAAAACATTTTTGGAGCGAAACTCATTTATAATAACATGGGTCAAAAGGACCATTCACTTAACTAGCCATGGTCAAATTTTTAGGTAATATAATTGAAATATATTGGGTTTGTCTAGGAAAGAGCAGCTCAGTCAGGTCTTATAATCGATTAATCATTATTTCTCTAAAGCTAATTACCTATTGACTTTGGGACCATAATGCATTCACTTTGCATTTAATGTAAAACATATCATCATGGTTTTTGTGCCACAGATCAAAATTATTATTTTATTGTATTTTATTCTTTTTTCCGGTTTTTGGCACGTCAAGAGAAACAATATGATTTAGCTTTCTTTGTTTTACTTAGAAAACTTTTAGCAACTTTTAGCGGTTTAGCAAGCAAAATTATATTTTGTGTGCATTAGTAAAAACAGTTTTGCTCAGGAATGAGGTCCAAAAGTGTACTTCAAACTTTAAATGTTAAATACTCCTTGCTTTTAGTGAGCGGTGAATGTGCACAATTGTGAATGGCGTGCAAAATTTGGTTAATCTTAATTATCTAAGATAAACACTGTAATTAAATTCAATTTGCTGCACAGCACTAGTCTCAGGGCTATGGCCAGCTTCCAGACTGAAGTCTAAAATGGGATAATTATCAACAGAAAGTTTTTTTCTTTTTTGCTCTCACAAAATAACCTCAGGCCTTAAGAACACACTATTAACAATAACAGTATAATATATATTGAGCTCTGAAGTACTCACATGTCCCAGCTCATTGAGACTTGGAGGACAGTCTGCGGGTTCCTGGCACACACAGCTGGGTTTCTTCTTATCATTCAGCTTGCATGTCTTCCCCCGCTTACAGTGAAAGTTCTCGCATGAATCTACATACGATGTGAATATATTTATATTAAAGTTTGTTAGAAGAAAAAGGTGATGATAATTATACCAACATAATGATAATGAATTAACATACTGTACTGTATCACTCTTAATTTCAGTTTACAGTTTCAAAGTATTTATAATAAGACACTTTAACCAAGCTACAATCTATGAGAATCATAACCCTATTTAATATAAAACCAACACTTGTAAAATCTCTCTCTAGTAATCTTTCCAGCTTGTTTCCAAGCTTGTGATCTCTGCTAGAGTCTGTTTACGGTTTTTGAGTATTGCTCAGTCTACTCTCCTCTGGCCTGACCCTGTGTGGTTTTGGATACAATTTTAGATTTGCCCTTGTTATGTTTTTCTATTTCATAATTTTCAGTAAACATCCTGCTCTGTCTCATATTTGACAGACAACCCTCAAAATCTGCAAATACACAGTTAACCGTGCATGCTTTTAATCTGCATTACACCTCTATATAGTTAGTATTCATGTATTCCAAGTGTATTCACAGAGTGCATTGCCCATTGTGCTCCCTGGATAAGATCCACATACAACAAAACCTTGACTAGGATGAAGAAGTAAATGAGGATAAATGAATGATTGTCCAAAGGGCTGGACATAAAAGGGAAAATACAGAGGCCTAAATCAGAACCTTGTGGAACACCAAAATTCAATTTTAGACACATCAGATGAAACATTTGCATTTACACTAAAAACTAAATCATTTTTAAACCTTACATTCTTTGTTTAAGCCTGCCCAATAAAATATTGTGGTCACTCTCTGACGTCTTTAGCCACTGAGCACTTATTCTGCTCAGGCTTGTGGAAACTAGATTTATGAGGGGCGTTCAAGTCAAACTAGAACGTGATGACATTTCATGAATAAAAGCATAAAACTGATCGACATTTACAGAAGACTTCAAGCACAGTATGGTGATGAGACTATTAGGTGCAGTAAAACATTTAAACAGTGCAAACGTATTGAAGAAGGCCATACATCCATGAATGATGATTCGAGCAGAGGTGGCTGTGAACATTCAGCAAGTGGAATATCTGATCCTTAAAAATTGATGGATAACTTGTTGCCAGCTTGCAGAAGAGATCCATCTGTCTGTGGGAGCTGTAAACACAATCATTCACCAACACCACTTGCTCCAAGTCATTTCCACATGTTTGAGACATTAATGTAGTTCCTCTTTTAAAGCAGGCAATCCAATCTTGGCTCCAGCAAACTAGAAAACCTTGTATCTTGATGGTATGCAGGCACTAGTGAAATGCTGGGATAAGTGCAGCGGGGGATTATATAGAGGGTTTTAACTCTCAGAACTTTGCTTTGTTATTCTGCACAATCAAGTCTCAGTTTGACTTGAACACTCTTTGTACATTTTTATATTGATGTACTTCCAGGCTTAAAACTCTTAATGTTGCTCTAAATAAAGTCTTTTGCCATCTCCAATAGGATGTATTATTATGGGATGCCTTTTATAGAATACAGTACATACTTCTGGCTCTGCTCGTTTGTTCAGAGCATAAAACCAAACATCACCCTCACTGATTCCTTAACCCTGCTGCCTGAGATGGCCCACAGTTTGTTTAGGTAGCCATTACACTGTAGGTGTGGGGTGGCATTGTGTATTAATGAAATCCCAGCTCAGCACATTCTTGGTCAGAGTCTGTCACTGTGCATTGTAGAGATAAGAGTCTGAAACACCCACCGACTGAAGCTTCCTGTCCTGGATCTGTTCCAGTTCTGGATTTGGACCGGGCTGTGAGTGTAATTCTGGGGGAAAGATCCACAGCAGCCCTGATCTGCACAGGGTTCATTCCCAGTACGGATGCCTTGCGGGAGATCAGGATGGAATTGCATAAAGAAAATTACAGATAATTCAAATGAAAAGTGAATACCTAAATTAAACCTTAACTTAAATCTGAAATGTATTCTACAAAACCACAACTATAAAAACGTCAATAGTGTATGTGTACATTGTTGAAGAATTAAATTATTTAGAAATTCCAAAAAGGATGTGATTGTTTCAAGAAGTTCTGAAAGAACAGATGACCATCCCTTAAACCCCATCTCCTTGCCATAACTTCTCGTACTTTCTTACTATTTAACTCCTTTCTAAAAGTCTCTAGTCAGGGACCTGGCTGTCTAACACAAAAAAAAGCCCCCATAAGTTATTTTCACTTTTTACAGTTTTGCAATCACCTTGAATTTTATATCTTTGGGAAGGAAGTCTGAAGAACTCAGGCCTGATCCTCACACACTTCTACCTCTGTGGCTCCTCGTGCTCTCTGGATCTGCACGATTCATCCTAGTCATCTACCTTTGCTTTTAGATCCTGTACTGTACTTGGGATTCGATTTCTCATCCAATAGATGGTTCCACGTGAACTTCCTAAAGGTTTGCACTTCCAATATAAGTTTATGCCGAAATCTCACACTGGATTCTGCAGAACTGCTTTTTTAACCATACAGACTGTCATGTGATCTTTCTAAAGACTTAAATCTTTATTCAGATTTCTCATTGTGACATTGACCGTTGTTAAAAGTACTCACTCAAAAACATAATTTCAGTAATCACTTTATGGTCAGGTCGGTATGAAGCTGGGGTCTATCCCAAGAAAGTTCTGGTTGATATTGCTCCCAAAACTTCATAGAGAGAGAGCAATGTAAAATTGGGATCAAACTAGGAACCCTGTTGTTTAGATATATTTGAATAGAATACAATTTATTTAACTGAATATATATACATTTTTTTGAAGAATACTATTCAAATACAAATATTTTTTTTATTTCACAATGTTTGGTGATCTCCAGTCTTACCAATTTCCCATTTTTTCTTTGCAGCATGTTGAGTGTGAGTTCTGCCTCTTTCTCTGGCTCTTGGATTTGAGAATCATCTGGGGTCACCTCAGCACTCAAAGCCTGGAAAAAGTCACTCTGTGCTTGTCTCAGTCTCTTGCTCTTCATCTGTTCCTTGTGTTTTCCATTACCCTGGCTGACATTTTCATTAGCGTCCTTTCCTCCCTCCTTGTCCTCAGAGAGGTTCTTTTCCCCCAGGCCCATTATGACCTTGTCTGCATCTGTGATCATTTTGTCAATGTCAGGATTTGGAAGTATCTGCTCATGTTGGAGACCTTTAATAGACCTAACTTGGTCAAATGCTTTTTCTTGCCATCCATCTTTGGGATCTTCATAATCTTGATTAGGCTGAGCATCATAGTATTCCATGACTGTGGGAAGTTCACTGTCAACCTTCTCTTCCCCTTTCAACCTACTGGTTAAGGGTTTGCTCTTGTCCAGCTTCGTGCTTTGGGTTTTCATAGATACACTCTCAGAAATAAAGTCTAAATCTACTGGTATCTCAGAGTCTGTGCTACTCCCCACCTCCTCTTCTTCCAAATCTTTCTCCTTTTGTTGCTCTTTCTGTTCGTCTCCATCATGTTTTGACTTTGTTGGTATCTCCACACTCTCCTTATTTACATCCTCATCTTCCTCACCCTCCACATCATGCTGCTCTTCCTCAGAAGCCTTTAAAAGTTGTGTGAGCATCTCTTCACTCAGCAACACAGGAATATTCTTCCCATCTTCATCAGACATCTCCAAAACTATTGGATATGCTTCGTCTGTTCCATCGCCATGATTTGACCTGTCCTCGCTTATGTCCCCATCTTCTGGTCCTGGACTACTAGCCTCGAAGGGGAAGAATGTTGGCAAAATGGAATCATGAACCTCTGCCAACATTGGGAGCACATCATCCTGGGGGAAGAAGAATTATTTAGCATAATTATAATAAGGGGCAGTGGTGACTCAATCGATTAATGATCTGGATTACTGATCAGAACGTTTCAGTTTCAAACCCCAGCACAGCCAAGCTACTATTGTTGGGACCTTGAGCAAAGCTCTTAACCTCATCTGCTCAAGGGGTGGTGTGTCATGGCTGACCCTATGCCCTGACCCCAGCTTCTTAAATGGCATATCCCAAAGAAAATTATAAATAAATTAATAAATAAATATTATTTAATTGTGCTGTTAGGTACATGTGACAAATTATGAAATCCTAACCTTAAAATAATATGCACATATATTCATAAGGCAAAAAAATAAGGTACGCTGGCAAATTGTATTGTGGCTGAATTACCTTATCCTCAGTATTCTGTGGCCATCTGTAGAGTGACTCATGCTTCTCATGCGCAGCGCTTTGCACCTTAAGAGAACACAAAGAAGAAAAAATAAGGGGTTACCACAAAGATATTAAAGTCATGAGTTAATTAATGAACATGCTGAGAAATGTTACTTTTTTTGGGGGGGGGGGGGGACAGGTAAAACATCCTTGAGAATTCATAAAGTCAGACAATCTAGGGAAACATACATGTTACAGCATTCACTTCAGTATGTCTTCATTTACTATAACAAGATTGAAGTAATTGTTCAAGTCAAATTGGGACTTACAGTATGATGAAATTTCTTGTGAATTAAGGTGTAAACCTCGTCCTGACCTCGCTCCAAGCTATTTCCACATGTTTGGGCCATTAAAGGAGTTCCTGAGAGGCCAGTGTTTCAGACCTGAATCAGACTCTGGTGTACTGAGAAAACATTCTATCTTGATGGAATCCAAGCACTAGTGAAGCGCTGTGATTAGTGCATTAGTATCGCCGGGGATTATATAGAGAAAGACAATTTCACTCTCATAACTTTGTTTTATTATTTATTGTTGTTATTCTGCACAATTAAAAGTATCGGTTTGACTTGAAAACTCCTTGTAATTTGCCATGGCCATCAGTTAATAGCCATGAATTAATTATCCTTTCTTGAGATCTTCCGGGTTTTGTAGCAACTCATAGCCTAGTTCCTGTAACGTGCAAGCGGTGTCCGTGAATGATTCGATATTCAAGGATCAGGCATTCCACACACTGATTGTTCATGGGAACGATTTTCACTCATGAACAAACAGACTTCTTTAAATCGTTTGCACCGTTCAAATGTTTCACTTCTGCTAGGAGTCTCATCTCCATACTGTGCTCAAATACCCCTAATATTAATAACCTCACCATCTCCATATAGAACAAGAAGTTCAAAAAAGTCCAGTTAAATTAAAAAAAAAAAAAATTTACTCCACGAACAATGCAGAATTATTAAGTAGATTCCCCAAAAGGTTATGTGCAATGAGACTAACATTTGTTTTACCATTAGTTAGTATTATAAAAAACTAATAATAACTTCTAGCACTAATGTTATTGTAGCAGTTTGTGATTTGTAATTTGTGAGTCCTTTTTTTTATTGCTTTGTTTAGCATTTGCACTAATGTATTTACTTACAGATTTGGTTAATGCTGAGGCCAACAGGAAGAAGCACAGGAGATCCATACTGTATCTGTAGGGATGGCAAAAACTAAAAATTAAGGTTCCACAGCTGAGTGAAACAGGTAAAGTTTTCTACCTCCTTAGTCACTGAGTCCTAAAATTCCTCAGTAATTCAGTGTCAAATCAGGAAGATGTGGCTCTGATAGCAGCTATGTACAAATATTTGTAGTCTTAGTGTGAACAGTTGGTAACAGTGATGGGAAAGAACGTGAGTGATAACAGGATCTAACCTGTTTCACAACAGCAACTAGAAATAATTTTCATTGTTGATTATTTTGCTGTTGATTCGTGGTTTGAATCAGGTTAATAAAAAAAGCAAAAAGAAAACGCCATGAACCAAACCAGGATTTGATGGATCTCTCTAATGTTCTCACACTGAAATGTGTTCATCAGCATGCCATTCATCAGTCTGCCATCATAATCCCATGCCTGAGTCACCATGGTGACAGGCTCGGGAGATCCATCCCAGTCAAAAGTCACATTCCAACTGTGAGGGGCAAAGCAAATATCAGAAGCTAGCAGCCTGGAAAAAGAGCCGGCTATGTACACAAACTTCTTTTTTTTTTTTTTTTGTCAAGAGACAAAGCAGCCCTCATTGGATCAGTTTTAGAGGACGATGTCTGTAAAGATGGAGGACACAAGGGATGAACACCGCACTTGCACCAAATTTTCACATTTTTAAAGGTTTAATGTGTGAAAGAGAAACTGTAAAGCAACTATGACTTAAAAGTATGAAATCAAATTAGCTCTAAAAATCGAAAACGTAAAGTGTTCAACATAACCTAAGAAAGGAATAAAATGATCATTTGAAACTCAGAAACTGAGAAGAAAATGTTCTGCAGTTTTTATAAGGAAATCAGCTAGAAGATACTTTACAAAAATGTCTTTGTAAGATTTCCAAAGTAATGTTTTTATTTTTTTCCCACTGAATGCATTATGCATAAAATGTACATAAGGATACAAACAAATTAATTAAGCAGTTTATTCTTAGGGTGTTGTGCATATGGTTTGATGCAGACATCAATTAATATAATTGATGTATATCAATTACATCAAGTAGTTTGAAAAATAAATTAATTCAAGTACCCGTTTGCTAACATTACCTGTGGTGATATGGTTAGATTTTTTAAATAATAATAATAAGAAGAAGAAGAATACATTTTGTCATATATATTCCCCATTTTAAATAATATTTTCCAATGTATGGATACTGACGAAATAAACATAAAATCAATTTTTTTGTGTTTTGCATCCACCTTCATGAGGGCTGAAGAAAAGGCTTTAACAAACGAATAATTACTGATCCATAGGCTATAAAGAACTGTACCTGATATTGAAGCTTGCAGACAGATGAACAAATCACTGGATTAATGGGATGGTGTGCTCAGCAGGAAGCGAGTGTGAAGAATTGATTCTTGTGCTAAACTCTGCCCATCTCTCACACCGCTGCAGCTAAAGAGAACCGTGCCCCTGGGGTTGGCTGCAGAGAGGAGGGTGCAGGAGGGCTACAGAAACACAAGGTGACATTGAGTATTCCAAAGCATTTAACTGGTTTATAACCATGCTATCATGATATCTTTCTCATCTCATTCATTCTGTAGGCAAGGGTTAGGCACCCCTAACATTTTTCCAGAAAATAAAAAAAATACTTTTCTCACAGAAAAGTATTGCATTAACACATGTTTATTCTCTTTGTGTGTATTAGAACAAAACAATAAAACGGAAGAAAAAAAGCAAATTTGACATACTGTAATGTCGCACAAAACTCCAAAATTTGACATTATTATTGGCACCCTTAACTTAATATTTGGTTGCACACCCTTTGTAAAAAATAACTGAAATGAATCACTTCCTATAATCATCAAACACCCCTCACCCGGAATTTTGGACAACTCTTCCTTTGCAAACAGCTCCAGGTCTCTTATATTGGAAGGGCACCTTTTCCCAACAGCAATTTTAAGATCTCTCCACAGGTGTTCAATGGGATTTAGATCTGGACTCATTGCTGGCCACTTCAGAACTCTCCAGCGCTTTGTTGCCATCCATTTCTGGATGCTTTTTGAAGTATGTTTGGGGTCATTGTCCTGCTGGAAGACCCAAGATCTCAGACACAAACTCAGCTTTCTGACACTGGGCCCTACAGTGTGACCCAAAATCCTTTGGTAATCCTCAGATTTCATGATGCCTTGTCAAGGCACACAGTGCCAGAGGAGGCAAAACGACCCCGAAACATCCACCATCCATCCATTAAAACCACCACCATATTTGACTACTATAGATATTGTGTTCTTTTCTTTGTAGGCCTCATTCCGTTTTCGGTAAACAGTAGAATGATGTGCTTTACCAAAAAGCGTTAACTTGGTCTCATCTGTCCATAAGACATTTTCCCAGAAGGATTTTGGCTTACTCAAGTATATTTTTGGCAAACTGTAGTCTTGCTTTTTTATGTCTCTGTGTCAGCAGTGGGGTCCTCCTGGGTCTCCTACCATGGGGCTGCTTATCCACCATCCGGACTATCCTGCGTTGCAACCTTTCATCATTTTTTCTCTTCCGTCCACACCCAGAATCTAGATCTCTGGAGATGAGATTGTAACCTTGAGATTGTTGATATTTTTCCACAATTTTGGTTCTCAAGTCCACACACAGTTCTCTTTTCCCCTTTCTGTTGTCCATGCTTAGTGTGGCACACAGACACACAATGCTAAGTGAACTTCTCTCCTTTTTATCTGCTTTCAGGTGTGATTTTTAGATGTTACTTGCCCCAGGTGAGTTTAAAGGAGACTCACATGCTTGAAACAATCTTATTTATCCACAATTTTGAAAAGGTGCCAATAATTTTATCCAGCCCATTTTTGGAGTTTTGTGTGACATTATGTCAAATTTGCTTTTTTACTCCCTTTTTTCTTGTTTTGTTCTAATACACACAAAGGGAATAAACATATATGTATAGCAAAACATGCGTTAATGCAATACTTTTCTGTGAGAAAGACTGTATATTAACAATTCAATAATACATCATTATTGGAAGTAATATTGAACAATAGGTTCTCTCTACATTCATTTTGCAGTGAAATTAATTGCAGGTTGCGGTTCAGGAAGCAGAGAAAGATAGAGACTTTTACCATGACTTTAACGCTACTGTGAGCTAATACAAGGTCAGTACTTGGTCTTTAACACAGACTTGGTCAGTTCCTTCCTAATATAACCATCTCATTTTTTATCCAGGCCTGAGATCATCACTGCATCTATATACTACTGTATACTACTATCTATACTCACTGCATAGTGAGTATAGGCTTTTTGTATAAAGTAAAATTATTTTTTTTTAATATCATTTTTGGATTTCCATGGTTGCACTGTAATTTGACAATTTTAGCCAATGGAAAATATAATTAATTTTGCATTTAGTTGGGCACTCAATTTTTGGACAGACAATATTTTTTCTTCATTGTAACTGTATAATCAAAAGGGTTCAGTTGCACCGCGGAGGCCTAAAAAAAGACATTACATACAGTAGGACATTTCCATAGAAAAGAAAATGGGAAACAACCTGGCAGTTCCTGTATGAGGGCAGAGAAGAAACTCAATCTATTCCAGAAAAGCACTTTAAGAGAGTTTTTTCTCCCCCTAGTGGCCACCGTAAGGATACAGACCATAGCACCTTAAACGACACAATTTCTCTTCTCAAAAAAAAAAAGACATGTCTAACAATATTCAGAGTGGCACAATTGCAGACAAATGTAAAAACTGGAGAAAATACTACATGACATAGATTCTAAGGATTTGGTTCTGGAGTTTAGGGATGCTTTATATACCTTTCCTGATCATGTGTTTTCCTGCCTAAGAGAAATCCTTGATTACGTTTACAGCTTCTGGATCTGTATGTAAACCTCAGCATTGCCCTTCATCTGCAATTAATTCTTCTAGTCAATGATGCCTCTGGAGAGATAAGCTTCTAATTTTTAAATTACAGCAAAACCCTTTTCTCAGGCCACCATGTCCTAGGAGAGACTGGCTCTTATTTCTGTAGAGCACTATGTGCAAAGGTCTTTGGATCTGAAGGACATTATAAGAGCATTTGCACATGCCAAGGCCTGCAGATGGCATTTGTAGAAATGACAAGGATTTTTTTTACGTTCTTTCTATTTTTGAAATTACAATGTATCCCATTCCCATGCTATAGATTCATATTTTTTAAATTAAAAGGTTTTTATGTTTCTGATACTGTATTTCTATTTTTATAATGCTGTAAACTTTGGAAACAAAAAATGTTTAGCTTTTTTGTGTCCGATTATTCATAAGATGATGTTGATGGAGAGGCACCCTGGAATCACCCCTGGGTGTCAGAACACACAGTGAACCCCAGCTTGCTGTATATAAGGCTGCATAGCCACAAAAGTGCCACGTACAATAAGTGCCCACCCTGACCCCTTGCTACTGCCAGGAGTGCTTACGATTTGAATCCAAACTGGAATATGAAGCACAGAAAAAGGTGGCATCACCTGATCAGAATCACATTTTCTTTAACATTATAAGGTTGGTTAGGTGTGGATGTGTGCGTCACTTACCGGGGGAAGAGATGACAACAGGATGTTACTTTGACACTTACCACCTATCTAAACACTGCTGCTGGCCAAGTGCACCACACTCTTACCTGATGGCAGTGTCCTTTTTCAGTAGGATGATGCATCCTGCTACATTACAAATATTGTTCAGGAATAGTTTGAGGATCATGACAAAGAGACCAAGGTGTTGACATGGCCTCCAAATTAACTAGATTTCAATCCGATCAAGTATCTGTGGATGCGTTAAAAAAAACAAGTCCAATCCAAGGAGACTCCACCTTACAACTTATAGGACTAAAAGGATCTGCTGCTAATGTCTTGATGCCAGACACCACAGCACACCTTCAAAGGTTCAGAGCTGTTTTGGTGGTGCAACCTGCACAATATTAGGCAAGAGGTTTTAATATTTCTAGTTCAAATGTTTAGATGTTTAATCTCTCTAGACTGTACAAAGATTAAGACATTTGCACAGAGCTGTACTTAAGAGCCTTTAATTTGATAATTACTGCTCCAGTTATTAATATGTTTAGACTGGCAACAGTTCTTTTGATGCTAACCGATACCCTGATAAGTTTCTCAACCATTTCACGTCAAGTAGGCTTTTATCTTCACTTCAACCATATACAGTTTAGTACACAGTGATACGGAACAACATTCCTCCAGGACCAAGGTGTTACATATAATATAAATTAACATAAACTAACTAGCTAACTAAGAAACCTAATTATCTGGCTAGCTGAGACAAGACAGAATGAGATTTTAAGTTAACAGAGTTATCTACGTTTTTATACAAAAGCGACAATATAAAGTGCACTTGGAAATGTGAACATGTATCCTGTATTCATGGAAAAGATGTTTCTGTGTTTCAAATTATTGGTCTGCATCAAGCAAAGAAAATAACTAAGGAGATTGTACAGTAACTTCAAGGTTACTGCAGTTAAGTTAAGAAATGTGAAATGCATTATTAAAACATGGAACCATAGCGCTGAACCATCAACGTTGAAAAAAAAAAGAAAAAAGATCATGAATGACCGTGACTGGATATCACTTAAACACTTGATGAAACTGTACTGGAAACAATTGACAGTAGAAATCAGATCTATGTTTAATATTGAAAGAATTTTTATGTGGCCATAAAAAAACATATATTTTTTTTTTTTACTTAATTTTCCTAACCAACATAAAGATTTCTTGGACTTTGGAGTGATGGAAAATGGTCATGCAGTCTGATGAGTCCAGCTTGAGCCCATTGGGCGCGTCAGGGTAAGAAGGGAAGCACATGAAGCGATGCACCCGTCATGCATACTGTAGCATCCACTGTACAAGTCTCAGGAGGCAATGTTATTAAAGAAATAATAAATGATATCTGAATCTTTACCATTTTATCTTGATGTTTTTTTGTCCTGAAATTTAACTCTTTTAATTATAATTTAAATAGATTTATTTTTTTCCTGCCTAAAATCAGCACCATCACTCAGAGTTCAGAGGCTGGACATGTAATAAAGCTTGGAGAAACTTAAAAAGGTTCAGAGTCTGCCAAGACCTAACCTCCACCATGCCACAGAGTACACTCCATTTCTGCACATGAGTCATTCTTTTTCTTAATTATACTTTCCTATTTTAACTGTCGTTTTCATTGTGACAATATTACACTTCTAAACATGCCAAAATGTGTTAAAAGGCCAAAATGTGAACAGTTTCAGGTCGTCCAGGTACCTGATGAAATACATCTCCTCTACTCTTCTAGATGGTGCTGAATTCTGTTGGTGACTTCTGGCCAACATACACATTTTCTTTACGTTCAGTGGGATTTAGCTGTTATGTGTGTTATTTTTGACCCTATGTTGATTTCAGGAAACTCAGAATGAATCAAATCTTGTCTTTATATGAAAGTTGTACTCATTCTGCCCCAGAAACAAATCAGGTAAAAATTTCACTGCAAACCCAATGAAACATTCATTTTCATTATGAGTTTGTTGAAACCTCTGAATACAACTATACTTAAAGAATGGGGTTTTGCTTTATAGGAAAATCAAGGACAATGTGGTATGATGAAGCAGAGTTACTATTCCACAGTTAGTTATTTTCATATACTGTAGTACTATATCCTGAAATACTTAGTACCTTTTACACCACATTATTTTTCAACAATGACAAATATTTATTTATTAATAAATGTACATATTATGATTTTTCATAATTTACAGTTATTTATAGTTATTATTGTGTACCATTCACAGAACAAGTTGGTTCCTCTTATCACTTAACACGCTAACACGCTATCACAACTGCTGCAACAATTCTCTCTACAACGCTTAGTTAAAAATAGAGATGTTCCGATACCATTTTTTTCCCTCTCGATACCGATTCCGATCCTTGGGTTCAGGGTATCGGCCGGTACCGATCCGATACCTGGGTGTGTATCTGTATATACAGCTGTAGATACTACTAGCCCTGTGTAATGGGTTCAACCC
>JAQQZT010000039.1:3138946-3152757 GCA_030068275.1 Clarias platycephalus | reverse complement strand
CTCCACATCATTGCATTCAGTTTTTATTCACAATTTGTTTAGTGTCCCAACTTTTTTGGAATCCGGTTTGTACTAATGTATATGCTCCCGTAAAACAGTTATATGCGAAGGTGGCCATCTTGGAAATCCTGAAAATTTCTCTCTTGGATCGGTGTCATGTTGTAGCTGGGGTCTGTTCGCGGGAGCGAGTGGTCTGAACATTTTCGGCCTTGTTAGCTTAGCCGCCTAGCAAAGATTGCAGGAAGCGTTCATAGATCAAGCGACGAATGTCTAGCAACAGGCTAAAGTGGATAAAGTAGAATTATGCTTGTGGTTCCAGCATGAGTTTAACGACCAGCACATCCCAGAGTGTTTAAAATTAGTAAGCATTTTGGTGTTCAATAAGAGGGATTTGATCACTGAGAAATATCATTTTGTACTTTTCACATACTCTCGCATCCCTCTCAAATTGTCATTTTTCCTGATGTGAAATTTGATATTTTTAAATTTTATGTTAGACGCAACACGGCTTCAAAACTAACACTAGAGCATAGAACAAAACCGGACCCAACACCAGACCTTTTTGTTCCCCCCTCTCTTTTAAGGCTGATCTGAGATTGGTCGATCACGGCACTAACATCATCAGGAAATAATCTCTAGAGTAAACCAACAGTTCTGATACACGAACAAATGCTGCTACATCAACGTTCCTGTATTCAGTGTATACGCAAATTCAGAAGCCGCCCATTTCATCGCTTGCTCCGACTACGGATCATGACAGTAAATGTGCTGTGAAACAAATCCGTTATGACTTATTTTACAGCAGTTATAAACAAATAAAATGGAAGAAACGAAAACTTTTCAGCGTCTCAAGAGACTTTCCTGTAGCGGAAACTAATTGTTACAAAATGCTGACACTGGAGACTCCTTACATAAACCGCTTCTTCAGCAGAGCTTCGCCACACTGATGATTCTATTTTTAGATTCTGTTTAGATGGTGTAGCGGTTAGCACTGTGGCCCTGCACCTACAGGGTCAAGTGTTTGAGGGTGTGAGTTTGCATGTTCTTCCGGTGGTTGGTGGGTTTTCCCCGGGTACTCCAGTTTCCTTCCGCAGTCCAAAGACAGACAGGGTAGACTAACGGGTGTTTCAAAGTTGTTTGCAGTGTGTGTGTGCGCTGTACCCTGTACCCCGTCCTGGTTGTACCCCGCCTAGCGCCCCGAGCGACCCAATTCAGAGTAAGCGAGTGTTTATTGCGCTTTGATTACGTGATTATGAGACGTTGCTACAGAAAAAAAACCAACTTATTAAAATGAGCGAAAATGGAAAATGAATCCAAACCGTCAGAATCGAGACTCGCCCGGTGCGGAGTCACATGATCTACCAGCAGTCTTTACATAACTCCAGTGCAAAACCAAATAGCTCGTTCCTTTATTACATTCACTACGGGGCAATCAGGAAGTGCTGGGGGTTTTAAATTCACACCCTTCTGGGTTGCAGCATGGCTCGCTGTTTTTGCTCGTGGTTGTGAACTCACAGCGGCATGAAAAAGGAAATAAGCACACAGACACGTAGCCCTGCCATTCCACTGTATTCCATCTTTCAAAAAAGAAAGACAAGATTTTTAATATTACTTAACAATATGTTAAAAAGTAGCCAGTCAGGCTTCAGTGTTAATACAATATACACTCTATAACAGATCGATAGTGTGAGTATTGTTCTTTTCTTTCAATTCGATTCTGAAAGTTGTCTGATACAAGCTGGCTACAGGATGAACAAAACAAAAAAAAAAAGAGAACTGAAAAAAAAAAAAAACGAAAAAAAAAAAACCCTAACACTTTTTTTACGGAACAGTTGTTTAATGGTACTGAATAACCAAACGAGAACAATCGGTCAAGTATTAGCCATCTTCCTGTCCTGGTGTGGACCGAGAGGAGGGAGCTCAAGTGCCCTAATCCTGTTCCCTTCTCCACTATCTGTAATGAAGTGCAAAATCTGTTCGCATCCACGAATAATGGGAATAAAAGACTCTCCTTTTTTTTTTTTTTTAAATGTCTTTAACAACTTCAGAACTTTTATCATTTTTCCTGTTTGGATGTTTCACGTGGCCTCCATCCAGCCATTAGGAATAGGAGGACCAACGGCCAACTCGGAGATATTCGGAAACAAAAGAAAACAAGAATGGTAGAGTGGCATTTTGTGGTTGTATTTTTTTATGTCCTTTTTTTCTTTTTTTTATACCCCCCCTCTCCTCCTCCCTAAGTACTGCAAAGCTGAATGTCTGAATTCATACAGTGACAAGGACAAGGCAAGGCATTGTGGGTAATGTCGGTCGGAGGAGCAGTCTGTTGGAGCGTAGCAGCACTGGGATCAGCAGTCAGCCTGGTGAAAGAAGTGATAGGAAGAGGAGAGAGAGAGAGAGAGAGAGAGAGAGAGAGAGAGAGAGAGAAAGGATCGCTGATTGAATCCTGACACTCGTCCTGTCGTTAGTGAGCCGCAAACGTGGCCTTTTTCAAGCTGAAGTTGGACCAGTTGATGGACAGTCTCTGTCTTGTCTGTCGAGCAGAGTCCAAGCAGAACCTGACCGGAGAAAGAGAAGAAAATAAAAACCATGCAAAGGCTTTAATCGGAGGTTCGAGTGAACTGTTCCATACGCGCACCTTTTGAAGCATTCCACCTCGCGCTCGGTCTCGTCCATATCGACGTTGTCCAGGTCGATGTCCTTGGGCAGGAACACGTCGTCTAAAAGCGCAGAGAACATGATGCTTGATAAAAACAACAACATTCAAACGGCAAAATAATAAACACTGAGTCCAAACTGTCCTCAAACCCGAGTTTGTTTCCCGAACACAAGTAACCTCATTTGTTCTCACCTATGGAGTTATTCATCTTGTCTGCCTTCTTCTTCTTGTTCTTCTTGGCTTTGCTTTTGGGCTGGGGCGACTCCACGGGCACGGCTTTCCCGTTCTGCTCGACGGCTGCCGGTTCCATCACGGGCGAGTTCCTGTCCTCCTTCACTCCGTTCTGCTGCTTCTTCCCGTTCGTCCTTTCCTCCTTCTTGTTTTCGCAGAGCTGCTCCTCAGCGGGCCGGGCCTTCGCTTTACTTTCCGTGTGCGGAGCGGCGGCTATGCAGACGGGTTCTGTCGCCCGGGGCGTGTCGAGCGGCCGTTTTCCGACCTCGCAGTTGGTTCTCGAGTTGCCGTTGGACTGCTGTTTGGATCTGGACCTGGCGATGGCGGGCTCCGGGTGCGGCAGGGTGCCGTTGGGCAGCGAGGGTGCGACTTCGGCGGGTTTGTCTTTGCCGCGTCTTGGGCTCGATGGGCTGATTTTGGGTTGGAGTATAGGTACGAGTTCTTTAAGGGGCTCTTTGACCGGCTCTTTGAGGCGGACCAGGCCGTGTAGAAGCTGCACTCTGCCGTTCTGCATGTTTTCCAGAACGTTCTGCGCGCTCTGGCGTAGCGGCTGGGGGGTGTTAGTGGGAGCGGGTGACGGAGAAGGCGTTTCGGGCTTGACTGTCGCGGTCGGGGCGTCTTTGGCCTTGTTTTCCCTCTTTTTCTTCTTGGAGGCCGATCTGTTGTTGGTCGTGGAGGAGTTGTGGAGGTGCTGCATCTCCTTCAGGCGGAGCAGCTCCAGCTTAAGCGCCTCCTCTTCCTCCTCCTGGCGCAGCCGCTGAGCCTCCAAAAGCTGCTGCTGCTGCACCTCCCGCTCTCGCGCCTCCGCCTCCGAACGGGCTTTTTCCTCGAGCTGAAAAGCACAAACCGCCTCAGTGATGACGAATATTATTCTGAGCAGCGCATTTTGAGGATGTCCTCCACCTACTCTTTTTGGACCTACAGGGGTGGAGGCCTACGCTCGATAAAGTCCTGCGATCAAAATAATGCAATCTATAGAGTTTAAATTATCACTCGTCAGGTTTGGCAGGATGTCTCCGCCTACACTTCTGCTGTGTGCGTGTATATATAAACAACGATTACGTCTTATCTATCACTGAACACCATTTGCATCATAACTGATCCTGAGAGAAACTGTTAATTACTTAGCATTTTTAAATAAATATAGCACTTTGAATAAAAATGACTCATTTTATTTATTTTTTTAATCCTCGCACATCATTTTCAGTTCGTTTTTACCTTCTTCTGTTTGTGGCGCGCACGTTTGGCTGCTTTGGCGCTGGATGCGGGCTTGTTCCCGCCGCTGTTGATGAACTGCAGTAGATCCTCCACTTTGCGGTGGTCCTCCGTCCCGTCCCGCTCCAGCTCTTCCTTCTTGGGCTGCTCCTCTTTGCGCTTGGTCAGGCGAAGTCGGAGCTTCTCCCGCATCTCGGCGTAGTTTCTACTAGTCGGAGCTGCGGGAGGCTGCGTGCAAGAGGAGGGGGGGGGGGGGGGGAAATAAAATAAATCAATCAAACAAAAAAAGATTTTTTTATTATATTTAAACTGTGATATAAATCAACTGAATAGATTTCTGAAATGAGTGAAGGTTAATTTATAGTTTGATCCCGTTCTTTTTTGGTTCTCCTCTTTTCTTTTATTCTTTTTTTTTTTTTGCACACAAAAATCTGATTTTTTAAATTTATTTATTTTTGGTTTTCTATTTTTACCTTCTTTAAATATGCCTGGCGTCTAACCTTCCACAAGTGTTTGTACAAGTGTGCATTGAAAGACTACATTTTGACTTTGTCATGTCCTTGTTTAAAATCAATAATAAAAAAAAAATTATAGTTGAAACGAAAGTGACGTAAAGTTTTAAAGTAAAGTGAGCTCTCTCACCCCTCCGTGGCCGAAGAATTCACAGTAGCAGCAGTCGCAGTATTTGCCTTCTTTCTGGTTGGTGGAGGTGGACGTTGAGGAGCTGTGTTCCGAGCTGCTGTCCTCGTCTGGACTCTCCTCGTAGGCCTGGTGTTCGTAGGCTCCGCCTCCCTCACACCGGTGACCCTCGCAGTCTGGATCACTACCACACACACACACACACACACACACACAAACAGCGGCGTCATCACCTGTTACACTCTTAAATACGACTTCCCGGTTATGTATGCTTAGTGTTACTAATCAGCTTGTGAAATTTTCACTTAATTTAGCGGACTGACCTGCAGACGCTGCTCGGCCCGCTGACTGGCGCGTCGGCCGGTACGAGCGACTGCTCCGCCCCGGGTACGCACAGCGTCTGGTGGGCTTCGAGGAACCCCGGCGCTGGAGCTGCGGACTTCGTGACGGGCTGAGTGGCCATGCTGGGGAGATGTGCGCTAGGGACGGGGGGGTGTGTGGCACTGCTGAAAGGGGGCAGAGACGCCAAACCGGTGGGGCTGTTTCTAGGAGCGATGGGGCCGGACTGTAGATGGTCTTCTTTAACTATATTGTGAAAAACTTCACCTAAAGACAAGACGAGGAAAAAAAAAAAAAAGGAAAAAAAATGGTAAGAATACAATACAATCCCGGTGCGACTACCCGAGGTTAAGTGGGGGATGTTTGTACCTAGCGAGGCAGCTCTTTTAGCCGACGCGTGGATGTGATTGTTACTGGACTGGACAGTGGTGGCGGTGCTGGAGACCGAGGAGATGGCGGACGACGTAGCCATCACCACCTCGCCCGCCTCCATGAAGGCATCTTGGTAGTTAAACAGACACTTCTTCTTCTGAGGGACGCTCTTCTTCTCCTTGTTCTCGGGACCCGGGAGGGGGGAGGTGCTGGATGTGTTGGTGGCGGAGTCTAAACCTAAGAGGGAAAAAAAAAGGATCACTCTGTTAATATTTACTTTACAGAGGAATCAATGACATATACAGTATGTAAAGAATGGAATCTCGAAATGTTTGAAACTAATGATGTCTAAACAGGGCTTATAGGCAAGTCGGTGCTCATGGTCTGTAAAAAAAATAAATAAATAAAAAGGTGACGGCCACCGACCGGGTAGCGGCTCCTGCAGCAGTACACTCGGGTTCCAGTTCTTCATCATGTGCGTGTCCCACAGGTTCTCGAATTTGAGCGAGGGACAAGACAGAGAAGCGCTCCAGTCGCCGGCTCCGCCGCTAAAACAGCTTTGGTACACGTGTTCGGGCAGGGCGGGGCTGAACACCGGCTGCTGCTGCTGCTGTTTGATTCCTGTGTGATTGGATACCGGCACAGGCGAGAGAGTCTGAAACACAGGGGTGTGTATGCACACACACACATTAGCCACACATCAATAATAAAATACTAATAAATACTATTATTATTTTTTTTATCCATAAATCATGAAGTCTCAAAATCAGCTCATATTTGTCTGTCTTCTTTCCATGAATTTTTTATCATTTTAATAATAAAAACCAGTTCTTAGGGCACCTGAACATTTCCATATCAATGAAACTGAAAAGGTTCCTGTTGACCGCTTTAAAAAGCTTAACCTCTGATGAACAGCACCACCTTCTGGTAGAGAGATGACAATGCAGTGTAAAAAACAAAAACAAACAAAAAAAAGTGTGTAAATGTCAATAAATTGAACAACTTATCCAAGAGAACACTTCCACTCAGGATCGGGGGTTCCCGAGCGTCGATGAACAGCAGAGTAAACCTTGCGATCTCATTTTAAATTAAAAGTCAAATACAATATAGAAATAGCAATAATAAAACCATTCACAAATGCTGAGCGTGTGGTGTTACAGGTAAGGTTTCTGACCTTGCTGTGTGTGAGGGGAGGGCTGGAGTACAGTGTGGGCAGCAGCGGCCGGGGCAGATGGGGCAGGTTGTGCATGGGCAGGTGTCCATGGATGTGGGGGTAGAGATGGAGCGCGGGGTGAGCTGGACTCTTTTCTGTGAAGAACTGGTGATGGGGTGCCGTGTGGAGGTGCCGAGAAGGCAGAGCGGCGGTGCTCAGTCCTGCTGTACCGCCGTCCATGCTCCCCTGGTTACACACGTGACACTCGCACGGGTGCTGCACCTGCTCCACCTTCACGTAGAAACACAGAACACACACACACACATTATTACACATTCGTGACACTCATGCGCTTTAAGCTGTATTTATATTAAATAATTTTTCTTATATTTCTTATATTCTTATTACATCGTAATTACAGAACAAGACGTATTAGATATTTCAATTATTTAAAAATTTGAAAAAACTGGAATCTGGTATCCTGTGACACCTTATGACCTCGCTCATCATCATCATCATCTTCTAGATTGTGGAAAATATCACACTTACTCATTGTAAAAACACAGTGACTGTATATGACGGAAATGAGCGAGCAATATAGTGTTTCATTATGAGCAAATAGTATATAGTACGGCAAATCAGAATTTTCCCACATCTTGTGTTCATTTTGTCAGCTATTTTCACTTTTAGTCTTAGTCTCAGTCCCGGGATAAATCTCCCTGTTAGTTCTTATCGTATTTAGTATGATATCAATCATATCCTATTTTTGCTTAGTCAAGTTTTAGTCGACTAAAAGTCTGGACATTTTAGTCTAGTTTAAGTCTGAAGTATTTTAGTCTAGTTTTAGCAATAAGATTATTATTAGTTAACCCTACGGTCAGACTAGTCTAGATACAAAACATTTTTGAAAGGTTTTTCGCAAAATAATTACCTTAACATTTAAAACTTATCTTTTCATCTGATGTTTTCAGTGAATTATATTTATTTTTAACCACCACAACAACTGAAGCGTGTCCATGTTTTTTAAACTACAAAACAACAAGAGCAGTACGGACAATACAGGGTTTTTAAACTTTTTTTTTTTTTTTTTTAATATGAATTCAAACACTTGGACTGTTGTAGGGATCCTGTATCTCCTCTGGGTCACAAACATTTGCTAACCTATTAGCTTAACATGTTTGGCAACGGTTTAACTAGCAAATAAAATCACAACACGACATGTGGTAACATCATAACCACAAAGAGGCTGTAAAACTGGATGGTTATTATGGGATGCCTTGATGCGTCTCTTCAGGTTTGTGGTATTTTTCCCCAGCCACTGTGTTCCCCCACCGTTTCCCCTCCGATATTACTACACACCGGCTTTGTTCTCCGGTTCGATGTGAAGAAAAAGGGCCCAAATATCGGCTTTTCTCTTTCGCCCGAGTGATACCGCTGTGATGACGACGATTAAGGGTGACTGAGCACGCAAACTCCTCCTGACACGCCTAAAGCTAAGACACTTCCTTTATTTAGCTGCAGAATTTAACAATTTTTTTGATTTATTCTTCTTTTCATTCCACTGCCTCATCAGCGTTCATTGTGTAATTTTCACAGACTCGTACAAAATCCTACAACTACACACGTATGACGTTGTGGTGGGCTGAGGGGCGCCACTCAGGAAGTAGTGATTGGTGATTTTACTCACCGATATCTGAAAATATTTTGATAATTTCAATGACATTTAAATTTTTTTTATAAATAAATAGAAAGAGCAAATATTGCCTCTGTGGTTTCTGAAATTAAAAGGGCATGACCGCTTAAAATCACTGAAATCAATGGCTGAAAAATTATGTCATTCCACATAATTAATAAAAATAATAACCAATGGCATCATCATCATCTCACCTTATTGTTATACAATATTTAATGGAACTAATAAATACGATTATACAGTAAATATATAATTCTGGAAAAAAGGTTACAGTTATGAAACACAAATACTTTACTTGTGTACAAATAGAGACACTCTAGATAAAATATTATTTAATCAAAAGTCATCAATTTACAGTTCTACTTAATTAGTAGTACAAAAAGTACTTTCTTTCAAATTTACTAAAGTATTAAATATACTGAGCTTGTATTAGTATTCCCACAGTAGTCTTTTAGTCAGAGTAAAAGTCTCTCTCTCTCTCTCTCCCAACTGTAAAAGTCCTGTTTAGTCATTTATTAAGTGTTTTTAATCACTTGATACATGATTACGAAATGCAATTATACAGAATAATCACCAGGTGGCGATATTATCGCTTCAAATACTACACACCACTGTGGTTACATAACTTAACACTATGTTAAAATATAGTTGAGTGCGAGTAAAAAAAAAAGTATCCACTATTAAAAATGCTCAATTAAAGTACAGACGCATTCAATATAAACTTAAAAACAGTAATGATGTAAATTTACATGGTTAACTTCCACCTGTGTATTCTCTGTACTACCGTACCTGTGTATGCGTGTAGGAAGGAGGAGGACTGTCTCTCTTCCCACAGGAGAGCTCCCCCTGCTGGCCAGAAGTCAGAGTGCTGCTCTCACCCTCGGCTTCCTCCTCGTCTGTCTCTGAGGAACTGCTGCTACTCCTCTGTTGAGACTACGAGAGAGAAGGAGGAAGAGAAAACGAATCAAATTACAGTATTCTAGGACACGACAAAGTCTTTTCACAATCAGAAATGAAGGAAAGAGAGTCTGATAATTTACTTTTGCTGAATTGGAAAGTTAGAATTAGAAATTTTAGGATTTAACATCTTGGTGAAAAAAAGAGAAAAAAAAAACACCACAGTAATTTTTTAATGATGAATGATTAGTCCATTAACTCATCAATAAGTGTAATCAGAACGCTGCTCTGGTTTTCATGCAAAAATCTATTCACTTCAGCACGCTGCTGAAAGTCCTGGACGGCTGTAGGGAAAATTTAGACTTTTGAGCATTTTCATATTTGATTCAAATTGATTCGATTGCACTGACATGTACACATGAACTTATAAAAGGCTACATTTTTATATAAATTTCTTTTTTTAAATATATGATTTCTCGTAAAATACATCAATAATCTTTTTTCTGAAACACATTCCAGTCCAGTAGGTGGCAATATTACACCAATCGCCCATAAACTCAAAAGAAGAACCACCACAAATAATCTTGATTTTACAGAGGATGAAGGCGGTTTCTATTTTCTGTTTTAAGAAATTCATCAATTTTAGAGCATTTACACAATTTTAAAGAGAGTAAATTGAATAATAATAAAAAAAAAATATTAAATCACACAGCCCTAGAGATCACCTTCATAAAGCTGTCACAAAGTGAAAGTAAATTGTGCTGGAAACAAAGAACATTTTATGTTACACTAGATGTGCCTGCGACTTTGTTGGCATGGAATTTAATTGCACACTCATAAGAAAGTTAAAATAATAATAATAATAATAAATTAAAAAAAAGTACAGCGCCATCTGCTGAATTCTGTAGCAGTAACGCAACCCTGTGGAAATAAACCAAAGTTATCAGTAAAGTACTGTACAGGCTCTTTTCTCTTTTATGTACTTTTATTAACAGCCAGCTTCATGAGCTTCCGTTACAGAGTACAGATTTAGTAATATGATTTGTATTCGATCCCAGATTGCATTTCCATTAGTGCTCCTTTCAGCAGCGCTCGTGAGTTACTTTAGACAGAAAGCACGGACAAATCGATAAGACTGAATGCAACCCTCGACTCAGTGATCTCAGTCCAGTCTGAGAGAAGTCTTTCAATGCTTTCTTCTTCAGTTAAAATAAAAGTGCTCTTAAATAAGTTGTGTGTGTTTGTTTGAGGAGTGATGACCAGCACTGGGTTATGCTCGTAATATTTAAAGGTGTACATGTGTATCTGGACTTGTTAAATGAATGGCCCGACTTACGAACATTTTTGCAAATTTCCACAGATACGAACGGACTGCGGTTCTACTTCTGGTTCAATTGTGAAAGTAGCTCACATGTATTGTGCACAAAATAGACACTGCAGTACACCAGATACCAATATTTACAATTATATACACTATCCTCAGTGTGTAAGCGAATGTCTAAAGTCCGGTATATTTTGTGTGTGTGTGTGTGTGTGTGTGTGTGTGTGTGTGTGTGTGTGTGTGTGTGTGTGCGCGCGTGTGCAGGAGAAATGAGTCGGCCTCACCGGTTTCAATGAATCAGTCCTGCAGCCCAATGATAGAAAATATCCTATAAACCTGTCCCGATGGTGAATAATCCTAATTTCGGAAAATCCTCAACGAGACACAGTCCAATACAGTGGAAAACAGCTGACAAAATGGCATCCGGGATTCCCCTCGCGATTTAAAGGCGTAGAGACAGCACTGTCACATTTCTCTGCGAGATACATTTACTTACACGCGGTTATGGTTTTTGGCCACATGATGGCAGTGTGGGGAAAGGTGACAAAGATTTAGTCAAGTGTATTGGTATGCTGTACATTGTATATTCGTGACAAAGGTGTAAAAGACTCACATTGTCGGGACTTAGGAACAAATCAGACTTACGGACATGCTCCTGAAACGGAACTTGTTCGTAAGTCGGGGACTACCTTTATAATATGTTCTGGGAGCAGTGCAGAGCTGTTCTTTAAGTAAAGAGTAAATAAGATGACGCGAGATCTCTCAGCAGGAGACTCACCTCGTGTTTGAGCACCGCGCTCTCTCCTCCTCCTCCGTTGAGCTGAGCGTGCAGGCCATTCATGCTCGCCACCACACCGGCGTCCTCGTACCTGCTCAGGGGGTAGATGCATGGCAGCGCAGGCACTTCGTCGTCGTCGTCATCGCTGCCACTAAAGTGATGACAGGAACTAACTCGACTCAACTTTCCTTGCACAACTTTAATCATAACTACTAAGCGTCTAAAATGCGTTCCATTATGATGTTAATTAAAGACTCTAACTGTTGGTAAATGACACTTTGTGCTTGAACAGCACTAGCAGGGCTGCATGACTCACAATGTGGGGGCGCCGTCCTGGGGCAGGAGGAGGTGCGGGTGCTGTTGGACTGTGATCGGGGAACTGGAGGCGGAGCCGGAGCCGGAGCCAGAGCCGGAGCTTCCTGAAGACATGCTTGGGGGATGAACCTCGGACAGGTAGTCTCGAGGAGGCTCCGTCTGCAGTGGCAGCTTCAGGTGAAGCTCCTCCCCTACGGGGGCGTCCATGATGCCGCACGTGAGGATGTGAGAGAGGCTGCAATCGTCACACGTGCACCTGGGGAACAGAGCAAGACGCAAAAGGGGTGAGATTCGTGGAAACCAGTAGAAATACCAGTGATGCACAGCTGGTAACGCTAAAGCAAAACTGCTAAATAATAAAACACTAGAAGTAAATATAGACAGGAAGAAAGAAAGAAACCCAAAGTGATAAACAAAAAAATGCAGGAAAGGCAAAGAGACATAAGGCAGAGAAGGGGGAAAAAACCAAGAAAGAAAAAAAGAGTAAGAGGTAGAAAAGAAAAGAGAAACGGAGAAATAAATGGAAGAAAGCAAAAACAAATAAATGCAGAATGGCAGACAAAAAGAAAAAAGGGACAGGATCAAAGAAAGAAAAAGAAAGAAGGGCAGAGAGAAAGAAAGGGACAGGGGAAAAAACTAAGAAAGAAAAAGAAAGAGGATAAAAGGAAGAAAGAACAAAAAAGAAAGAAATGCAGAATGGCAAAGAAAAAGAGAGATAAAAAGACAGAAAGAAAGAAAGAAAGGGACTGTGGAAAAACTAAAAAAGGGAGGATAGAAGAAAAAAAACAAAAATAAAATGGCAGAGAAAAAGAAAAAAAAGAAAGGAAAAAGGAAAGAAAATCAGGCAAAGAGAAAAAAAACAGAAAGGCTAAATGGCTGAAAGAGAGACAGAGAAAAAGGTAGGAAGAAAAATCAATGGCAGAGAGAAAAAAAAGGGACAGGAGAAAGTAAAAAACAACAACAACAACAACAACAACAAAGAAATAAAGAAAAAGTGAAGCAGAGAAAAAGAGAGAGGGGAAAAAGTGACAAAGAAAGACAGAATAAAAAATTAAAAGAAACGTTTACAGCAGACATCATTTGGTCAATGTTGTGTTTTTCATTCAGGCTCTACCGTTAACCCTTAACAATCTTAATAAGGTGAAGATGATGGCACAGTCTGAGAAGCTACTTATTCAGGGTTACTGTACTATGAGTACTAATCAGACCTATCTGTACTCCGTATACTGCAGGTAACCAGGTGCAGACGTAGGACAATCACTGACTGGAGCTCGGCTTTATACGCCATCTTTCATTTCAATTTCATACTTTTCCTCTCAGTCTGATAACACATGGTATATACATGAGCCCTCTAATGTCTACGCTGATTGCAAAGTGAAGTCCACCTTCTCCGATAGTTGCAGTTGGGACAGTCTGGAATGCTGAGTCGAGACGACAGCATCTGCTTGACCGTGTCTGTGAAGGTGCTGTCTCCTGCCAGGGACTTCTTACTGTTCTGTAGGAACTGTGAACAGATAATAAGTGCACCTGAGCAATTCGTATTCACATCACTGGATTTAGGTCGAGGTTGAGGAGACATCGGGTTACCTGTTCCTCGAAGAACCTCCTCTGTTTGAAGATCTCGCCGTCTTCTTTAAGCATCCTCTGCTTCGTTCTTAAAGACATCTAGCATGAAAGAGTGATGGGGGGAAAAAAAAAAAAAAAAAAAAAAGAAGTGTGCGATGTAAAGATTCCCTTCATGAAGGAAGAACGGATAAAAAGACACCAAATCTTACGTTTTTACTGATCAGAGACTTGTGTGGCTCGGTGCGCTGATTCGTGAGGTTTTGCCCTTCCACTTTGAAAAGCAGCTTGAAAGCAGAAAGAGAGAGAGTGAATTCAGTCGATGAATTAAATATTAGACAAAACTGCATATCAGATTTTTTTTTTTTTTGAGTAAAGATTGATTTAAGCAGCTAGTTCTAGAAATAAACCCAGCATAGACACCAGCACTCCATTTAACCCAGAAGATCTACTAGTAAGACAGAAAGTCCATAACGCTCCTCGCTGGATGAATCTCCCCTTGCTATTAATGTCCAGGTCTCACTGCTCACCCTCTGCTGTTCTTGGGTTTAAAAAATCAAATTTGGACGCGAATGAAATAACAAATTATAGACCGATTTCAAACCTTCCGTTCATATCAAAAATATTAGAAAAAGT
>JAQQZT010000039.1:3116487-3133055 GCA_030068275.1 Clarias platycephalus | reverse complement strand
GTGTGTGTGTGTGTGTGTGTGTGTGTGTGTGTGTGTGTGTGTGTGTGTGTGTGTGTGTGTGTGTGCGCGCGCGAGCGAGTGTCCTGTACCTCCTCTCGCTGCAGGCCTCGCAGCCGCACACCGTGTCCGAGGAGAGCGGCGTGCTGAGGTCCGGTGTGGGTAAAGTAGGAGCGCCGACGATTAGCCTGGAATTGGGGCTCGTTAAGTCCTGACTTAATCCACCGTTACCCACGGGCATGCGTAACAAAAAGTCCTGACTCTGCAAAGGGGAGGAAAAAAAAAAGGAGGAAATGTTCATCATCAGATTGATGCATCATCAGGTCAGATTAAAAATAAATAAATAAACAAACAGACAACACTGTGCTGTCAAGTAGAAATGTTGGTGTATTTATTTTCCGCATCGTGATTCTTCCTTGTGGTCAATTCATGTATCGTCACACAGATACCAAAACCTAAACTACTGACACACTGCCAGGCAGCACAGCACATTGTGAGATAGGAGCAAATTATTTGCGAAGTTGGTTTAGAATTGTAAAAATAAATAAAGTAAGAATTTATAAATGTATTTATAAAATCGGGATATTAATTAACAATACATATCGAATCAGCATATAACATTGGGAGATCCCTGGCCACTCCCATGCGTGTTTAATTTTGACTTAATAAACAATACAACAACACAGTCAGGGAATATAAAGGAGCCAGTAGAGAGCAAATAAAAAGTGAGAAATAAAAAAGGCAACAAACACAACAAAAGAAGTAAATGACACGCACAACAAACAAAAAATTATAAAATAATACACTTAAAATAATAATGTAGTATTAATAATAATAATAATAATAATACAGTTAGTCCCTGACTTACGAACATTCGAGTGCCAAACTTTCACAGATGCGAACGGATCTCACATTACGAACATTCGTAGATGCGAACAAATTGTAGAAGTAGCTGTTGCTGCGGTGTGCTTACTGTACAGTGCGATAGTGTACAGCGGTACAGTTTTCAATCAGTGCCCAGGATGTCCGGAAGAAAGCGGAAAAGCAGCGGTGTTGTGGAGGGGACTGCTAGGAAGCACTAAGCAATAACCATGGATACAAAAGTGAAAATAATTTGGAAAAAGTTTGAACTGAGGTGAAAAGATGGTGGACGTCGCTCGTTCTTATAACGTCAATCGTTCGGCCGTCGGCGCGATTCTAAAGGACGAGGACAAGATCATGGAACATGTGAAGTCTGCTGTGGCAATGAAGTCAACAAAAAAAAAATCCAAAAGACTCGCTTTGTCGGACTTACGGACGAATCCGACTTACGAACGCTCAAACAAACAAATTTATTTTTTACTTTTTTGGGGGAAATACCACAAGTAAAAACTAAAAGATTACACCACATGAACAGTCTTGGACTTTTATTAAATTTTTTTTAAACATAATATTTTTCCAACATCTATCTTATTATTGAATAAACAAAAAAGTGGGGTTTAATATGACTCTGTTTACATTTATGCATAAAGTCCTTACCAATTGAAAAAATATTACATTTGTTATCCTCCTCGTCTGTGTGGTCAAAGAACCCGAAAGCTTATTCAAGATGGCCGCCGCGTGGCTCCTGTAGTCATACATGTGATCGGTTGTGCGTGTGATGTAATACCAACGTAAATAATGGGTCACTTTGAGGAACTGCCTAAACAAACTAGCACTGCGCCTCAATTCACCTCCGTATATACTCCTCTAAACCAGCACCGAGTACTAAGGTTTTGAAAGAAGTTTGTTTTGAACCTTCTGAAAGCTCTGGAGTGTCTGGAGCGTCGATCTTCTGGCTCACGTACAGTGAGGGGGTTCAAATTCGAGATTGAGATCATGGTGGAAAATTTGAAAGAGAAACAGAACTTTGTGAATCTCTGGAACGCTGCTGAGGATGAACTCTACCTGCTGAAAATGAAAAATATTTGCACCTTTAGGCAAAAGAAAAAAAAAATATGGCTTTGTATTTATACTGTATCTGATGTTACGCTTCACTAAAAGGGCGTGTGGGGGAAAAAAAACACGGCTCTGTGTGACGATGACGAAGCAAAACATGTCAATGTACGTAGGAGAGACTCAGGAAAACAAACAAACAAACAAACAAACAACACCAGTATTTCTGTGTCATTTACACCCACACACAAACACTCACAAACCGCTATTTATGCATCAGATCAGGATGTTACACTGGGACGTACCATGGAGGTCTGGTCGGAAGAGGGCTGCCGCTCGTCCTTCTCAACGGTGCGTTTGCAGTCGGGGCAGACGTAGAGGGGCAGCTGGAGGGCGGCGGACGATTTGGGCGACTGGCCCGTTCCGTTCTGACCCGATTCCTGCGAGACGGCGTCTTTGCGTTCGCTGCGACAGAGCAAGCAGCGATCTCCCGTCGTGTAGGGCGCCCTCTGGTTCAGGCCGAACGTGAACGGGGTCTGAGTGAAGGAGAGGGGGAAGAAAGAAAAAAAGAAAAATAAAGAAGAGAGAATTAGAAAAAGCTGTACATCAACACTTGCTGGACAGATCGGTCACTGTTAGCGGCACTTTAGTGCTGATGAAGCTATGTGATATAAGCCTAGTAAAATTACTTAATTTTTTTTTTAATGAGATTTTTAAAAATTGTATTAAAATAAAATCCTTCCCACCTCGGGGTTGGGTATCGTTTGAGTTTTTTAACAATACCGGTGCCAAATCAATACTTTTAAAACAAGTACCGAGTTTTGTTTTATTTATTTCTTAGCTTTAAGCTCCGCTCGTGGCTCCCGCCGTTGGGTTTGACATTTGAATCTTTTATATTGTTGTAAATATTATATTTCTTTCACTATCTGGACTCTTGGTTACCACTCTAACTACGGAACAATTGGGTGTATTGTAAATTATTTACTAAAGTTTGTAAGTCTTGAGTTTGTAATCAGTGACGGCCTTTATTATATTAACATCCTTTATTAAAAAAAAGATTTCTTATGATGTCTTAAGATAATACTTTCCATAGACATCACGAGCGAGAGCAACAACTGAATAGGAAACTGTAACACAGTCGCTCAAGCATTTAAGCGTTCTGATCCTGATTCTGATCCGATTCTACTACATACCGGTTATATATACAGTGGAACCTCGGATTACGAGCATAATTCGTTCTGGAAGCGGGCTCGTATTCCAAAACAATCGTAAACCAAATTTCATTTTCCCATAAGAAATAATGGAAATTCTAATTATTCATTCCACAGCCCAAAAAAATAAATACATAAAAATAATTAACACAAAATATAAAGTAAAAATAGAACAAATTAACCTGCATTTACCTTAAAAAAAAAAAAAAAAGGAAAAATAAATCCCAACAGATAAGTGTTTCCATTTATGCGCACAGGCACTGTGTGTATGTTTTTCTCTCTCTTGCGCTGCCGAGTGTGTGTGTGGTGTGTGTGTGCGTAATTTGACACCGTGTCGGTTGTGTGTGAGTGAAGCACCCCCTCTCTGCTTCACACACATATACACACACATACACACACACACACACATACACACACACACACACACACACACATACACACACACACACACACACACACACACACACACACACACACGTCAAATTACGCGCGCACACACCCACATAACACACTAACATTATACCAGTAAGAGATGAGCACTAAGACCCAGCAGGGGAGACGATTACCCGCAGCGTGAAAAACCGTTGGCTCAGTTGTGATCACGAATCAAGAAGCGCATGCGTGAAACATGATACTCGGTGCTCGTAAACCAAGACAATATTTGTTTTCCAAGTCAAAATGTATTAAAAATCTTTGCTCGTCTTGCGGAACACTCGCAAACCGCGTTACTCGTAATCCGAGGTTTTACCATATCGGTAACGGTTTCAATACCCAACCCAATTCCCATCGGTGAATAAGAGACATAAAGTGTCAGCAAGCTAATTTTTATTACATTTTTACTCACTTTGCATACATAAAACTAATACATTTAAAACGGTCACTCAAAACAAACAAAAACAATAACAAAACAGGTACCTTTTATATGCAGGCATCAAGTGAAAGTACACCGTACGTGTCCTATTTCACGGAAACGCTAAACTTTGATAAGATAAGACGTCTTTAAAATCAGCTTCCATACGACATAAACAAGCGCATTTTATAGACCAGTGAGAGAATGTCTCTCGTGACGCTCCTGAAGCACTTTACTCGTTTTATTATCCGTATCAACAAGCAGAAGAAAAATAACATGGCACTCACACAGTTAGTCTATTCTAAACAACAAAAACAAGGTTTATTTTTTTTTACCTCACAGTGTTCAGTTTACTCGATTAAATTTAAACCCAAAGCAAAAACAGCATCTTTAAAAAAGAATAGAATAAAACGCTATTAAAAGATGCGATAGACGTTTTTCGGTAACTAGCGGAGCTCTGATCAATCAGAGACTGATCAGAAATGGTCCATAAAAAAGTAAAAAAAGAAGCATAAAATAGAATAGAATAAAATAAAAATACATATTTAAAAAAAAACTTTAATAAAAAATGAATAAATAAAAACAGATAATCAGTTAATTTTTGTCGATCACATAAACCGATACTATTGTGTTGAGTCGACAGGAACATCAACATGCCGTAGTCTGGAAATACAGTGGAACCTCAGGTCACAAACGGCCCCTCCGTTGTCTCCTCCTCGGAACTAGGGTTGGGTACCAAAAACCGGTTTGAGTACCTATATAACCGGTTTGTACCGGACCGAAACAGAACGCGAATCTCAGTGCCATTTAAATGCCTGAACTGTCGATTGAATGACGCAGTTGTAATAAGCATCAGATTCATCAACACACACATGATCGCTAGTAAAATTTAAACACTGCATTGATGGGGTGTCAGAAATGATCGGAAACATAAATTATTTCCTTAATTAGAAAATCTTGAGAACTTCGGAAAGCTGTGATGATACAAATCCAGAACATTGTTGCAGTAATGCTACTGTCCATTTTATTTTTGTAGCTTAAAAGTTTTAGATTAAAAAATTTAAAGCAGAAATCATCAGGAAATGAGAGACCGTCCGAGATGCGCGTGAATGCAGCAACTAACGTTATACTCGCTATCTTAGCTTGTTAAATTAAACAACGTTCGTTAAAATGCCTAAAACTAAACGGTCGAAAGTGTGCCTATATTTCACAAGAAAGGATTCCGGCACCGCGATGTGCAGCGAATGTTTTACAGCAGTTGCGTGTAAAGGGGGAAACACGTCAAATCTAATGAAACATTCGACGGCAGACAGAATAAAGTTAAAAGCAGAATAAATACACATTTTCAAGCATGTATGATAAGCAGCGCAATGATTATACGACTGTTTGTGACCTAAAAAACTAAAGAAAAGCAAATGCCAATATAAAAGAATTGAAAATATAAAATCTACAATTTATAGTTATTTAGTTACAATAAAAATAATAACACAGAAAGTAGAAATATATAAAAATGTAGCTCAGTAGTTATGGCATTGGACTACGGTCTGGAAGGTCCTGGGTCCAAATCCCACCACCACCACCACCACCAAGTTGTCCCTGATTAAATTTTTTGTAAAAACGTCTGCCGCGTTCGAACCAGAGGCCAAGAGACAAAAAAAAGAAAAGTTAGAGAAGGAGGACGCCCCAGGGTAGTTATGGAAGTGGACTCTCCTTCCTAACACTAACCTTCTCCTCACCCGTCTCCTAACCCAAAAGTTAAATATATTTCATAGTGATGGGGAACAGATTAATTGTAGTCACACGTATTCCCGTGGGTGGACAAAAAAATAAAAAATAAAAAATAAAATGAATCTGTGTACGATCGGAATTTAGGAGTGAATTACTGTAGGTTTGCGCGAATGTCCACTGAAGTTCCACTGTATTTGACATCTTTTAAAGTCTCGAGATCTAAAAGATGTCAAATTTGCAATATGCAAAAGTTTTTTTTATCTTAAGCAGAACCATTGTAAATCAGAACGTCTGCCAAAAGCTTTAACACGTCTAACTCGAATCACCGAATGCAAAGGCAGGAGCTGAATCTTACACTGTAAGTCGAACCTCACTCAAAAATCTCGAGCCTTAGTGGGAAGGCTAAAACCATCATCACAAAAATGATAATGCAGACAGAAACTGTACATGTGGACTGACAGCAAGTGACTATTCAACACATTCTGGATGATGAGAGACTACCTAATTAGTAGTCGTGATTTTCTCGCAATCGACTGATGTGTGCGTTTATTTAAAAACGTTCAGTTTCGATTTGTTATTTTGATGCTAGTTAAGCTCTTTAGGAGGTCAGAGGCTATTGCACTGGTTTCAGTTTCTGTATGATAAACACACCCTCATTTCCACAAAGCCCCGCCCTCAAAACTTCAACGAGAGTTCGACTTTAAAAGCACGCTCAGACATTTAACTAATTAAAAGTCATTAGCCGTTGGGGGCGTGTCGAGAAAACGACTGAAGAAAAACAAACAAACAAACAAACATGTCAATCGATCCAGACAGGATGGCAGGTTCCCGAAACTGGGTTATTTTTTCCCCACCAATTATAATTTATTATCCTGATTAACGAATAACTTAAAGGCATTTCCAACACAGCGAGAGTACTGCGGCTGCATCAGAAGTCGAGGATGCAAATCTAAGGAGTGTAAGGAGAAAGTAATGCCCCCCCCCAACCCAGAGCATCAAACGATCCCTGTGCCACATGTAAACCGCACGTGTCCCCGGGGAAACCACATGCAAACACAGAGAGAGAGAGAGAGAGAGAGAGAGAGAGCAACTTGTTACCTGAAGGACTCCGGAGAAGTCGGAGTTCACAGGGCCTTCGGAAAACTGCGGCGCGCTGTTCACTGGGACCTGGAAGGAGATGCATGTCAGAGTCTCAAACACACACACACACACGTGCGGCGCACACATGGTACTACAACTACAACACCAGGTACTCTCAGCACATGCCTTTAGAGAACATGTAGAGAAAACGCTACGAGACAAATCATTCATACTGTATGTCCATTTAGTCACATGACTCTCCTGGCCAATCACTGAGTAGTGCTGCGTAACCACGCCCCCTCGCATCTCTGAGTAGCTACAAGTAGCTCCACCTCAACCCCCCAACCCCCCCACCCCCCCAGCCTCCACGCAAGCTCAACCCCACTTTCCCTCCTTGCAGCCCCGCCCCACTTGCTCTCCATGTCTCCTCACAGCCCACAGCACACTTTGGCTCCCCATCTCATGGCATCACGACATCCAGAAACGAGTGTTTATTTCATCCGGTTTTAATTAACCTGACTGAAGACACATTCCAGGTGCATGATGATAATGAACACTCACAAGTGCGTATTAAAAAATAATAATAATAAAAAACTAAGGACAGCGCCATCTGTTGGATTTTGAGATGAACTGAAATTTTTACGTGTTACTGTGAAGTGCGCGGAATGAAGGTACGAGACTGCGTTGACTAAGTAGATGTCAATCGCACACTCAAGCAGCATTTTTAAAAATGTACAGCGCCATCTGCTGAATTTTGAGATGAACTAATGATTTTTTTAAGGTCGATATAATATAATAATGAGAAGAAGAAGAAGAAAATACAAGGCCGTTTTCCATTAAAATTTGGACTGTTACAAAGTAGCACATCTCTGCCCCGTGAGCCGATTGTGATGAAACAAAGCCTATATGTTACCTCAAGCTCGACCGAATACACCTGTGAAAACCCCATTAAAATTTGTTCAGTGGTTTTTATGTGATGCGTGCACAAACAGACAGACAGACAGACAGACAGACAGAAAAATTCCAAAAACCATCTTGATGTGTGCTGTCACTCATCTTAAGCCCCTCCCCCCGCTAATAATTTTTTCCGAAAAATATCTTCAATATACAGACCTAGTCCACCAGGTCCTGAATTAATAGAGGAAACAGGACCAGTGTATCCTGGATGGCAATAATAAAGCTTCAAACGTTTAAAAGTAGGTTTTAAACTGAGGAGACATTAGAGATCAGAGACGGGAATCAGCCGTCACGACCCGATACGATATCACGCTACCAAAGTACCGATTCGATTTATTATGCAGTTCTATCTTGATTTTATAAATATTCAAATTCGATGTTACATTTCCTCCTGATTTTGGTACAACTTTGAACTGTTAAAATGCATTTAAATGTTTAATTAAATGTAGCTGTTCCTTATAACATTACTTTTCCAAATGTAGCATTTAAACAATACAAACTTCAAACACCAGAATTTGACATTTAACTGAGCAGCGTGTATCTCTGTCATTTGCCATAATTATTATTTATAAACAAACACAGTAAACAATTCACTCCTACCAGACAGAATGAAAATGCATAATTAGTACAGGCAGGGTCATGTTTTACCGCCTCAAAACTCAACTTGACAGTGAGCGCGAGCATGTGCGACTTCTAACGCACGTGATTTTTGACTAATTAGCTCCTGCAATGTTTGGACTGGTGTGTGTGTGTAGCGTTTGGAGAAAAAGGGAGACCGGAGACTTTTATCGCACATGATTTTTGATAATGTAATGCCGTAAAATGTGTTTCTCATAAGCGTCTGCGCTCGGTACAGGATTGTTTATATCGGAGGCTGATCGCAAATCAAACCGATCGACCGCTTCATCTCTACTGTAAATGTAAAAATTGCTAATAAAAATAGACTTTGGAGTCAGTGTGACGATATGTCAATCAGCACACAAACAAATCACGATTCTCCCCCATCTCAAAAAGAGAGAAAAAAAATAAATCACATTTACACTTAAAGATTTTTGGGTGAAAAACAAAAAAAAAAGAAGAAAAGAAACAAACAAAAACAAAACACCTTTAGAAAAAGAAAGTGAAGCTCCACAATGGCAAAAATAAAGCCGCTTACAAGAGTTGCTGTATAATGTGAGGACACGACACCGCACCAACTTCCTGACTTTCTTTTTATGTACCACCATAGAAACGTATTTACAAGGACTTAACACACTCGTTTATTTCCTTTAGTCTGTATTCATGCACTTATCTTAGCTAACAAACTCGGCATGCGTTATCACATTACACTAGTCGGTTTCACGACAACTACGATGAAATGCATGAATTACCCTCCATGCAGAAAGATCAAAGTTTTTTTTTTCCTTTTTCGAGCTTCAGTCATTAGTAAAACCACACTTTGATAAATGAGTCGTACGTGCACAGCTCTGACGTCACTCGTCCTCAGCTAACCCGAGCGGTGCGTCACTCTCGAGGGACTTAATATGATCTCACATAAACACCACCACTAAAAGCGTGTGTGTGTGTGTGTGTGTGTGTGTGTGTGTGTGAGAAGCACCAAGCAGAAATTTAGCACGTGTGCTTTTTAAGAGCAACGGTGTTTCGTGAGTTATGGCTGACGCTGCCTGCACCGGGGTTCAGTACTTTTTTACGACGATTAACACCAGAGTCAGGGTTAAATCCAGCTCGTCCTCTGCTTAAGTCGAGAAAAATCACTCTAGGATACAGATGCTGTTTCCATGGCAACAAAAGAAGATGGACACAGAAAGCCAGTGGACAGTGGGGGTGTGTCGCATCACTATAATGTACAGTGTATATATATATATATATATATATTATTATTATTTTTTTTTTTTTTAACGACCATTTTATAAGAGAGAGAGAATTTTATACCCAGGACTTGTTTTAAAATTTCTGGTGAGCAAAGACGTAAAACTGACATTTACAGAAGTACAGTATGATGACGAGACTCGTAGCTGCTGTAAAACGTTTTAAAGAAGGCTGCATGTTCGTGATCCCGGTCGAGGTGGCTCGGATCGCACTGCAGTCGTTCCCGTGAACATTCAGTGAGTGGAACGCCCGATCCTTGAAAAACAATTATAAATAAATAAATAAAATCGACGAATCAATAAGTCGACGACTTGTGGAAGGAAGAGACGCATCTGTCTGCGGGAACTGTACACCCAATCATTTACCAACGCCACTTGCACGTTACAGGAATTCGGCCAAAAGTCATTGACCTCTCTCCAAGCCATTTCCGCGTGTTTGGGCCGTTAAAGGGGTTCCTGGGAGGCCAGTGTTTCAGACGTGAATATCAAGACAGGCAGTCCGGCTTACTGAGAAAACGTTCTACTCTGATGGTGTCCAAGCACTAGTGAAACACTGGAATAAGTGCATTAGTGTAGCAGGAGATTATATAGAGAAATAAAAGGTACTCACAGAACGGTTTATTTTTTAATTCTGTGTAATAAAAAGTCCCGCTTTGACTCGAACGCCTGTTTCGTATTTAACCACACATTATTCTGTTGCACTAAAGTCAGTTTCAGAATAACTACGACATGGGACTAGACATTCTGCTCGTATGTGATACAATTTATTTTTAGTTTAACAGTTTGTGATTGATTTGATTTTTATATTTTTCCTTTTTCTTATTGTTTATGTAAAACGCTGTGATCAACTTACAGTCGTTAAGGTCTATATAAATAAATAAATTGTTGAATGACTGATTGATAAATGTACGATTTATTCTCCTGTGTGTCCTGCAGGAAAAAAAAATGTAATATTGGCGCCCATCCTGAGCAAAGAGAAAGTCGTCTCAGTACGCCCGGGAGATGATCGGTCCGCCTCCTTAGTGTCTGAAATTCTGGCCTCCCAGGAACTCCTTTAATGACCCGGACTCCCCTCGTTATGCCACATTACATATTAAGTACGATGAGTTAATCAGGTAGATGAATGCACTAATTGAATCCAAAGCCCTGTTCTGACTGGATTAGGTTTTCCATACGGAGGTGAAGACCTGCAGAAAGATGACAACCTCGACCAGCGGTGCGTTCTCGTCGTTTGCGTCGAACATTTCAGCTATGAGCCTCATAAGTAGGTTGAGCCTGGGTAGTGGCATGAAGTAGAGAGTTATACGAGTCTGTTTTTTTTTTTCAGTGCCAATGTGAATGCTCCACGCTCACGATAATCAACCCGACTAGTACAAAAAAACAATAACTGACCCGTGCCAGGTCACGGTGGAGAAGGCGGCGTGAATCAGAATGTGAACAGTATAACGCTGCACAGTGAACAGTCACGTGACACCTGAGCGAAGTGTACACCATGGCGAAAAAAGGCGCCTCGGGTCACGCCCACTATTAAAAAGACGCACAGCGGAGAGGTTTTCTCAGGGTTGTACGAAGACGATGCGATTTCTCTTCACGTGAAACCATCTTTCTTCGCTCGTCTCATCTCGTCTCTAGGCGGGCTTACGCCGTGTCGTATCGTAGAGTTTGAAAGGCGCACGCCATTCACACCGTCACCTGATACCCGTATCGTACTGTATCGTATCGATGCCTCCTAATGTAATAGTTCCCTCTTAACCGCCGGTGAACGAACGTGAGGATGATTCCTGTAGACTCCTTGCTGTGAAGAGGAAAAAAAAAAAAAAAAAAAACTTCCTGTCTCTACACAATAACAATGACACACACAGACACACACACACAGGGCAGTCGTGCAGCCATCGCCCCGCAGCCGGCCTTTAATTACCGACTCGTTTCCTCTTGTGTCGTGCCATATTATATTATACTGACAAAGGTGTGTGTGGACCCAAGACAAAGAGGAAGAGGAAGGAGGAGGAAGAGGCAGTGCTCTGAGATCTGCAGTGAACTCTGCAGACACACACACACACACCTTGTAAACAAATCAGTGTGTGAAAGAAAGCCTGATTTCTGTTTTTGTTTGCAGCTTAGCAATAAGCACATCCAGGTACAGAGTGTGTGTGTGTGTGTGTGTGTCCTAAGTCCTGGAAGCAGTGTTGTTCAATCAGCTGAAATAATAAAACAAGAATGTCAACAGCTAATCCTTAGCCTCTCTCTGCTAGCTAGCTAGTTAGCTTGGTAGCTAGCTGTACATCCTTAGCAAGGTTTGCAAACATGCTGCACATCCTCCTGATTCTGTTTCTCTGGTCTATTTGTCCACTGAACAGGACTAAGTTCAGGGCTGGATGTCACTCAGTGCGAGCTGTAAGCAGAAACAAGTATCCTCAGCTAGCTGACTAGCTAAGAAGCTAACATGCTAGCTAGCTAGCATGTTAGCTTCTTAGCTAGGCCGCGTAGCCTGCTTCTCAGGAGAAGCCGGTTGTTAACTGTTTAACATATTATAACACAACCTCGAAAACCCGTGTCTTTTACCTCTCCGTTAAACGCCGAGTCTCCGCTCACAGCGCTCCCCGTGCCGAGAAAGCTCCTGGCGGAGGCGGCTGTTGCGGCGGATTGAGCAACCCGGGCCGCGGCTGAAGCCTCGGACTTTCCTGCGGCGCTGCTCCCGCCGCCCCGCTTGTTCTTCCTGCGCTTCGCTCCTCGCTTCGCGTCGGTGGGACTCATGATTATTTCTTCAAATCCAGCCAGAGAGTAAAACACAGAGGCAGATTTTTACTTCCACAACAAGCTGTATCCTGGGTGGGACGGCAGGCTTTTAATCCGGTGAACACGATATTTATATATGTTGATATATTTATTATTATTATTTTATTTTTTTTTGTGCTAGAAGAAAATATGAAAAGCCTAACCCGATCTACACAGAGTTGCTAGCAAGACTTCAAGTTCCAATATGGCCAACCAGGCAGGACTCGGCCAATGGGGTGTACGCCCTTACGCAGAAGGCGGAAGTGTCCGCTGTGGTGTTATGGGAATTGTAGTTTTTTTTATTAAACACGATTATAAACGCGCCTGTGACGCTTCTCAGTCACCCAGGTGAGGTTTATCTGGAAATTCAGTCATGTTCACTCACTCTCACTCTCAGTCTCTCATCATTGTATATAATAATCATTATAATAATCATCACTTTATCGAACACCCTGGACAAGGTCCCAATCCATCGCATGGCGCGCACACACTCGTTCACACACTACAGTCAATTTGGAAACACCAATTAGCCTAATCTTCATGTCTGTCTGTAGGAGGAAACCCAGTGGAAACCCACCAACCCACCAAACTCCATGCACACAGACCCTGAGGCGGGAATCGAACCCAGAACCTGGAGGTGCGAGGCGACAGTGCTAACTACTACGCCTGAGTCATGTCCACCGGGACCTGTTTCAGTCAAGAAAGACGTCCATTTGATGTGACTCAACTCTCAAATAAATTCACCTGGACGACTGAGAATCTTCCCAGATGAATCTAACAAAAGAAAAGAAGTTCATTTAATATGATTCGACTTTATAATTATCGTATGCCTTTTCTCATTTGCGTAGTGGATATGGAGGCTTGGTAGTTAGAGATGAAACCAGATTCATATTCATAACGCAGCCGTAACTTTAAAACCATAAGCGTTAAAAAGCACCTAGATTCCCCATGTGCCCCTCGGGAGTGGATCTGCAGGACCCCTGGGGATGTACTGTAGTGTCTGGCACCAGGACACTTCAGCAGGTCTTGTAAGTGCCGTGGGTTGCAGGGGCGTTTGTCCGGAACCATGGTGCACTGGGTGCCTTTATATCGTGGCCAGCATTGGCTTTTCTGTGGATCGGACTGGATAGGCTGGCCTTTGACTGAGCATGCTTCTGTCACTGATACAGCTTATAATTAATAATGAATGATATTCAATTCACCTGATGGAAATGTTATGGCTGATCAGTGTGTATGTTGTTAGTTTTTCTCCTGTCGAGGGATCGCCACGGCCAGTGACATCTAGTGACTGGGGTTTGGGCATCGGGTGGGAATCAAACCCATGCCTTCCACATGTCAGGCGAGAAACCTACCATCAATCCTTTGACTAATGTGGTAAATAAAGTTTAAGTCTATACAGTATTAATGGAGTACAGTAAAGAATATAACTGGAAATATCATGTTCTTCGAGTTTCTTCATGCAGAACTAACCTGAGGTAAACGAAAAAAAAAAAAGAAACCTGTTCCCTCCCCTCAAATTACAGTGTAGTAAATCATTACAGTGTAAGAATAGTAGTTATGAATTTCAGCTATTCAGTTACACAGCTTGCATTTTTATTGACTGAATGTCTTTTTTAATAAAAAAAAAAAAAAATGTATAAAACAATTTAGAATAATAAATGTCCGACAATTATTTAACAATGCAAAATATTTGAGTTAGGTAACGCACCAAACACTTTACACCAGGACTGTGTTATTATTAAAGCTCAGGATGGTTAATCATTACTGGTTATTAGTGTAACTTGTGCAATATTTCCTTATTTATGACTATCATGTTTGCATAGTTTGCACTCTACTGCTTGCACCAAGATCCAGGTCCCACTTCCCATACATTCCATTGTATATATTGTTATATTTATTATATCTTAGTGCAATTATGTTTTGTTTATTCTTACATTTTCTTAGAGAGCAACCAAACAAATTTCGCTGTATCACTACAATGATAATAAAGTCTCTTTATCTTTAATTTTACGTCTATTGAAATGATTTGACCACTATCTTATAAAATTCCACTTATTTATTTATTTATTTACTTTTGGAAGTACTGTAGGTGAAAAACTGTGAATTAGTTTGAAAAGTTCGAAAAACTTGGATAAGCTTTGTTCAGAAAAATATTTTAGTAAGTGTAAACCATGAATTTTTATTCCTGCGTTTATTCTGTACATTTAAAGAAGATAAATTGGCTGCTCAAACCCAGGCACGTTAGCTCAGTTGAATTTAAGATGATTAATTTAAAAAAATCTGAAATCAAGAAGTGATGTTGACCCAAACATTAACACACACACACACATATGCAAAAAAAAAAAAAAAGGCTAGACAACTGCAGTAAGAACTTTATTCGCCTTTATTTCACCTCAGCTCCTTAACGCGGAAAACTTTAAAACTAAAGCACAACACAATAAGCCTGAAACTGTACTGAAAATAAACAACACAGCGCAAACATTTGCACAAGTTTCAACTGTTTTTGAGGAACAGACTGTTTCACAGCTGCAGCATGTGAGGCTTATAACAACAGCAGAACTAATACGCTGAATATTATGCTGGATGGAGGAAGGATTATTGCTGAACATGTGTGTGTGTGTGTGTGTGTGTCACAGAAAGTTTATATTCAGATACAGGAATATATCATGCGTCAGTATTTCCTTGTTCATCAAAGAGACCCGAGTGAAAAGAAGAGAAGCCTGATGCGTCATTACGTTTCTAATTACGTTTTTTTTTAAAAAGCTGAGAAAAACACCACCATGCTTTTAACATAAAGGTATTAAAGCAGAACTAATATGGAATTAAAGCATATTATAGCAAAGAGGCACTAACCTCCTAATTACCCTCCTAATTAACCTGTTAATTAACCTGCAATCAGCCCTTCATTTCTTTCACTTATTCGAAGGCAAATGTCTCATTTCTTCTTCTACAGTCAAGAAAAATGAAACCATTTTTCAAGTCTGCTAGTAGTCCATGTCAAACTCACACACACACACACACACTCTCACAATAGTCATAATCATTCTAAACACAGCTTCTCACAATAAATAAATACAAACTCTCAAAGACCTGCTAAAGGCAGACGCTCGTCTCTCAGCACTTACTGTAAACACAGCGAACACTATATACTGTACACTCATACTACAAAATCTTCTCGCACTCCCCCGGGGAATGGAGACACGCCACGGACAGATGTGCAGCGCTGACAGCACAGCTGGAGGCCACAGATACAAATCACCTAATGAAGCTTTTTTATTTTTTTTTATACTTAAACAGAAAATGTAGTGTTTTTGATAGTAATGCTTTATATTAAGGTTTCCTTAAGTAACATTATTTATTGCATTAGTTAACATAAAAGGAACCAAAGTTTAGCTTTAATATGCCAAACGTTGATTGGAATTAATAATTGATTTTAAAAAGAAGGCCAAATTAATATGGAAATAACCAATACATATATTAAATATTGTGTATACAAAGTTTAATGCTTCCTTAACATGACAAACCACTGATGTTTTAAGTTTATAGGTACTTAACGTTAATTAATGTAATAAATAATGCACGGTACAGGAAGCAAACCTCAAAGTGAAACATTACCATTTTTACAGCTCAGTGCAAAGACCGTAAGGTCAGACTTGGGAAACAGCCTGCCATGTGTGAGTTCAGCCTGGTGCGGGTGGTGTATTGGTGTGAAGAACGGTTCGTCTTCCTCCAAACCAAGCATCTTTGAAATGCTCCAGTTTATCCGAGTTTCATCGCTTATCATGCGCATCCCTTTATGGCAAGGATTTACGCATCTTCTAATGATAATGTTACACAGCGCGAGCCGTCTTAAACTTTCAGTGCTTCCACTTCAGACTAGAATAAGCAGACTGAAAAAATATTTATGAAAGCATGTTGAGGAAAAGAATACTTTAAAAGGAAAGAGAATATAATGAACACTTTGTTATTCAAGGATTAGGTTAAAATAAAATAAAATAAAAAAAACAGACCAAAGACGACTCGGCATGGGGGCCTGGACACAAGCACACGGCGCCTACTTATCTACGCTGGCCGTGAAGTGCAAAACAAATTAACAAAACGGAAAACAAATTAACAAAACCCAAAACAAAATAACAAATTCAAAACCAAATTAACAAAACGGAAAACAAAATAACTAATATCTGACTG
>JAQQZT010000039.1:3096176-3107224 GCA_030068275.1 Clarias platycephalus | reverse complement strand
TATATACAGAATATATATATAGAGAGGTAACTAATGAAATATATATACATGTATATATATTTCATTAGTTACCTCTCTCTATATATATACTGTATATATATATACTGTATATATATATAGAGAGAGAGAGAGAGAGAGAGAGACATACTCTCTCTGTATGTGTGTATTTGCTCATACCATGATAACAGAGACTCCGGCGGTGGTGTTGCCGTCTTTCTGCGCGGACGTAAAGTGCTTCTTGAGTTTCCCGGTCACCTCCATCTTCATGTTGTTGTCCACAGCAGCGTCGGCCTGATACACATTTGCATAAGGACACTACACACATATATATTTATATATAAAATGTAATTATATCTGTGTACAGGTAGTCCCCTATTTACAAACAAGTTCCGTTCCAGGAGCATGTTCGTCAGTCGGATTTGTTCGTAAGTCAGACAAAGTGAGTCATATACACCTTTGATACAAATACAGAATATAAAGCATACCAATCTACTGGACTAAATCTGTCCCCTTTCCCCACACTGTCATCATGTGGCCAAATGAGATTCAAGGAAATGAATCTCACAGTGAAATGCTGGGGGGAATCCCGGACACCATTTTGTCTCAGAAGCAAATTTCCCCATAAGAAATAATGGAAAGTCCGATGATTCGTTCCACATCCCAAAAATATGTGAAATGTAACAGTGTTGTCTCTGCGCCTTTAAATAGCGAGGGGAGTCTCAGACACCGTTCTGTCAGCTATGCTATCTGGTGCACCGAAGTGTCTATTTTTTATACAATACACGTGAGCTACTTCCGTGATTTGTTCACATCTACGAATGTTCGTAAATTGGGGACTACCTGTAGTCTTTTTTTGTAAAATAATGATTTAACTAATGAAAGATATGGTTTCACACAAACACACACACACACTTACCGTGACCCAGGGGTGACACAAAATATCTTCAGCTGTGTACCTTATCTCAGAGTTCACCTGCAGCATCCGGCCAATCAGCTCCTGCGAAAATAGATCATGTGACAACCGAATACACAAAATGTTAAAATGCAAAAAATCTGCATGTGGTGTCCAGCAGTTTGTTATGTTTTTCTAATACCATCTTTTTCTTTTTTCTCTTATAGCTGCTATAATTAAGTAATAGCAGGACGTAACTAGTTTTGAGGATGTTGACAATATTAAATGTTACTATAAATTGATAAAAAAAAAAGCATGATGTCCATCCATCCAATCTAGGAACCTTGGTAGTCCAACAATGACGTATGTATTTATTCCCATTTGTACGACTGTTGTAGGACCTCCGGTCGACATTAAAAAAGCGTGATGTATGGTACTTTACTACTTTGATAGAGGAAATAAAACATTTTCATGTATGATGTTAAAGAAAAAATAATGAACTTTCACCTCTGTTTCTTTCCCTTTAACAAGATAACACATTTCTTCTTTACTTTCCCCCAATTAACCCCTTTCCTTTTCACATCTTATATCCTTTCCCTTCACTCATTATCATTTCAGTTTATCACATGCTTTAAAATAACCAACCCCAACATCAGCCTACACCATCCAGTTGGTGAAAATATCAGAAACGTTTCAAAATCCGGCATTTTTGCAGGAAAAATGCTTTTTCTTTCCAGCATCGGAAAAGAAGCGAAGTCCGTGGGTGGAATTGCTTTAGAGTTATCGTTTGAGGATGGAGAGGAGAGAGAATAATGTACATGAGAAATGAGAGGAAGCGGAGGAGTGTGCGTGTGTGTGGGAAAAGGGACGAGGAAGAAATGAATTGCGTCTGTGTGTGTGGAGGGGGTGTGTGGCGATCTAAATCTGAGAGGGAAAGAGGCAGACGGGAATGAATCATCAAGTCAATCTTAAACATCTCACTTTCACTCCAGAATGATCAGGAACCTTCCCAAACATGCTGAAAGTGCATCAAGACATTAAGGGCTCCGTCCCACTCCGGCGAAGACCATGCAGTTCCCAAAATGAAAAAAAATGTGCATACCACTTCGCGGCCCTGTCAGGATCTCTACTGCATGTGTTTATCATGTTGTCACTAACTTCCCATCACAGACATGATCATGTGCTCACCAGATCGAGTTACGTATTACTATGTCCGATCAGATCACACCACCTTCTAACTATCACACGATTAACTGGCTTCCTGTATTTTGCTTTGATCACATCCTCGCCAGGTCTTTTTTTTGAACATGCCCATAAAAAAAGCGTGGCAGCTCCACGACAAAGGAGACAATTCTATGTAATTACCGGTTTCTACTGCGTTCCTGGCAAGTTGTACAAGTTCCTACTGCGTGAACACAATTTATTTCAGAAATAGTGGGAGCGTGGCTCAGTGGGACGACGGGGTGAAAGTTAAAATGTACACAATGCCGTTAACTGACCTGGTCTTGGTATTAAACCATCCTCAACCTTCGTGATTGGAAAAAAAAGGGAGATTTTGTACTTGTTTGTCTGAGCCAGGACTAGAGTCGACCTACTGATTTGACTGATTTAGACTGACCAAGAGTAAGTAAACAGTCATACTACAGGTCTATGTAAGTGAGCTACTGCCAAGCCACACCCAGCCAGAAGATTGTAGGGGTAGATGCTGAGACGTCTCACACACCTTGGCCGAGTCGGTGATGTTGTCCCAGTATGGAGAGGGAAAGTCCACGTGGCCCTGCAGAATCTGTTCAAACAGCTCCTCCTGAACATTATTCTCACTGCACAACACACACACACACACACACACACATACACAGATACATTAATATGAATGGGACAAAATCCATTAAACTACAGCCTCTGTGATAACTGACATGTCCTTATAATGAGACAGATGCACTACTAAGGCTCCTCGGATGGACTATTTAGGGCTGTAACACAGGTACAGTTCAGACATTTCGAAAATTTTATCAACTTTACATTACTCACTTCAATAATATTACATGAAAAGACAACACTTCTTATTTATCTACTACTTTCCTATTGGCTGAGCTTGTAAAGTGTTGGACAAACAACAACATTAAAGGACCATTTGGCCTTTAGTTGTGTGACCTTTACTTTGACCTTTGCTGTGTGAAATGAGGTTACATTATGTACACTTTTTGTCCATGGATATATTATGGTGAAAATATATAGGAAAGAAAATAGATAGGGAAAAGATTTCTGTACTGTATATTTTCACATCAGTATACCATTACATGTTAATGTGGCTCTTTGAAGTGTGTGTGCATGTTCGTGTGTGTGTGTGTGTCTTAGTGTGTTTGTACTGTACCTCCGGAAAGGTGGGAAGCCACACAGCAGGATGTAGGTAATCACACCTGCTGCCCAGATGTCCACCTTTAGACCGTAACTATGAGAGCCAGACAATATAACATGTACAAGTTAGGCGTCAATGTGAAAATAACATCACAACTCAGTATATTGTTAACCCGATACTAGGGACGGTAATGATTATTCATGAATGAATAAAAAATGTATTAACAGATAAGGGTTGTTTTGCATAATAGTTCTCTGTAGCTCACATATCTATGACTTGCACAACACAAGAGGGGGCACTAGCAGTTCAGGCAGTGTGCCATACCGATTTTATACAATATATATATACTTACAATATATATTTACTTTTTTAAAATTATTTTTAGCTAACTGGAAAATGGGAGGGTTAAAAACCTCCATAAAACACATATTATATTTGTTTAACCTATTTGTGCCCCATTAATCTGAAATTAGTTTAAATTATATTAAGAATAAAATGTCATTACAATCAAAGGTGGAAAAGTAAATCTACGTTATTACTGAAGTACATATTTCATATTTTTCTTCATATTTCAAAATGTGTACTTTACTCAAGGAATTTTCTTAGTGGTTTATATTCACTTTTACTCTGCTACATCCTACAACAAATATTTGTACTTTTACTTCACTGCATTTCTACATAGCATTGCGTTACATAACCACAGCGGTGTGTACTATTTGAAGCAGCCACCTGCTAAATATTATACGCAATTGCATGATTTTTTTTGTCTTCCCGCATAATCATGTAGCAGGTGTTTGAAATTAAAAGCAGAGATGTTTTCAGAAAGTAAAGAAAACAGGACGTTTACAATTAGAGAAAGAAAGAAAAAGAGAGATTTTTACTATGGTGAGTACTTTTGTACTTTTTTCACGTAGAATGTACATGAAGAACAAACTTATACTTTTACTTGGATAATATTTTGCCTCTTACTCAAGTGTAGGATTTGTGCACCTTGCCCACAACTAGTTATCATTAACAATTAATTAATAATGGTTTACTGATCGTTAAAATGTTCAACTACCGGTTAAAAAAATTAGCAAAATTCGCAACCTTGCCTGATACTAAACTTTTTCATGATCGGTAGGTTTATAACATAACTGGACTTTTTTATTTATTAATAAAATAAATAAACACATCCAGAATCAAGAATGTACAGTATATGAATTGTATAGTAGCGGATTATCTAAACATCTGGACAGATGTCTCTCGATTGTCATTTCTCCTAAAAGAGATGAAACCCTAAGAAGTGACATACCCCAACTCTGCTATAATCTCCGGGGCAACGTAAGTAGGAGTCCCACACACGGTGTACAGCGGGCCATCCACCACCGTCGCTAAACCAAAGTCCCCCAGCTTCAGAGATTTAGTGCCATCAGGATATTCACTCACCTGCGCAACACACACACACACACACACGTGTCAGCCAGCTGTTGTGATCATGTTGTGATCATAACTACTGTATGTTCAATTTAGATGCAAATCTGAATCCAGATGTTTGAATAACTGGAAATCCAGCTACAGCTAGTGACAGTACATTACACCAGGAGTGTATACGTGCGTGAGATACCAGAAGATTTTCAGGTTTGATGTCTCGGTGGACGATGTTCATCCTGTGCAGGTATTTAAGCGCGGACGCCAGGTTGTGCACCATGGAACTGGCGTCTTTCTCTGTGTACTTCATAGAGGATGTAATGGCGTCAAACAGATCTCCACCCTGCGGAAGGAAAACCCCATCTCATAATCTCTTACACACTTCACAGCAGGATTATGAATCCCTAAGAACGTGCTAATGCCAACAACACTTCACACCACAGTGAAGCTGGGTGGCAAAATAGTGTAAATTAAATGTAATTCTCAAGGACTTGTATGGACAACCTAACAACAAACATTAAAACGAGATTCAGATGAAGTCATCAGTACGAAGATAAATTCACTCGACTCGACAGTCCTTACCTTGACTAACTCCATGACGAGATAAAGTTCAGAGGGCGTGTCCACTTCCTCCATCAGCATTATGATGTTGGGGTGTTTGACCCGCCTTAGTACGGCCACCTCGCTCTCGATCAGGTGCTCCTGAGTAAACACACACCTTATAATCAATCACATCGAACGATTAAGGATACAGTTCAGCCTGCACAAATACCCCTTTTTAAAAAGTTTTACCGCAACGCCTATTTGTAGATCAGTGACTACACTGTAATCAGGTTTAGCATCACACATCTGGGCATTTTATTCAGATACCAGCTGAACTATTAGTGATGAACTATTAGAGTATCCATCCCTCCATCCACTTGGGGGCCTCTGTGGTCCAACTGGGGACTGTGGAGGGCAATGTTGACAATTGTATTTTTTCCCATTTTACAACTGTCAACAATCGCACACGCATTCACACACTAGGGACGCCATTTTGCCTAATCAGCATGTCTCTGGTCTCTGGGAGGAAACTGTAGAACCCGAAGAAAACCCACCAAACACGGGGAGAACATGCAAACTCCATGCACACAGAATCGAACCAGAACCCTTGAGGAGCAAGGCGACAGTGCTAACCACTAAGCCACTGTGCCACCAACTATTAGAGTAAATTACTATTTATTTACTAATTGAATTGGGAATTAAAGGTCCCATATTTTGATATTTTTAACATAGGTCTCAGAGCTCCCCCAAAGTGTGTATGCTCAAGCTCAAATATCTCTCAAATAATCCTTTTTTTCGTGCCTCAAACTCCCTTTACTAACTCTGTACGCCATCAAATGCACCATTTTAGTGCTTATGTAAGTGCTGAGTAACTGGCTTTTCTTATATGATGTCACAACAGGGGAAAAATTTAATTGGCCTGTTCAACCCTTCGCCAATACAAAAATTTATTCGTTGTTTTGTTTTTTTCTCACTAGAGACACAATTGAATGTCTAAAAGTGACTTCAAAGTGAATTCTGCATAATAGCTGCCCTTTAAATCGTAACTAAACATTTAATGTCACATAGGAATAGAAAAACCTGTAAGGAACATTTTATTTCTTTGTATGTTTTTTACTTTTTATCTTTTTCTCACTCATTTTAATGTTTAAAATACATTCTGTTGAATCGCTGTTTTATTAACCAATAATGAATGAACCTCGGGTGCATGAAGTTTTCAACTCACTTTGCCACGACATTTCTTCTTATCAATGATCTTTAAGGCAAACTCCTTTCCAGTCGACCTGAGGACAGATCGAATTAAACATCACTCGGCTACATAAATATGAAAATGAGTACAGTGGAACCTCGGATTACGAGCATAATTTGTTCCGGAAGTGGGCTCGTATTCCAAAACACTCGTAAATCAAATAAAATTTTCCCATAGGAAATAATGGAAACTCAAATTATTCGTTCTACAGCCCAAAAAAATTAATACATAAAAATAATTAATACAAAATATAAAGTAAAAATAAAACAAATTAACCCCGCTTTACCTTTAAAAAAAGTAAAAATAAATCCCGACAGATAAGTGTTTCCGTTTGTGCACGCAGGCGCTGTGTGTGTGTTCACAGAAAAATTAGCAAGGAACATCGCTAGTCACACTCGTGTGAGCGCAAACTAACAGAATCACTGCTGTAAAGTAAAAAAAAAAGTGTAAAGTGTGTTTGTGTTTGAAGCCGAGAGGGGGAGGGGGTGGGAGGGGTTCTGTAAAGCCGAGAGAGTGTGCGTGATACATGATACTCTGTGCTCGTAAACCAAGACAACACTCGTTTTTCAAGTCAAAATTTATTAAAAATCTTTGCTCGTCTTGCGGAACACTCATAAACCGCGTTACTCGTAATCCAAGGTTCCACTGTATAGTTATTGTTAGTCAGGGTGTAGAGTCATGAGTGGAACAGGAGGTACTCTTCTTATCCAGTTTATTTGATAAAACTTTCTTTAGATAGTACTCCATCACTTACCGTTCGACGCATTCCTTCACCACTGCGAAATTCCCGTCCCCGATAACTTTCCCCACTTTGTACTTCTCCGCAATGACAGAGGCTGTAGGATTTCTGTTTCCATTAACTGCAGGAGAAAGAACAACAAAAAGAATAATGCTTTCAGATTTCACTCCATTAGAGTAACTACAAATAGGATTGTTCTTCACAAACACAGTTCATAGAAATCCATAAAGGCAAATATTATAAACTTTATTTAAACAACCCATAATAATTCATTCTTTTTTTTTTAATTTTTTTTTTTTAACAAAAGCAATTTATTTGCATGAATACACAACGGTGCCATCCGTAGGAGGAGGTCACGCTGGTCGACAGAGGAAACAAAGGAAAAAGACAAACATTATTGAGGCTGTCTGGTGTCTGGTTCGAGTCTGCAGAAGAGCTGTGGCGCATTGTTTATACAAACATATTGAGTTTATTTGTTTATTGTTCTTTACAGAAATTTTCTATTATTTATAAACTGCAAAATGTAATCAGTTCCATCTAAATGTTCATATAAAATCATACAAACATTCAACAACTTATTCCTGAGATATCACAGTAATGAGAATCTCAAATAGACAGACACACATTAAAGGTCACATATTATATGACTTATTGTCTTATAGATTTCCAAATTGTGTCTGTTAAGGTTTCCGCTAAAATACAACTCAGATCCTGCATTTAGTCATGCTTGATTCTCTCTCTGTTTCACTACTTTTCCGCACACGCTGTTTCAGTGTCTGAAGCTTTAAATGAACTGAACACCTTTGTGGAAGGTTTTAATTCCATTTTATTTTATTGTATTCTCATTTCATTATTTGTACATAATGTAAATTTTCCACAGCTAAAAGCTTATTTTATTTTATTTTTCTATATTTTTATATTTGTAAAATCTTTTTCTCTTATTTCATATTTTATATTTTTATTGAAAACTCTTATTTTTCTTATTTTTATAGGTCATCAGCGGTCGTATAAGCAATTCACTGCACATCACACTGTGTATAACTGTGTATGTGACAAATCAAATTGAATTGAATTTGAATTTGAAGTGCGTGTTCCCATCCAATCAGAATGTAGGGGCCGGAAATTCCAGTTTTCAGACCTTTTCCACCGCCTGCATTTCTGACAAAATAAGAGGAATAATACATGAAAGATTGTTAATTCATTATGACATCCTCAATATTATCCCAAACTTATCTTTTAGAGGTGAGCTTCTAACTGCTACCCACCAACAGCTAATATATAAAAATCACTAGATTAGCTGTTAGCCATTACTCACTATCTTATTTAGTGTACTGAAGTTCTTGAAAATGGCAGAGAATGGCAGAGCTGGGCAAAAATGAGCACTGTGCCAGGGGAGGGTCTTCTGGTATATGAGGTCACCATAGGGGAAAATCTGATTGGCTTGTTTAAGCCATGTCCAGTACAAAAATAGGAAAAAGGACAAACAGCAGGGAATGTTCATTTCCTCATGTTTATTATGTGTTCATGCAGATTTGAGACCCATCTAAATGTCTAAAAAGTGAACTTTGCATATTAGGTGCACATTTAATGCCACCACCACTCTAAAGAGGTGACATAGAAATTGTAAACCATAATAACACTGGAAGGAGGATAAGGGGGAAAAAATACAGAACTGAAGACATGAATAGACAGGAGAGAAGTTGACTGAGAAAGAGAAGGAGTCGGGAGGATGCTCACCCTCAAGGCCGGTGATGTCCATGTGTTGAGGCAGATGCTGCTCGGATGAGACGCTCACATTAGACGCAGATGAGTGATGAGTCGGAATCTATGAGAGAAATGACATTAAAAACCCATAGTTTTCTTTAAGGATCAGTCGATGTTAATGATATTATAGTTGTATGCAGGGAAGGCGGTGGGTGTTATTAGATGAGAGCCTATCTATCAGTAGCATGAGAATGAAACTTGAGCAATGACACGCCATTAGCCGTACTTAAAAAAGCAGCTTCTCAGTAGTAGTTCATAATTCTTTATTGACTTTATTCATCCATCCAATATCTTTATTGCTTATCCTGTGTAGGGTTGCGGCGGGATAGACCCTATCCCAGGGTACTTCGGGCACAAGGCAGGGGTTACACATTGGGTGGCCCAAGGCTACTGACCTGGCTTACAAACTCCCCAGATCAAAATCCAATCAAGCAGACAAACACATCTTATCCATGGATGCTCACCGCATCATGCAACTCACAGCAGTCAAAGCAACATCCTGGAGCCAGACACCCAAAAAAACCCAAACTTCGGTGGTTTTAATGTTAATAGTTTTAATGTCACGGCTGATTGGTGTACACTCGGGGCAATTTGGAAAAAAAAAAAAAAAACACTTTTGATGACTTTGATGTGTTTACTAGCACTTTTATATCAGTGTTTATCTCAGCCACCCTGACCGTAAGCAAATCCCTACTGTAAAAGCAATATGATCTACTACAAAAACACATCAGGAAACATGCTTTCATTTAGCATGCCCTTACCATTTCTGTATTTTCATGGAAATATGCATTGTGCAGGCATTACCTAAGCAAATGGCAGTGATATCGAGTGTGTTTCTGGTTATCTGTATTTAAATGAGAATGAATGTATTTACAATGGCTAGAAAACTACAGTACATAAGCCAGTGAGCGCAAACAGCAGCATATGTACAGTATATTCAACTAGGATAAACTGGAAAAAATTGAGTGTCTTTATGCAAACACACCCACACACACATGAGACTTCAGAAAAGAATGACAATCATACGGTAGTTTTTATATGATAAATTTAGCCATGTTCACATTGAAAACAACATATTTGATGTTATGTGGGGAAAGTTTTTACTTAACTCATATTCAGAGTCTGGTTAGGCATTCGATTCTTAGCATGCTCTGTTCAGATTATTATATTCAGCAGTAAAGCACTTAATCCAGCACATACTTTTATTTTAATTAATTAATTAATTTATTTATTTATTTATTTATTTTTTGGATTTTTTCCTGATTTTCTCCCTAATTTTAGTCGTGGCCAATTCCTTCAAGTTATAATTCCAATTGTATTTGTCACACACACAACCATACACAGTGTGGCGTACCTGTGACAAAAAACAAACAAACTATGAATTACAAAATTAACACAAATAAAATGAACAGTTTGATAGCAAAATGAGATAACTCCATCTTTGCAGTTTTGAAAAGAAAAAAAAAATTCTACCAAAATGAATAAAAAAATATTGCAAACTGATAAAGAGTATTTCATGTATCATTTCTTTAAGTCACAAAGAAGTTAAAAAGCATGAATGGCAAAATGCTTTGACATCTTTGACCTTGTGTGATTTAGTTTTTATTTTTTTTTTCAAACTTCATGTTTTTTGAACATTTTTTAACTTCAAGTTATTTTTTAACTTCACCTCCAACAGTTTTTTGTCACAATGGAATCAGCCTGCATTTGTGTTTGTGGTTATATAAGTATGTCATTTAATATTAATAATATGTTTATGTTTAAATTAGAAAAATACAGAAAACTCATGCTTTGATTGTTTTTGGTTTTTGGAGTCGAATAGAAAGCAGTGTACAAAGGGAAAATGTATAGTATAATAATAAATAATAATAATAATAATGTACAGAGAATTACATAAAAGTAAAGTCTACTGAGGAGACTATAAAATCTAGATGTACAGAACAGGGCATGTAGCGGTATAGCGGCAGCAGCAGTATGAATTGTCCTGGAAATTGAACCTTATTATTATTCATTCATCTTCTATACCGCTTTATCCTGTATTTTAGGGTCGCGGGGACCTGGAGCCTATCCCAGGAGACTTCGGGCACAAGGC
>JAQQZT010000039.1:3053759-3067594 GCA_030068275.1 Clarias platycephalus | reverse complement strand
GATAGTCACATAGGCCACGCCTCCTTCACTGACACTGATAGTCACATAGGCCACGCCTCCTTCACTGACACTGATAGTCACATAGGCCACGCCTCCTTCACTGACACTGATAGTCACATAGGCCACACCTCTTTCACTGACACTGGTGGACACATAGGCCACGCCTCCTTCACTGACACTGATAGTCACATAGGCCACGCCTCCTTCACTGACAATGACAGACACTTAAGTTACTTAAGTCTCACTTTTATTAACCTAACTGCCCAGTGTGTTTTTCCTAAGGAAGCATTTTTAAGCCTGTGCATCATTAGTTGTTTGTCTGTCATGGTGGCTTTCCTGCTATGTGACTTCCTGTCTTTGAGATTTGCACAGTCATCAGAGTTCTGCTCATAACTGCAGCGTAAGCTCTACAGTCATCACTTTATTAAAGCATCTCGTTTCATTCATTTATTTATTTTTTCGGCTTAAAAAAATTCATTCCTTGCTCCTTTTTTTTTTTACTACAGTCAGTAAACTGATGATGTTTTTATGTAACAAAAAAATGTGTTTTTTTTTTCATGTTGAACCCTAAAGTGCTTAGGAACAGTGGGTAATCAAACTTCACCGGCAATCAAATAACAAACACATTTTCACCCAGAACGTTTCACAACTCAGCAAACTAAACAACAATCCCACAGCACAGACAGACAGAAAGATTGAAATGGAAATCAAAGCATCGCCGGGAGCGACAGCATTCGCCTCGACACCTACTCAGTCTCAGCCGTTATCATATCACGCTCCAATCTTTTTTTTCCGGGTGATTTTTGCATAATCCCAGCAGACTGCGTGGGCGTGCTGAGGAAGCGCTCCTCGTGCCTGCCTGAAACTCTCCACACAATACTGCTGACATCATCAAACACACAGCATAATTTTCATTACTGAATCTCATACTGCTTAAAGCTCACATGAATACGGGCCAGCTCACTCAGCAGAAGATCAATCGAGGACTTGAGGAATGCTTCTTGAGTCACAATTTTAAGCAAGTGTGTTTGGATGCTATCAAGCAAATATACCATCTCAGTACGCTAATCATCCTAATGTACATGTGGGTTGGACTGTGGGAGGAAACTGGAGTACCCAAAGGAAACCTACCAAGCACAGGGAGAACATGCAAACTCCATGCACACAGAAACGGTTTGAGCCCCAGCTCCACCAGGTTGCCATAGTTGGGCCCCTGAGTAAGGCCCTTAACACTGTCTTGTACAGGGGTGCTGTATCATAGTTCTTGAATAATTTAATCTGTCACTATACTCTAAACCCTTTTCACTGCAGGATGCTGCAGTGCAGCTCTTTTTTCGTCTCTTTTACTCTTAATAAGGACACCGAGACACATTCCCTAAAATATTTACAAGATGGATCCACAAGATAGGATGTTCCCCTGGAGACACATATTGCAAAATTTTCATCCCCACACTTCCTGGCTGTTTGGATAGATATTTAATAGACCAGAAGTAATCATTTCTAAAGCATATGACTGATTTCTTATGCATGACTAGACTCCTATTTACACACGTCCCATGTGGAGCGTACGTCCATCTGAGCGGCGAATGAAACAGGGAGCAGGTGGTGATTAACAGCTGCTTATGTGTAAGGCTGAATGAGCTAAGTGTAAATATTCATATAACACGCCTCTTAACTTGACACTCCCTCGTGGTTAATGTCATACAAGGCAGGGTTTTACATGTGGTCCAGGAAAGTCCTTTCTGTACGCTCTGGAAAAGGATGTTGTTGTGATGAAAACTGTGACGATATTATTATATATATATATAAATGTCCTGATTCAATAATATTTTTGTTAGATTTTATTACAGTTACAAACAAATTAGCAATTAAATTGCACCTATGACACAGAGTGCTGTGTGGCATCAGTAGTTTAGATCATATTCAGTAGGATTATAGAGGAACAGGAACATTTTACCACCATCACAATGCAAACATCTTAAATAAATAAAATAAAACAAAAAACAAAAAAAAACTATCAAGACACATCACATCACTCCCCCCCCCCCCCATCTCTATTATTATTATTATTATTATTATTATTATAATGAAAGCCAGTTTGGCATATAAAATGCACTAGAACAAAATTACTGTATTTCCTACCAAATTCAGGAAACATTTGTTTGAAAACCCAAAGAAAGATATGAATAAAAATTGGAATTTAAATAAACAGCATTTAAACAAGCAATGTCATGGTCACAAACTAGGTCACTAGCTAGCTTGCCCAAGCCCCCCCCCCCCCCACCCCCCCTCTCCCAGTCATTTTTCTTTATTTCTTCTTTATTTATACAAAAAAATCCATATTTTCTATTGCACAGAATATTTTTATTTGTACAGAAATATTTTTACTTTATTATTTTTTTACTTCTAGCTACATTTTATTTTCTACTGTATTTCTTTTTTATTCATATTTATTTATATAAGCTTTTTACTTTTAAGGTCACTGCATATTGTACTGTGTATGACTGTGTAAATGACAAATAAAATTTGAAATTTGAATTTGAAGAAAAATTTATTTCCAATGAATGTGCATAAATATAAAGAATCAGAAATCTGAATCTTCACTGATCAACTTCAAATTGTGCATTTGGTCAGGACATCCTATGTGGCTAGTTCTGGTTAGCCATACTGTACGTTTAGTTTCTGTTCCTGTTCTGAGTCTCAGTTGAATTTTGGAATGCATTTTTGTATGGAACAAAGGTTGCAGAATTTGGCTCTGATTACTTACAGATACACTGTACTCGCTTTCATATACAGAAAAATGTACTGTAATGTACATGCTGTAGGTGCAATTTTTATATTGCACCTCAATTTAGATTTTTGGAAATAACCCGAACTGTCCCTTTAAAATCATTCAATCAATCATTCTCTATGCAGCCTATCCTGTATTATCGGAATTCTCCCTCGACCCTGGAGGAGCGAGGCCACCGCGTTAACTTCTACGCCACTACACTATATTCGCTCATTCAATCATTTATTTGAATAAATAAATTACCTGCTTCCCCTCCAGGGTGTAGAGTCTCTTCACCACTCCAGAGTCCAGCTTGATGGCGTCGCTGATGTCTGTGAGGACTTGCTCGAACGAGTGAGCTGTCTTCTTGTTCAGGAGGATGCGCACAGCCTTGCGAGGCTTCACTCCGCTCCGGATCACCGTCACCAGTTTGGGCCGGATGAAGTCCTTGGTTTCTCGCTCCCTCAACTCGTTCTTTAGTATGGGTAAAGACGAGAGCGAGCGAGATGTTACTGCTCTAACGTTCACTGACCAGTTGGGGTTGACGTTCTTGGTGTAGTCCACCCTGCGGAAGGGTTCGTTGGAGGCGCAGACATAGCTTTCACCTGTCGGGGGAAGAGGAGGGCTAGAGTTATGTCGGGGTGGATTGATTTTTTTCTTATCTTCATTGGTCAGATGGTGAATAGTTTCCTAAAGCAGCATATATGAAAGGAAATCTGGAAATCACATTTCTACGGTATTAATGCACGCATTTTAATATACGTTTTTGACATTGTGGCATTTCTTAATTGAAGTTGATGTTACTCAAGTTACTTCAAGTGCTACATTGTTAAACTTGAAACACCTCCCTATAATCACACGCGGCGTCACGATATAAACACAAACACTACACTGCTCGTACTGCTGCATTTTACAGCTGCATGCATTAAACGTGATGCTGATCGCTTCATCTGGCACAATTAAAGGCAACAAAAGTGAGCCATTCATCCCAGACCAGTCTAAGTTCTTTCTCATTAATTAGGTACCCCAGGAAGACTTGCGCCGTGGATGAAAGAGTCTTTTATAGCCTGCCACAATCTCTGGAATGCACTGAACAGTTCCAAAGCTGCAATCGACATTGTAACAGCACTTTTATCTCACAAACGCACGCTTCCTGCTGATCGGAAGTGCTGTCAGAAAGTGATGAATTTCTTCATGCATCATTTTGGTTGGCTTTCATAACAGCGAGTCCCATGAACAGTTTGGATGTCCGGGTGGAATGCAGAGCACGCCGAGGCCACTTCTGTCTTCTCTCGTCTCTTCGCAAACTCTTGCGGTGTTGGCTGACGTCCCGAGTACATTCCCGGCTAAATCGGGCCCTCCCTTTCCCTAAGATCTACTCGAATCCACACTCTGGTGGTGAACGAAAACCACAAGAAGGGATGACTAAATCAGTGAATGAGTGAATAAGCATTTTGTTCTCCGGACGAAAAAAAGGGAAAAAAGAAAAAAAGCTGTGCTGGATAACTAAGGCAAGCAGAAATATGCAGTGAGTGTTTAAACTGGTGCATGCTGCAGGAAGGTCTGAAAAGCTAACGTTTGAAGGAACTGATGAACGTTTACTCTGTGTGTGTATGTGAGTGTGTGTAAGGGTAGGCACAGCTTGGCACTACGGCATGTGCAGCTGTTCGAAAAATGGACCTTTGTCATGCAGAGACTAACAGCATTTTGTAGCATCATAGGAGGAAAAACAACCACCAAAGACAATTAAAAGCACATTTCAGTCCGGTTCTGATTAAACACATGCATCTACCAGGGCTGTGCTCTCCACATGATGCTCAGTGGTGCATTTCGAAAAAGTGAAACAACCAAACACTTTCTGCATACAGCGATAAGTGATAACGCTATGAGAACACTGTTGCTAGGTAACTGGGGAAAATATGGACACTGAGCTAGTTAATAATAGGCTAGCTGTCACCTCGACATTAAGTATTTAGTTGCTTGCACTGACATACCATAAAAGTTACAAAGGTTGATGTTAAGGTGATGGATGTATAGATAAGCATGGATTCTTCCAAGTGGCATGTTGAGGGTTTGATTCCCGCCACGGGTCTGTGTGTGTGTGGAGTTTGTACACCTGTGCTTGGTGGGTTTCCTCCGGGCACTCTGGTTTCCTCCCACATGTGGATTAGGTTAACCCAAATTGCCCGTAGTGTGTGCCCTGTGATGGATTGGCATCTGGTCCAGAGTGTACTCCGCCTTGTGGCCAAAGTCTCCTGGGATAGGCTCCAGGTCAAAACATGTGTTTGCTACAATAAAACATTAATTGTATCCCATTTGTTAATGTTTTCGGATCTTTTTCTTTGACTATGTTGACTTTTGCAGGGTTCCCCCTCTCTCTTTGCTCCTTGTAGTTCTTTATTCCTTATGTACTTCCTATGGTTCGCTGGATGTCTTTAAAACTTCCACCTCTTTGTTTCCCTGGTTTTGTATAATATATACGAAAGGTTCCCGATCCTTGATGTAGTAGGGAATTCACGTAACTTGGCTTAGGACTTGTGAGCAGCCTTTTGCAGGAGGTCTCACTCATCGTCTCTACCGTTTTATCCTGTATTCAGGGTCTCGGGGAGCCTGGAGCCTATCCCAGGATGCTTAGGGCGCGAGGCGGGGTACACCCTGGACAGGCTGCCAATCCATCACAGGGCACACACACACACACTCAGTCACACACTCCGGGCAATTTGGGAACGTTAATTAGCCTAATCTGCAGGTCTTTGGACTGTGGGAGGAAACCGGAGTAACCGGAGGAAACCCACCAAGCACGTGGAGAACAGCATGCAAACTCCATGCACAGAGAGACGGGGATTCGAGCCTGGCAGGGAATCGAACCCGGACCCCGGAGGTCTTTGCAGGAGGTATTTGTCAAAATTTATATTTGTAGTATGTTTTGTTGGAAAGTTTGAAAATGTGACAATTTCAAGAAAACATGGTTGTGTCAAAAAGGTCTTTTTCTGTTCCATGTGTCTATAAAGTCTACACTGACTGTGGTCCCAATGATTCCTGTAACCATTCTTCACATCCAAAACCATATCCCTTGCACTATTTAGTGCTCTTATTAAGATATTTTGCTTTTTATATAATCAAGCATAGTACAGTATAATCACAGTTGTGATATCCAACAACGTAGCCTAGGTGATCCAGAACACCCTTAACATTGCATTAGGTGTAGTGCATAGAAACTGAGGTGTGATGTTGGATATTTCCCATATTTTTGCTAGATTTAGAGTATAAAGATGAGATTGTATATGGAAGCAATTATATTTTGGCAAGTGAATTTTGGGGGAGTGCACATTCCACATGGGACCACTGACAGCAGCAGAAGGTGAGTCCCAAAAATAGAGACTTCGAACTGAAAAACAGGATCAGGAAGAATCAGGGAGGTCTGGAGAACGCGAGGATTCACTCAGGAGCACAGAAATTTGAAGTGTGTCACGATCAGACCTCAGCATCATAAGTGTGTATCTGTATTAAAGTTTCTGAGCAATGTCCTTGAATCCTATCAAGGCTCTGTCAAAAATTAGAGGCAATGAAAATGCTGACCCTGCAGCAGTACTGTAGTTTGGATGCGTTTCAGCAACTGAGTGAAGTTGTGGCTGGACCGGGTTTATGAATTACAGCACAGGGAATGACAGAGAGGTTTAAGACTATAACTGATATCAGGGGATGTACAGTATTGATGGACAGGATGGAGAGGATGATGATTAAAATCACACACCTTGGTGGGTTACATAAGATGATGGAACATATCGGTTTGGATGGTGCTTAAGTTGTACAGTGTGGATATGAGAATTATTGATTGCAGGTTTATGGTACTGAACTCTCCAGATTCCATTCATGGCTTCACCAAAAGTAATGCTAACAAATGACTCAGAGTTTACAGTAACCAATTGATCATGTGAAGGCGGCGGTGTGGGGGGAGGGGGGGGGGGTTGGGGGTGCTTGGGGTTTATTTAGTTAAGATGTAGGAACATTTTTTCCCCAAATGGCCTGGTGATGCACAGTTCATATATCAAGCAGTTCCAGTAAACTAACAAGATTAAACAAGAACATTCCGGTCGTGCCGGTCTTCAGAGCAGTAGCACAAGGACACTAGCACATGCTACATTAAGTTCGAATTTTAGCAATAGTTCCTTACACTAAAACAAGTAGAAAGGCATTAAATAACAAAGTATTTGACTATATTGGGTGTGAAACATTAGAGAATAATAATGTGTTATTGAGCGATACACCTTTTTGAGTGTCTCTTGAAATCAGAAAGTTCAAAACTGAGCAAACATTATCAGTCATTTCAGATTTTAAATTATTTAAAGATTGATCATTTTGTCTATTTTGTAAAAGTAAGGAAATAACATAAAGGTTGGTAAAGTTATAGAAAATTATTTTATCTTCAATATATGACCAGTTTTTATTGCAAAAGAGATCTCCACTTTGGCAGTTTTGATAGAAAACATGTTTTTTTTAGTTTTTTTTTTTAAGAAGCAAATGTATTACGGACTGTTAAACAATATCGTGTGCACGTTTTCTGCACAAGAAAAAAAAAATCATCATGCATTAGTGTTTGTGACAATTTAAATATGCAATTTATTACCAATGATACTGAAAGTTTTAATTTAAACAAATATATAGAAAACACATGCTTACAAGTCCCATAATGTTATAATAGTTATAACAAAATCAATATCAGTGCTAGATTTTATACAGCTATATATATTTAACTAAAAATGTTATAAGCAAAAATAAATGAATGTTGAAAAATGGTGTTTATCTCATTTTGCAGTCAAACTGTTTGTTCAAAAAGGTTTTACGAATAGTTAAAGGTTCGTACCTTTCTCAAATAGTATCTCATTGGAAAACTCACTGAACCTGAAACCTTTGTCTCACAAATCAGTAACAAAATGAAAAAATCGTAACCCGATGTTACAAGTTTAAACAACCCAAGACGAGTTAGTCCATTGTTGGACAACATTTTACAAATCCTGTTAACGTAATACAGTTTATCCTGCATTTTCCTGCATATTCACAGGTTCAACCTTCAAATTATAAATATACTTTAAAAGCTTTGCATGTCTACTGATAATAAAAAAAAAGTCCGAAATTCATTTCCACATAACAAGAGAACAGACTCCCAAGACACCAGGCTTTATTAAGCTGACGAATTAACAAAAGGCTAAATTAGCTGCGGTGCTCCAGATGGGGTCACGATAACTGATGAAATGAGTGACACAAATGAGCAGTTTAACACATAATGAAAAGGCGGGAACTGGTTACCGTCCCACCAGGGATTGTGGGATACAAAGGCGGCCTTGACACGGGACTCAGGTGTGAAATTCCCACAGCGATCAGCGACCTTGCACCCCGGACACTGAGCTAGTGTTCTTCTGGTGTCCAGATGAGACTTCACATTTCCTCAGCTGGTACTCTGTCTGTCGTTACAATATATGACATATCAGCTCTCTCTCACTGTTAATGATATACAGTAACCACTGTCACAGCTGCTGTTAGAGAAAACTACTCACTACTTTCTGACCAAATCATAACTTAGAATCTAACAACATAGTATTAATAATAATAATAATAATAATAATAATAATAATAATTAAAAAACACTTCATATAATTAATAAATTCTATAAAATAAGCAGCAGTTTTATCTATAATGAACTGGAGAGAATGGGATTAGCTGACAAGTCTATTAAGTCAAAATAATCTGCTAATAATCAGTAGGGGTGTAACAGTACGCATATTTGTCGCATATCGTAGTGCTGGGAGATTTTCTACATTGTTTCGAATGATCAAAATTCAAGTCATTAAGAATTGATCGACAGATTCAAGTATCACTGCGGAGATATTGAATTTGTACAGTTTTGAAAAGTTAAGGAAGCAAGTTCATTTATAATATAAAGCGTTGGGTCATGACCAAAAGGACAAGATCGTAGACAATCTGAAATTGGTTTTCTCAGGAGGGTAGTTGGCTTTTCTCTTAAAGATAGGATGAGAGGCTCAGTCATCCATGAGAAACTCAGAGTAGAACTGCCGCTCCTTTGTGGGTAAAGAAGTCAGTAGAGGTGGTTCGGATATCCGGTAAGGACGCCACCAGGGCCACTCCCTAGAAAGGTGCTCTTGGCATGTCCAGCTGGAAGGAGGCCACAGAGCAGACCGAGGACTAGGTGGACAGATTAGATCTCCACACTGGCCTGGGAATGCCTCGGGATCCCCCAGATCCAACCAGAGTTGGTTGAGGTGGTTGGGGGAAGAGGAAGTTTGGGGTTCCCTGCTGGAACTGCAAGTGGCGAATAAAAGGTTGAAGATGGATGGATGGATTCAGCGTTTCATTGTAAGCACTATTGTGTAATATCTGACTTCAGCATATTTGACAGACGAAATGGGAAACTGGATGTTCAGGTTTGTTATCAACATGCTAGGCAGCTAACTTGGGCGAGGTAGATTTTCTTTCTCAAACTGTATAGTCATTGTTTTAGATTTAACAAATGGATATGTCTATGTGTCCTTTAACCTAAAGCTAATACCTGCATAACAGAATAACTCATTTAAAGGTGAGAAGCTTTACTCTGTTTACGCCATAATTGAGGAAAAACTTTGATTTATAAAATCATGAGTTAACTTCAGTTGGCATTTCATGTAATGAAAGACATTACCTGCCTGTTTACTCTGTTGAGAAAGTAGGGTTCACTGAGTGCAAAAAAACATTAAGAGTAAATATTCCTTATTTAAAAGAACCATTCTGTGTACTGTTTGCTATAAATAGTGTTGCTACTCTTCTTCACATCTAAATGCCTAGACTTTTTTTGTGCTGGTTAAAAAAAGAAATATATTTGGCTTTTCGTGCATTCCTTATGTGTTCAGAAAATTATGGCCAGTTTGCTGCTGTTAAAAGTTTGTGCAGGACCAAAAACAAAAGTTGGCTTTGATTACAGTTTGTGACATCATTTTGATAAGCTTAGGGCACAACATTTAATTCTGTCCAGAGTCACATACGTTTCTTGTACTGATGATGGAGTCGGACCGCTACATAAAGTTTTCTCCAGCACTGAAAAGATTCTCAGTTGGGTTGAGGTCTGGACTCTGTGGTGGCCAATCCATGTGTGAAAATGATGCCTCATGCTCTCATCCTCTACCAGTCTTCCACAATTTGAACTTGATAAATCCTGGCTTCGTCATCTTGGAACACAGCAGAGCCATCAGCGAGGGGAAAAAAAATCCATTGATGGAACAACCGGGTCAATCAGTACATTCAGGTCATCAACCGACTTCATTTTATTGCCATATAACATTGCTGAGCCTAGACCTGACCACCAGAAGCAACCCCAGATCATAACACTGCCTCCAGAGGCTTGTAAACCACCTCTCCTCTTACCCTGACGCACCCATAACTCTGGAACAGGGTCAATCTGGACTCATCAGACTACATGACCCTTTTCTCGAAGATGATGGTTCACCACTATCCTTCCAGGTTTTAATATTGCATTTTTCAGTTCTTAACCCAATTTTAGTCATTACGTTGGACATGATGATTGGATTGGATTTTGGAGATCATGAAACTCAGCCTAGATTGTCATGTGTTATTTAGATAAATATATGTGACAGAATATTCATGCTGGCAACCTGAATAAAAGCAGAAGCCAGGATGCACACACACACACACACACACACACACACACACACACACACACACACACACACACACACACACACACACATTTTCAGATGCTATACTTTGGGTCAGTGGTTTTAGCTTGGGAGTAATCTCATCCATTCTGCATAACTCACAGCACATTCACACACATTTGCCCCACTTTCTAGCAAATGGACTCGCGATCAGTAACATCACAGCGCTCATGGAGTCAATTTATGGAACTAACCCCTGGAGATGGGAATTGAACTCGACGTGCCATATGGATTTCATGATCCTGAAACGTTCTACTATAACAGCGCGAACGTTAAAAACTCACCAGCACTTACGGCTGCTCCCTGGACACAAATCAATTATATCGACTCAGCTGTACATTATTAGAGTCAATATGAGTCAAGCGCTCTGTGTTCTAGTGCCATTTTAGAGGATTTCTGCCTGCTGCGTCAGCCACGAAGTCAACAAGTGAACTTTACAGTGAATATTCCCTCTTTAAAATGTTAAACACAGTGCTGTGCGAAAGTCTTGGGCCGCGCAGTGACCAGTGAATCAGTCAAGCATAAAGAACATCTAAGTTAAGGCATGAACCGGTGGGAAACAGGTGCAGACGATCAGGCCGGTGATTAGTACTGTATACTAACAGACGAGAGGGGAAATGAGGTTGCTGCTGAGGTTGTTACATAAATGTCACAGTACAACATTTGTTCTCACTTCTTTAATTGAATTTCATGTAATATGAGATTCTTTCACAATTTTTCACAAGACTTTTGCACGGCAGTACTGTACTCATTCAATAAATTAATTTACAATTATTTCACTTCCACCCCTTGCTTTCTTTACTTCCTTGCTGTGTATTGCAGTCATCTGTATTCTAGTTTGGTAAGATGCCATTACTTTTGGTAAAGTACTTTTAGGGCCTTTATGATGACATATTTCCCCGAGGGGAGAAAAAGCAGACATACTGTAGGTTTAGGGACTGACATACAAAAGTTTATACCAGTTTACTGGTATATAAATGCTAATGTTGCCAGTGTTAATGTCATGTCGTGTTATTGTTTTAGCTAATCAGTGTATACTTCACAGCACAGTGAAATTCTTTTCTTCACATATCCCAACTTCTTAGAAAGCTGGCGTCAGTCATGATACAGCGCCCTGGAGCAGATACAGTTAAGGAATTTGATTTGCTCAAGGCAAAAGTAACACAGTGGCAGCTTGACAGTGCTGGGGTTTGAACCACTGACCTTCTGATTTGTAACCCAAAGCGTTAATCATTTGAGATTAGAACCTCAGCTTCTTTCCATCAAAAACAGTTTTCTTTAAAAGTTAAGTAACTAAGAAAATGTGATCGAGAGGATGAGGCTGTAATCGACCTGCCCCTGCCGGATCAGCCGTCACTGCTACTGACCTTCATGCATTTTACATAGGAGCTCTGTATTCTGACTTTGTAGCATGCTGGTCTGAGTTCCTACTGCAAAATAGACCCAAACAGTCCATAAAAATAATCTGGGAATGATTAACAATTACATAACTGTTTTTAACTCTCTCACATTTATCGGCCATGTACAAGCACCGCCCACTTTCCCCAGCTTTCGGCTTTAGTTCTGTCATCTAGACTCATCTCTCTCTCTCTCTCTCTCTCTCTTGAAAGACATGTTGGCACAGCACAATTACTTCCTGTGAACTGATGTGAAATAAAATGCGTCAGTGTATGTTCCACTTACATAATTATACAGTTCACGTTAGCTAACTATATTTATTAGGGATGCACTGTTTAAGGTTTTGCCATCTGTCTTGTGCAGTATGCCAGAGTGTATTATAATGAATAGTGGCAAAATGATTATACTGTATGTTATCAAGCAGTCTTTAATGAGGCATAAGAGCCTCGTGAAGCATGATTAAATGCTTACAACGAAACATTACCACTCACTCACTCATCATCTATACCGCTTTATCCTGTATACAGGGTCGATGAGGGGCGTCCAGGGGGGCTCGGCGGCTGGAGCCTTTCTCAGAAGACTTAGGGCAGGATTCATGGTACCATTCAAATCCATTGCAGGGTACCCACACATACACACACACAATTAGGAAACGCCAGTTAGCCTAACTTGCCTGTCTTTGGGCTGTGGAAGGAAACCAGAGTACCCAGAGGAAACTCGCCAAGCACGGAGAACATGCAAACTCCAGGCACATAGACCCGAGGTGGGAAGTGAACCTGGACCCTGCATGTGCAATGCGACAGTGCTAACAGCTAAGCCACCGTCCTGCCGAATCATTATCATTTTACAAGAAACATAAGTGCAGTTATAAAGTTTTATAAAAAGCACTTGAGGTTTATAGACCCACCCAACGCCTAAACCCAAGCCAGGTTGTGTCAGAAAGGGCATCTGGCGTAAAACTTGTGTGTAAAAAGTTGTTTGGTCCACTGTGGCAACCCCTCAACGTGAGCAGCCAAATGAGCAACAGACTAGAATAGGAAAATATGCAGCTTAATAGATAGAACCTCAGAATGCTCATGCCGAAGACATGAAGATGTCTGAATAGAGGGTAAGTGTGAGTTCCATTAACTTGGAACTGGAACTTCCATCTAAGGTCTAATTATTGTGCATTTGTGTGATTTAGTATGAATGCATCATAGTTCATCTAGACTAGTTCAAGAACTTTAAGAGCTCATTCACACACTACGGGCAATCTGGGGACGCCAATTAGACAAATCTGCATGTTGGAGGAAACCAGAGAACCCCAGGGGAAACCAAGCAAGCATCGGGATAACCTGTAACCACTAAGCCATGGTGCGGTTCAATCATTAATGATTTACAAGAATCATAAGTTACGAAAAATTTATGAACAGCACTTGAGATTTCTCGAATAGGAAAAATATGCAGTTTTAACTTTAGAGTGCTCAAGCAAAAGAAATAAAAAAGACCTGAAGATGTCTAAATAGAGAGTAAGAGTGTGTGTGTGTGTGTGTGTGTGTGTGTGTGTGTGTGTGTGTGTGTGTGTGTGTGTGTGTGCTCCATTGATGTCTAATTATTGTGCATTTGTGTGATCTGGATATGAATGCATGTACACACACACACTCACCCTCTACAAGTTCGTCCAGACTGGTGACCTTCCTCGCGCCGTCTATAGTATAAATGTAGCGCACCCCCTGCGGCAAGCTCGCGCCGTCCCACAGCGAGCGCGTGAGCTCCGCGAGCAGCGCGTCCAGCGAGCGGAAGCGGTCACCGGACACGGCGTACGCCAGGCCCTCGAAGTGGCGGTCCCCGTTGCGGTAGAAGCGCACCTTCCGCGCCTTCTTCTCGGCGGCGAGCGAGCGCAGCGTGCGCGCGCGGTAGAAGCTGCAGTGCGCGCTGTGCGCGGGGCTCGCCACCGAGCCGTA
>JAQQZT010000039.1:2998438-3009710 GCA_030068275.1 Clarias platycephalus | reverse complement strand
TATATATGCAGTTTGGTGAAGATTACAAGGTTAACAGGACCTGCGGCAAGGGGAACCCGTATTATACAGTGACAGTGTTGACCTATGTAGGGTTCGAGTCCTTCATCTTTTTCTTTCAGACAAGAATGCTGAAGGAGTATAAAGAATGTTACATAAAGATAATGCATTACTTGCAGATTCCTTTATAGCTTTCAGGGTCAAATAAGTGACGGGTTAAGGTGTGTGGGGTTGATGCTCTAAGCAAGAGGTCAGTTTCACAATACCAATGGCTCGGAATGCTTTAGTCTTGTTAAAGACTTTAGCAAAACTAAAAAGTCTACATATTTGGTTGCTATTTGAATAGTTTTCCAGGTTGTCGATTGAGGGTCATGAGGTGATTTTTTTTACCAATGGTCCAGAAAATAGAAGGCTTATATAAGACAAGCTAGGGAATTTCCAACATTACTGACTTATGCAAGAAAGAAAGCCTTCATTACTGATGATTCTGGCAGGTATGGTGTATGCGACTTAACATTGCCTATGGCATCAGGGCAGGTATAATTAGAGCATGTAAATTACTGGGATGCATAGCATTCCTGACCTTTTACTCATCCAGAACGTTTCTGGCTACCACATGGACTGGAAATGTTTGTCACGAAAGAAGTAGCATTAAACAGAAACAGTAATTTCAACATGCAGAACTGTATTGAAATATTTAGAAATATTTCTGACACAGTAACCTTTTGGGTCTTCTACAGTAACAGCGCAATACATTTCTGCAAGATTCCACTTTCAAATCTTAATTTTTTTTATTCTGCTAATAAAAAAAAAATGTGGGGATTGCAATGGATACAGCGAGAAGCAAAATAAAAGAAACAAAAGGCAAAGCACACGAAAAAGTTCTCTTTTTTAAAGTTGGAGTTGCCACTTTCTCCTCTGTCTGTGCTCCGTAGGCAGTGGAGGCTGCCCTGTGGGGGCCGTGTTGGTGAGTTAGCGCGGAGCTGCTAGCTGAAGACCTCGTATTGAACAGAAGGTGTTGTCTCGCGCTTCAGGCTGTTCACACACACACTCGCGACAGTGAGAAGTGAAATATTAACAGCTCTCTCGCTCCGTAATTAACTGAACTCTGTTGCTGAGCATCGGCTTCGGGCTTGGCCTGTGTTTGGAGAGGCGACTGTAGTGCCGAAGGTTAATTTGAATATTTAGAGGAGAACTTTGAAAAGTTTTTTTTTGTTTGTTTGTTTTTTCGAAGAAAGAAAAAAAGGACTTGGTATTTACATGCTTGGAGACGATGGAGGTTTTGTTCAATATTAATGAAGCGTAGTTGATTGACAAGTCAACACCTACAACAGAGCTCATGTTACTTTCAGAATTTGTGGCTGTGATACAGAAAACTACTTGACCTACAGTACGGTGTTAACTTATCATGCACGGGGTTGAATTTGGTCGAGTCAACTTTTACAGCAGTGAAATTATGCGGTTGAGGGCAAACGTTTGCATCCCTATGGTTTCTAGGTGAAAAAAAAAAAAGAAAACACTCCTGAATTGTACAATTTTTTTTAAGCAAATGAAAATTCAACTCGAAGGAATTTACAAATAACTTACAGTCGTAAAGAATTCGTGCATGTTCTTACTGATATACTATATCAGTAAGAACATCTGAATTCTTTACAACTGAGAATCTCCAACTGTTTATAGGAGATGTAAGGGCAAGGGATGTGAGGAGGTTATACATGCAAAGCCTGGGAATATCAATCACGTTCAGATAGAAGTGATGTTGCATTTACATGCATGCAATATTTGTCCAGAAAGTCAAAAATATTCAGAAAGTACTGTATGTCCATCCTGAGATTTCTAGTTTTTGGTATCGTGCACTTTCCGGCAGTTGCGGTGATACCCGATTGGGCCGATGTTAACTTTGTCTCCGAACCAGTTGTCACATTTATACGGTAGTTATACACCAGTCACATGACAGGTCCAGTAGTCTGGGACAGTTTCAGTCAGCGATGCATCATTTCAAGCAATCAGAGTATTGAATTAAACAACATTGATCATTTACACCCAAGAGAGCATTTGCCTGATAGTCATATTGATCACCGCCGCCACACACAGACACACAGACAGAAAATACTTATAACTCATTTTTCCACTTAGTCCCCAGAGACAGCTAAAGCTGTAAGTTTAGTCTGAAACCATTTGGTGCTTTATATACAGTATTCCCCCCTAAGACCTATCAGTGTATTTCAGTATTCGGGCAACGTATTTAAGTAGTTTTGATTTTGAAGCCTGTCTCAAACTATTTCCTTTCTTCTAAGATTTTTGACACAGAAAGGTCGGTTAAGGATAGGACTCGAGTTCTATCTTGATGCGTCATCTTTATTAGCTGATTCTTGTATTTGATTTCCTGGCATTTGTAGTCGGACCTGTATCATTCTTATGAACCGGTCTGTTAAAATAACATGCACATAATTACTATGTAGTTACCTGAATTCATTCCTTTTAGGACATGAAAAAAGAAAAAGTCAAATCATTGGCAGAATACACAAAGAAGACAGCTACCTGAGGCAAAGGGTTGGCTTCACAAAGGGTTTGATAATACACAGCCTTGATCTGGAGTGACTTACATTCTTATGTCAGGGCCCTACTGTGGTAACTTGGGTTCGAACCCGGGTTCTTCCGAACCGCAGTCCAATGCCTTATACCACTGAGCTACCCCTGCCTCTGACAGAACCTTGAACTGCTTAGCACTTCTATTTTGTCTCATTCCTGTCTGGTCTTAGAAATGTCTTGGGCTTGACAATGGTGGCTTGACTTTGACTGCAGGCAACATAGCATCAAGGCAGCAATCTTCTGTTTCTTATACAGCCGATGATATTTGGTAAATGCAAACACTGAGTGCATATAACCCGACTTTCAAACTTGCTGAGGCTTTCACACAGCACTTTAATCTCTTGTGATCAGTTGTTTGATGTTGTGGGGCCGTGCTCACTCTATGATCACTTACAACATTGACAGTAAACACTACGCATGGAGAGATCCCTGCTGTAGAGCACCTGATTCTCGGATCTTAAAGGAACATGAATTACGTCATGTTTGTTGTCCCTTTTTGCTGTTTCTGTCAATGCTTTTTGGTGTCAAATGCCTTGCCCTTGATCTCCCTCCCAAAATGATGGATGAAAAAACGGATTCAGGGTTCTGCTGCGCATCAAAGCTGATAAATTTGATTTCTTCCCAGACACCCATTGGCTGGCTTCCATTGCTGTACCTGCAACTAGTGGCGGAGTGTATCATACTACTCAATTTGCGCCTGACGAAACCAGCCTCGCTCGAAAGTACAAGTAAGACAGATTGCATGCAGAGTGAGAAAACCGTGTTGTTGAACCGTTCACATTACACCAGCAGTCTCTGCAGGAGAGTGCAATAAGTAGTTGCTGAGGTGTGGAAGTAGTCTCTGAGCCCCAGCTGAGTTGGCAACTGGGAGATCAAGTCTAAAATTATGTAGTGAATAGTGCCAGATCACAGGCTAGATAACACCGATCCTCATGAACAGCAAACAAAATACTCTTATAAGAATTTTTAAAATATATTTCTTTACATATAATATCTCAGGATGTCAATCAATCATGCTCCTATTGTTTTCTCATAACCTCACCGTCGAGTTTCTGCAATTCCAAAGCTCCGCGCCATCGTCACCGGGATTGTGATGTGTTGTGCAGAAAACAATCACGGCTCCCTGATAATTTTAAACCTTGGCTAAACAGAGAATGCTTGGCTCCGTGTTACAGCGAGGCCTACGATTTAGCAGCACTTCTCTTTGAGCTCCACACAGCAGGCCTGCAGCCAACACGGCTGCTTCACCAAACGGAGGACACACACACGAACACCGACCGAAGGAAACACAGCTTTCACACTGAGTAACACGCTGCTTTGCATAGCACGGTGCTTGCATAACAGCGATAATCAGATCTGAATTATATGTGTAGGAAAGACTTCGCGCGGCGCGAAATAAGCTAATAAGGCTTTTGTTACATAGCGCAGGTGAGCCCAGGTTTCAGCGCGGTGTGGTTCGTTTCGCACGTTTGCCATTTTAAAAGTATTTGTCTGATGTGCTTTCATGCCGTGCTGCTTTGGCAGGAGTTTGTATTTAATTATATAATCGGGATTTATGAGATGAGAAGCAGTGGGATCAAGACAGACCAAAAACAGAGGACGTGCATTCCTTCACCGTATGCGCACATTACAATCAAAATATGATTTTTAATAAAAATACAGAACGTAAAACATTTTAACAATAAATTAATCAAATTTTTTATTATTGATCTCACTTGGATACTTGATGCAGCTACAAGACACTTAAGTCGAGGTTATGAAATCGTAGGACGATGTGATTTTTTTTGTTCTCAAATCAATCAATCAAATTGTTTAATGTTGCTTATTGCACTTTAAACGAGACTGAATTGGGTGACGCGCCAATGGCTAAGAAATGATCTGCTTTCTAGCACAGAATCCACACCTTAACTACTGTACAACACTGGCACATTCATAGTGACCAAGCATGTAAAATCAAATCCCTGTATAATCCCTGTAATTATGTCACACTCTTTACAGTTCTCATAGAAAAAAAAAAAAAAAAAAAACACCATATAATAGAAGTATCTCATTTTACGGTGTAAAACATAGTCTGTCCCGAGTTCCTTACTCAGTTCTCAATAAGATCAGGCAGCTACACACAACAGGTGCTGTAATTAGCTATAAACGGCTACAACGGTGTTACCTCGCCATGAAAGAACTTTTATTTCATTTAGAAAGGCGGTACGGACTGAATAGGGCACCGGCGAGCGAGCTGCCTCCCACTCTAACACACAGAATGGCATGTTACGCAACCCCTGGCTGCTAATTGCATGTGACACTTTGGAGAATGTGTCCTGCGAAATGATTCATCAACACAAGTGTCAGATCTCGATATTTGGCAGCCTGTATTTTGTAATTCAAATCAGACTATGTGAAGCATCAAACAGGAATTGATAAAGCTGACAGGCTGGTTTATGGTATTGCAACAACGTGAGACTATGAGCAGGACTGTAAAACAGTTCATATGTACATTAACCGTGTGGTGTGATTGGAAAAACCAGAGCTCTTGGAGCTGTTAACCGCAGCTTTATTGTCACTGTATAATGCAGGGATGCGTAATGAAATGCTGCTACAGGATGTCCAGTTCGGAAACGCGATATATAAAAACGATTCATAACGTGTTGGAGGATTACATATATCCATCAGATAACACGAGATTGCATGCTAAATTAAAAAGGTAATAGATGTGCAGTTAGAGAGCAAACACTGAAGAACAGGTATGAATAAAGTTACAGGCCAGAATGTTCTGAATTTAAAGTACTTCCTTATTGGAAACATAAATCACAATGTATCAAATGAACTGCTAACACTAATATACGTCCTAGCAATAAAAGTATACATTTCTAACCTGATTAGCACTGGCTTCCAGATGCAGAGATCACAACCTGTAAATGTATGCTTCATTCATTCTGCAAATAAGTGTGGTACTAAAATCTAATGTAGTCATAGAGGGAACCCACATAAACATGGATAAGAATCAGAGAAACAAGAGAACTGGATGGAACCATATTGATTTAGATAGGAACCAGAGAAATGGGAAAACTAAGAGGAACCTACATAGATTTGGATAGCAACCAGCGATACTGTGCAGAAACAGTGCATACTTCAACTGAAGGGAATCTACATGGATGTGGATAAGGACTAGAAAAAAAAACGGGGAAGTGGAGGGAACCTTCATGGATGTGGAGAAGAACTAGAGAAATTTGAGAATTACAAGGAACCCACATGGACATGGATAGAACCAGAGAAACAAGAGAACTGGATGGAACCATATTGATTTAGATAGGAACCAGAGAAATGGGAAAACTAAGAGGAACCTACATACTGTAGATTTGGATAGCAACCAGCGATACTGTGCAGAAACAGTGCATCCTTCAACTGAAGGGAACCTACATGGATGTGGATAAGAACTAGAAAAAACTGGGGAAGTGGAGGGAACATGGATGTGGAACCAGAGAAGAACCAGAGAAATTTGAGAATTACAAGGAATCCTCATGGACGTGGATAAGGACCAGATAAACTGGGAAACAGTTTCATGGATTTGGATAATAATCAGAGAAACTGGAAAACTGAAGGGAAACCTACATGGATTTGGATAAGAGGAAGAAAAAATGGAGAACTGGAGGGAACCTACATAGATGTAGATAAGAACCAAATAAACTTGGGAAGTGGAGGGAACCTACGTGGATGTGTAGAAGAACCAGAGAAATTTGAGAATTACAAGGAACCCACATGGACGGTGGATAAGGACCAGAGAAATTGGGAACCAGAGAAATTGAAGAGAACCTCCATGGAATTGGATAGTAATAAGAGAAACTGGACAACTGAAGAGAACCTACAAGGATTTGGATAAGAACCAAAGAAAATGGGGAAGTAAAGGGAACCTACATACAGTAGATGTGGAGAATAACCCACATCCACGTGTCTAATGACCAGATAAATTGAAGAACTGATGGAGTCTGCATTGATTTGGATAAGAACCAGAAAAACCTGGAGAAGTGGAAGGAACCCATGTGGATATGGATAAATTCTTTAAACTTGCATAGTCAATACTACACCTCTAGGTTTTCCAGCCCCATGTGCCTACATGGTACCCCATAGTTTCTCCTTGTGAATGTTGTTTTTTTTTTTTTTTTTTTCTTTTGGATGTTTTCATAAGGGACCATTCGATCTGCACAGGTTGGCAAAGTTTTTTTCTTTTTCTTCTTTAAATCTAGGCTTGGGAACAGCACTAATGATACCTTGAAACCAGTGGCTTTGTTTGGGCCTTGGCTGGGAATAGAACCCTTCTGCATGGTAGGCGGGAAGCCTACCACTGAGCCATAAATGCCCAGGTGTCCCGCATGAATGATAAGCATTTTTACTGCAAGGTTGATTTTCAGTGCTACATCATCAAGACATGTAGCGAAATATGAAAAATGTTAAACTCAGCATGGATCTAAAGCCAACATCTGTCTTTGGGTAACGAAGATAAGGGAAAACATGAAGGACAAGTCAGTGCATGACATTCATTTTGTTTTGACAAACTAATGGTGAGTTCAGCATCAGGGAGCTACAGAGCCACGTCGGCTGATTCCAGGGTTGTTTCGGATTGGACAAATAAAAAAAAAAAATATGTCCATGGTATGTCGTCAAGGTTCTATGAAAACCTTTATATGGTTGTTACTACAGTACATGCAAATAATAGCTGCTCCGCTACTGTAACTAGAGAAGTGCATCTGTGCTCCACTATCAAACAGCACGCAAGCTTTTCTTATTGGTCGCTTTTCGAGAAGGTTTCCATAAACTGGGTCAAATTTGAACTTGAGTGAAACTTGAGCACAGGGTCAAGGCTTCAAGCCCAAGCACTCTCTCTCTCTCTCTGTCTCACATCTCAATAATCATCTATAAAATATTAATATTGAAAGCTGAAACGACGTATCCATTTAATTATGACTTAAAAATTACAGTTGTCTCAACTAGTCATCTTCTACAGTAATAAAAAGAATAATCATTTCAGTAACGTAAAAGAATTTCCAAAATAGGCAATATCAGATACAAGTACTATATTTCTAAAGGAGGAGTGTATTCATTCCAAAATGCTTCATTTTGTTAATATTCCACAAGGTTTAGGTAAAGGCGAGGTCGGTGTTCTGATTTGACCTCCTTTTAAAGCACTAGCTGTTGTACATGAACCCGATGAACTCCACACCTACTGTCACTATGGTTTGTGACTGTATTATTGTCTGACTAAATTCTGTGGATGTTTTATAGTTTATTATCAGATGAGTGTGTGTGCGGAGTGAGTGATTTGTGTTGCAGTAAAATGAGGAAATAAAAAAAACCTAGACGAAGGCCGCCTTCCACACCTGCTCGACTATTTGTACGACTTAGTTTTAATTCGATTGAATTCTATTTCATTTGCATGGCGCTTTCAACAATTGTCATTGTCGCAAAGCAGCTTTACGCAATCAAAAATAATTATGGACGTTTGTATGAGATCTAGGTCGATTCGAAGGTTTTTCTCGACAGAAATGTCTCGAAAGCGATGCTTGTGCGTGACTTCTCTTGTCTTCTCTGCACCTGCTCTGATTCTCAGCCATTTAATCTGATGATTACTACTCCTAGTAAAAAAAGAAAGAAAAAAAAAAGAAAGAAACTTGATAACTTTAAAAACAAATGGCCAGTAAAATATCAAGGAACTACACTTTCGTCAGAATTGTTCAGCGGTGTCAATAACACGCTTTGTGACTTGTTTTGGCAAAACAGGCTTTATAGAAACTCCCGTTTTAGCCGTGTTGACTCAGAGCTATTGTGGCCATGTGTGCATGCTGTGTGATTATAATACACTGTTGCCAAGAAGGAAGTCTCGGTCTATCCACTTTTTGCTTCTGGTTGGATGACTGAGAGTCGTCAGACAGGTTTAGGTCGACGTCAGGTTCACTCTGAGTGATGAGTGTCACATAGTGACAGGAATGAAGATACACACGGCACGGTGGAAGCCAGGAGTCAGGGATGAGATTCTGCACATTTGATACCAACATTCTGTTTTACAAATGAAAAACTTTTGGTATACGAAAGTTTTCTCAGTACACCAGAGACCTGATCGCACTGCCTGTTTCACGTCTGAAACGATGGCCTCCCAGGAACTACTTTAATGGCCCAAACATGGTCAGCAATAACCACCCAGCCAAGTTCTTGTAATGTGCAAGTGGTGTTGGTGAATGATTGTGTGTACAGTTCCTACGGACAGATTGGTGGTAAGTTGAATCCATCGATTTTCAAGGATCAGGCGTTCCACTCGCTGTTAACTTGAACCCCCCCCCTCTCCCCCTCCATATTTAAATCACAGTTAATTTCATTTCATTTGGTTCAGATATCCTATTCCAGGGAACTAAAGGCAGGACTAGAGGACATCATGGATAGGATGCCAAACCCATCGAAGTGCACAAGCACACAGGTACATTACAAAGCAATTTGGAAAACCAAATCAACCTACAGTGGGTATTTTTGGAATGTAGGGGGAAACTGGAGCATCCGGTGGAAACGAACCAAGTCAGGACTACTGGAGGTGGGATTTGAACCCCTTAAATGCTGGAGGTTCGAGACAACACGGCGAACCACAGACCCTGATTATTCTTGTTCGATTTCCTTGGTATAACATGCAGTACAGTAGACAATGTGGAGACATGACTAATGATCGTAAGGTTGGTATTGCCAGGTGTATCTATTACGTACATTTTATTTGTATATATCGCTTTTTAACAATGGTTATTGGCGCAAAGCAGCTTCAGAGAATCAAAAGAAAATTATGGAAATGTGTATGAAATGTGAAAAATCCGCATGAATCAAAATGATCTATCTGCTGTTGAATACAATCGGTGCCAGCGTTTTTGCAGAGTAAATATTCCTCAGTTGAGGCAAGGACCGGGGCGAGACCTTAGAATTCTGCACAGCAAAAACATACAGAAAATAATGAACAAACAGGATGGACATCGGGACAAATAGAAGGTCCGAGAGACTGGTTTATTTTGGTTGGTGTACTGCGGATCTGGAGTCTATCCTAAGGACACTGGGTGCAAGGCAAGAATGGACAGGGCGGGCTGCTTAAGGGCACCAAAGAAAAAATAACACACACACACACGCACACACACACAATAGAGCCACTTATCATAGCCGATTCAGTTACTGCCATGTTTTTGGGAGGTGAAAGGAACCCGGAGAACATGGACAAAACCCAGACAGACATGAGGAGAAGATGCGAAACTCCACGAAGACAGAAACCCGAGTTCAGGATTGTCAATGCTCATGTGTAAGTAATTACAAATTCGAACCTAGCAGGAGTTCAAAAGGAGGTTAATGGCTGTCTGAGGTTGATGAAACACAAGAATAGCAACTACAGATGGAATGAATCAATAACATACATAGACACATTGATGCCGCACAGGGGCAGTCGATAAGAATAGACTACAAGTTTGTATCATATAGACACAAAGGAGAGAAAAACGAGGGAGAAACAGAGCAGGAAACACAGAGGAAAGGATTCAAGTTGACAAAGAGGGAACAAGAAGATAGGTAGGGAGAGAAAATCTGATCTAATCTTTTCTGCCTTTTGGCTACCTGAGCGCTACATCAGTGTCTGACTGACCCGCTTCACCCGCACCACCACCACCACCATCATCAGACTAGAGTGTTTGTGAGTGTATGTGTGAGCGGTTGGCAGGTATAAGCGCTTTGGTTTGCGTAGGTGGATATCAGCTTGTGTCTGCCTATAAGGTATGATTAAGAGCACTAAGAGGCGGAATTAACACAAGTGCTTTTATTTGCATGGGGTTGTATCGCAGTCGTTATCTCACCATGTATCCATGTCCTCAGATGCCCTGATAGAATATGGAAAAAAAAAAAAACAAGTCTATATGTTATTAAAAAAAAACCCTGCATGGTTTCTGTCACGGTTAGGACATTCTACTAAGACAACCAGTGCACGGGAAACATCTGCATATCGGTTTCTTTGGGGTATTTTGGGCCACTGAAGCGCACGAGTGCCGCTGTTATCCGGGTGTAATGTGCTTGCCTGGCATCCGGAACAGAACGTATGTGAGGAAACACGTCGCATATTAATCTGTAATCTACTTGACACAATTTCAGTAAACAAAACATTATTCGGTGATGAACACGCTAACGATAATGCACCGATCCGGAGTCAGGGCCGCGTCTCATATTTGGTGTTCCTACTGAATATGGATCACAGGCATAATGAGATAAACACATTATTCAATCTGCCTGTTCTGGTGTACCTGGAGTTCTGTAGTTAGTCATGCAAAACCGTGTTCAAGCCTCAATATTATAACCTCAGGGAAGAAAGCAGAGACTATAATGGGAGGTGATGGACATGATGTTTGATTTCAGAGCTGGAGCCCAAGTGTTAAAGGGCATCCTTTACAGACAGGTAACAACAAAAAGTGTGAAAATGCATTAAGAGTGTACATGCATGAAGTGAGGAATGAAATACCTGACATGGATATGTATACACAATACATATATACACTTCAGGAAAAGAAAAAGAAAAACTTGTATAAATATTTTAATAATAAATGTATTGCTATTCATTATACACTCACCTAAAGGATTATTAGGAACACCATACTAATACGGTGTTTGACCCCCTTTCGCCTTCAGAACT
>JAQQZT010000039.1:2969410-2993264 GCA_030068275.1 Clarias platycephalus | reverse complement strand
ATATATAAAAGCCTACATCTCTCTCTCTCCACTATAGTGGAGAGAGAGAGATGTAGGTTTTTATTGCCCTAAGATGGTAAAAAAGTGGTAATGTTATGATCACCACCATGAAACAACAAATTAGTAATGGTTAACTATTAAAAGGTAACTTGTTGGTTTAAGGCAAGTCATTTATCTGGATCTTTGTAAGCATGTAATTTGTGTAAGGGAATATTTTTTTAAACAATTTTAGTAAAATATCCTTAAATTAAGGTCTTCTGAAGAAGCTTCCCAGTTTCTCTATAATTAGAAATTTACTGTAGCACCCCCTGGTGGTGAAATTCCCTAAATCCCAATTTAAGTGCTGTAGGTCAGCTAGAAAATAACTAACAATTAAATAATACCAAATAAGTATTTTAGATATAACCGAACCATACAGACTCACCAACACCCTCCCCACATCTCTCTCTCTCGCTCTCTCACTCTCACACACACACACACATCATTACATTAGTGAGCTTCATGTTTGCAGAATTCTGTCAGTGAGCAGCTGTGAGTGGAGCAGGTTTTTGGGTGGGAAAACTGTGTGTTTGTGTGTTAACCCCTGCAGCTACGACCCGACCGGCGGGGCCCGGGAAAACAGCGAGAACACCGCACAGCCAAGAGCATTTCTTACTCGAGGCCTGAATTTAAAGATAAAGTCTTCCTCCGAGCTCATACAACCTTATAACCTCATACATATTTTTAGAAAGAAACTGCATACGACCTTCCAGCTCTATACAGTACATAACAAAGTTTTACCTCTAATTAGGAGACGTCAGTACAGACAGGAAACCAAGGCATGCTAATCAGTGCATTCAGCTGCATTTGCCAGTATTGACACTGGACAAGGGCATACTGTACTGTACATGGGATGATATTTTTAAAGGCAGAAAAGATGCTGAAAGACACCACTGCCATCAGAGCGTACTGTTTCCATGAAGGAGTCAACGTGGTCTGCAGCAATGTTTAGGTAGGAGGTGTTTGTCAAAGTAACATCCACATGAATGTCAAGACCTAAGCAGAACATCGCCCAAAGAAACTTGAACATTTTCCCTGCTTTTAACACATCAAGTTTGAGAAATGATCCTTCATTTGCTGCCTCACATATCCCACCGTTGGACAGGTGTCACTGTAATGAAATAATCAGTGTTATCACGTCACTATTAATCAGTCGGTGGGTTTATATTATGGCTGATCAGAGATGTTATGTTATAGATCATGTTATCATCTATATAAATAAAATAAAGCTTTTGTCTGTACATTGGTCAGAACTCGCTCTTTCAGTGATATCTTTTTTACGTTTCATACACTGGAGGACCCGAATCCAGTCTCAGAAAATTTTGCCTGTATGTCTGTTTGTCCGTATGTCTGTCCAGACAGATTTTGTCACAGCATCCCATTAAACTGGGTGGACAGGATTTATTGAAACTATGTCTATCTGCCTGAAGTTTAACCTGCACCATAAGTGGAATCAAAATGCTGAGTAAAAACAATGTTATGAATAGTTATGTCGTATATTTAATAATCTACTTTTAAATAAGCTACTAATGCGCTACTTGTTTGATGAAAACAAATACCTGCACCAATAGATATTAATTAGAAAAGCTAACCTGAATATTTTTACTTGAATAAGTTAATATTTTCTGAAATGACAGGCTCAAGTGGTATAAGTGAATTTTTATGTGCTGGAGTCGTTTTAAGACAAAACTTCATCATCTTTATCCAATCTACTTTTTTGATTTGTCATCTGTGATTCACTCTCAGATTATAAACAGGGAGTGTATTTGGCTGAATATTAAACATAATATTTTAATATAATTTTCTCTATCCTCTCTTTCCCATTGATTGTAATAAGGTGAAATGACAGTAGATTCAAAATCTTGCCATGAACCCAATACTGTATAATGTCACATCAAACAAACTTTTGTGAAATCACAGTTTTAAAAAATTTAAAGGTTTCATCTTTGTTGCAGGCAGACTTGTATGTAGGGTTCAACCTGAAATGATAATAATAATAATAATAATAATAATAATAATAATAATAATGTCAAATATAAATAATAAAATCAAATATCAATAATAATATCACTGATTTAATAATAATAATAATAATAATAATAATAATGTCAAATATAAATAATAAATAATAATATCAAATATCAATAATAATATCACTGATTACATAATAATAACAATAATAATAATAATTAGTATTATTATACCACTATAATTATTATATATAATAATAATATCACTGATTACATTAATCCTGATGGCTGATCAACTTTTTCTAGCTTGAACCTTTTTAACAATTTCTACAACCTCTTACCGTTAACGACGGTTACTGTACTTACGTTAGTTTTTAAATATTATGACGTCATTCTAAATACTGACCAACTGCAGTGAAGCGGCGCGTAATTAAACTCTACCCGTGCCCTACTTCTCTCGGACGCGCTTGCGCACTCTCGCGCTCTCTCTCGCTCTCTCTCTCTCGCGCGCGCGCTCTCTCGCCCTCCCTCAGGCGCGCACGGCGGGTAGGAGGGGCCCGTCGTTCGGACGCGAGCGCGCACGGCCGTGACGTCGGCGCTCAGCAAGTCCGCGCGCGTCCGGTGCAGTTCTGCGCTCGGGTGTTTTTTTTTTTTTCTTTCTTTCGCCGAGCTTGTCAGTCGTCTTCTTCATCTCGTTCTTCGGTTCCTTTTGCAGCCATGTGCACGGAACGTGAAAAGTGTTGACCCTGCACAATAAAAAGTAAACCTTTTCAAGTCTTCTGATTTTTTTGTTTGTTTTGGTCTTTAAATAGGACCGGCCGCGCGCTTGTCGTTTGGGGATTTAATGCGCGGCGCGGCGAGCTGTCAGAACTGGAAGTAGAGAGCGCACGGCGACCGCAAACAACACCGGAGACACACACACACACACACACACACTCGGAGACACATAGACACACACACACTTTTGAGCATCAAAAGCTTAGAGAAAAACAGACCTGATTCTTTTTTTTTCTTAAAGGTTTGTCTTTTTTCCCCCTCTTTGGATTACCGGTTGCACAGCAACGGAGACCTGTGATAAATCTGGATGTCGTAGTTAAGGTAAGGTCAACATCCATATCCTAAATAAAAACAAGGTGAGATCTGCATCGGTCACCAGACAGACAGACAGGGTTCTCCCTGTGTCTGAATGTGTATTCTGTTAATTTCATTTCTTTTTAAATATAAAACATGCGACAACACACAGAGCTGAATACAATGTAGCGGGGGGGAAATAGAAACATTGTATTTGAAGTTTGCAGCAACTTGTCTTGTTGTCAAATCAAAGAGTTGAGCGTCACTTCAAAGTGAACCAGTAAGCAGCGTCATTACAGCCGTGGCTGTTGTTAACATTAATCATGAAAGCATTGAGTTTTGTTTTATTTCTTTTTTTTTTTTTTTTTTTTAAATAACAACTTGACCAAAAACAAACAACCCTCTAGGCTGTAAATCCGTACAAGATTTACTCAAGACTTAATGTATTTCATGCATGGCACTCATGCGTACAAATCGCGCGTATAGCGGGTACAGGGACCGTAACTCTTGCACGGTGTCATCCTGTCGGTGTTAGGGACTGTCTGGATCAGAGTGTGTGTAAGTATAAAGAACTGCGTCACTGGATGGAGGAGCATCTGAGCGCTGCGCTTTGGTGGACCGAACTGCGTGATGAGCACAAGTTGGACGCAGTGTGCGCTGTTTTATTCTGGGAAATGAAAGTTTCCAGATGCCTTCAGTTAATTAACGGAATGACAGATCATTATTGTGTATGTGTGTGAGAAAGTTCTTGTGTGTGCGTCTGTGTGTGTGTTATTCACTTCAGTGGTCGCATGCAAAAAAAAAAACAAAAAAAAAAGGAATGAAAAAAAAAGTCGCATATCCCTCCCTCAGTGAACCGTTGTACTGTTGTACTGTAGAGCTTTAAAAACGACGTGCATGCACATTTTTTTTTTTTTTTTTCATTTTCCTGAATATTTTTTCTTTTTGGCTCTTTTGGACTGCACTGTTTTTTTTTCCCCCTCTGCTCATGCAGCAGCTGTTTTAAACCCATGTGGATAGACAGAGCCCGTGCACGCCACTGTTGCGCAATTTTTTTTTTGGCTCCCGCGTTTTGTTGCGCACATGATGAACGGCGCAGTCTGATCGCTCTTCGAAAGCTTATTTATGCCCAGAACATGCGTGAAGTCTTGAACCCTGCTTTAGTTGGGAGCAGTGAAGGAGTCGAAAATACTTTTTTTTTTTTTTTTTAAGTTTGCATTGACTTTTCTTTTTGTTTTTTATTGATGTATTAAACTTAAAAGTAAAAATAAATAAATAAATGTATGTCATTTATTAAATATTTATTAAGACTTTAATATATGGCTTAGAGCAATAGCTCTCAAAGTCGGGTCCTGGGAGTCTCCAGAGTATAGACAAGAGATCTTTGTTTGTTTGTTTGTTTTCCCTGGAAATCATACTCAAAAATTTTTATTGAAATTTGCTTTGAAATTATGCTGTATTTATTGTAGATTTCGTATAATTGAACTATTTATGCATTTGACAAGACACTACACAATGTAATGGTTAAGGGTCTTGTAGGTACAGTATTGAACACCTAACAGCTTAGCAGACTCGTGATTTTCTCACAAGCTTCCATGCAATAGTCCAAGTCATTACCCAGTCAGTCACAAACCAAAGCAACAATAGAAAGTTTGGAAATAATAATAAAAATAATAATACACTCCATGCTTTGAATATTTGAATATCATTTGTTAGACTGCATTCAGAAAAAGAATCTCATGAATAAATGTACATATAACTGTATATATACTGTATATATCTTACAGTTAAAATTGTTTAAGAAACTTATCTAGAATACTCAAAGGTGCATGTTATTTTTGCATAGACATGGACAATATTTTGCATATTCAACATGACATCATTTGTTATCATACATCTTAAAGCAACTTTGTGGCAGATTCTTCTGATCTGATTTACTGAGTAACTCTCTTCAGTCTTTCCTTGCCAAGTACTGTGACACACCACAGGTGTGATGACAGACTGAATAAAAACAGTTTGTTTTGCGATTTAAAAAGTGTTGAACATGCATGATCTCAACATAATATGCATTCAGGGCATAAACTATCCAATACCACACAAATTTAGTCTATTAGGCTATTATATTTATGCCATGTTATTGATGCTCAGGATATTCCTAATGGTGCACAAGGTTAATGTTTTGCTCTAGGTTATAGTTCAGGAAATCTTCATGCAGATGAGTACAGATGCGTGTACACTGCTTTTTTTTTTATTGTAGACAGTGTAATGAAATAGACACAACTTTATACTGTATGTCATAAACTTTATTTTTCCCCACTCAGCTGCTTACAGTGACCATTTGAAAACTGATGTTTCATTCAAAGGAGATTTTCTAAGCGTAAAACTGTGTATTTTATTATTTATAATGTATAAAAATGTTAAACAAGCAAAAATGTGTCAAGTACAAGATTGCACTGTGTGACAGAGTACAGTGTCAGCTACTTTCCAACAGAAGTGATTTTTTTAAGTAAATGCATTTTATTTGTGATGAACAAATGTGTTACAGTATAATATATACTTGTTCTTCCCCTTTCTAAAAACCCACCAGGTTTATCAAATGATCCAGGCATGGAGTCCAAAAGATACCAAAGTATTTACGAAGGTACAGACAGAGAAAACAGATGGGCCCAGATGCCAGGATCTATGGAGCAGTGCCACACAACAGAGGAGGAGGGAGCTCTGATGACCAGTGATGCCCTAATGGACATTGTAAATGCAAGCAACGCACCCAGTGTCCCAGCTCTAAAGTGCAAGGAAAGGGGAGGAATTAAGACCGAGATGCCAATGTCCCAACTCAATACTGACCAGCAGCTCGGCTTTCCTGTGTATAACAACTCCATCCATGGCCGCAAGCCAGAGGACTCTAAAGAACTCGCCAAAGCTGTTGCTGAGTCCATGGGCCTGTATATGAATGCTGCCAGGGAGGCTGAATTTGCCATTGCCCAGCAGGGACAACCTGCTGGATGCCAAGGCAGCCCTGGAAAACTGTACCCTCTGTGTGGCAGAGGGATTGAGAACAATCAGTCTGGGACTACTAGAAGCCCCAACATGAAAGCTCCTCCAACAACATTCCCATCTATTTCCCAGTTACCAAATGGTAGTCTTGTCGAGTGTGGGGTAGGCACTGCACCAACATCTTCCACCTTGGGCACAGTCTTGCCCAGTCCTGCTGAAGACTCCAGCGGCATTTCCAGCCCAAGTGGAAACAACGTTGTGACTTCCACTACCAGTCCCACTTACTTTAGCACTAGCCGTCCTTCACTAGGCAGTCCAGCTAGTCTGGGTCCAGTTGGTTCAGGCCTGGTACTGACCCACCGTGCCAACTCAAGCACCTGCAGTCCAGCAGAATCCAGCACTATGGGTACTCCACCACTAGCAAGCCCCTTTAACGTGATGAAGTCACCTATCTCAAGCCCCCAGAGCATGGGAAGCGTGAGGACACCTCCATCCTGCAGCACCAACATGAGGTCATCTGTGTCCAGTCCCACGGGAAGTGGTGGCAACTTGCGGCCCTCCGGATCTACTCCACCCACAGGTGGTCCCATGGCCATGTCCAGTCCCAGGAACCCTTCCAGGACTTTTTCTGTTTCAAGCCCTCCCAGCAGTCTTGGCTTGGTTCAGAATGACATCCACAGCCCTGATGGCCACGAGCATGACTTTAAAGGCTTCAAGTTCCCCAAAGTGGAGAACATGGATGGGGAAATAGTTAATGTTGGCCTGGACTCCATGGGGATGGTGAAGTACATCAAAAACGAGCCAGACACCGATTACAGGAGTATGTGTCTGGGTAACAGCAATGGCAATGTGCCACCTTCACCGTTTGCATCTCATATTAAGACTGAGCCTAACAGGGAAGCGACTTGCTCAAATGCGCACTATGGGGAACCGCCGCAGCCCATGGGATTCTTCCCAGCTACAGAGACTACATATTTGTCCTTGAGGGATAATATTGATGAATACAGTCTCTCTGGGATCCTGGGACCTCCCATTTCTTCTCTTAATGGCAACTATGAGTTTGGTGTGTTTCCAAACAGTGACATGCCCAAGGGGATTAAACAGGAGACCAATGATGGCAGCTATTACCAAGAGAATAATAATGTGCCCACATCAGCTATTGTCGGTGTTAATTCAGGTGGACATTCATTTCATTACCAGATTGGAGCGCAAGGAACAATGTCGTTTTCACGGCATGACATGCGGGACCAGACGAACCCCTTGTTGAATCTAATTTCTCCAGTTACAGCACTAATGGAGACATGGAAAACACGCCCAGGCCTGTCTCAGGCTCCGCTGTCCGCCTGCGGGGAGGGCTACCCGGCCCCAGGCTGCGTCTCAGACACCATGGCAAGGTAGGAAGGAGACAATGTGTAGCTGTTTTTTTTTTAATTTTTTTTTTTAAACCAGTTTTTGCTGGCAAACAAGCCAGATGGAGTTTCAATAAGGTTTTTTAAGGTAACTTTAATAATTACCCTTAACTTCCAAGCTGGGTATATCTCAATGTGTTGTCGCACTATAGTAATGAACTTTGTTTTTATATTCTATAATGGCATTACCCTCTCCAATTAAAAAAAAAAAGAAGCTTGTTCAGATAACTTCACGTTTGTCCAAGTGATTTCACTGGAAATGTCCAGGAAGTCTTATAATTTACTGTGTGTTGTGAAAGAGCAAGGGAAGAAAACCTGAAAAATGAGTCGCAGCAAACTCCATGTGAAAATGACTCAGAAGAATGTGAGGGTTACAATAGATTCAAGCTGGGATCAGATTTCTCATTCAGCTCAATATAACACTTTAGTATGAGACATCGGTTTCTTTCGGAGGCTAAATTATTGTTAAGCACCATGCAGTTTCATTCACCCACTTCTTGTTAAACACTATAATTTGATGTCATCTTTATACTCACGGGTTGTAAATATAAACGAGGAGGCAAAGTTTGGTTCTTATCTGTTTTACATTTGTGCACCAAAACACGTTCAGTATGATGTTATCAGGATTTATTTTTTTTCCCCACTTTTTTTCCTAGAAACCCTGTGTCATGGAAATGACTTCCTTTAGGGGGTTTATAGGGTTCTGCCATTATATATATCTAGACTGTAAATTATTAACATTGGCTCGCACGGGTTTTTTATGCTATAAAGGGACAATGGCATAAACAGTCTGGGTGGAGTGACCTAATAAAAACAAACAATGGAGGGGAGGGAGCAAGTTAAATGTGCGTGTCGACAAACTTCAGTAGAGGCTTAACGCTACACACCTCTTACGCTGGCACAGCTGTTAATCCAACTTCAGAGGTCAGCGGTTATGAAACGCTGGGACGAGAAACTGAGAAAAATAAAAACAAAATAGCGCAGCTGCAGGGAACCTTGTATTTGGGCCTCCAGGCTTTATTTACACTGAATCTAAAGATAAGGTGCTGCCTGGCAGTTGGAGACCTTGCCTGCGCTGGCTGCACTGTGTTATGCATTAAGCTGACCTGATACAATATCTGCTGATTAATGGAGTCATAAACATATGGGTAGAATATACCTGCTTGCATTTGTATTTTTAAAAAAAAAATTTTTTTTTTACAAGCTTGCAAATAGAAACCTATATATTAGGACAGCATGGACTTTGGAGAGTAGTCTTGTACTTGAAGTACATTTATTCTGAAATATTAGTTTAAAGTTTCGGTTGGTTAGCGCTGACTTTTCATTATTCATATGAGAAATTATAGAGGGGACGTTGCAGTGTTCAGCGTCACATTAAGGAGAAACATATAATAGGCCAAGCAATGTGCAACAAAATCCCAGAATGCAAAGCAGCAACGCGACGCAAGTTAATTATGCTAGAGATTCATCAGCACTTTACGAGATGAATAACATAAAGGACTTTAAAAATATTTATATATATGTTTAATCTTTTTAAGCAGAGTGTGCGCATGGGGAGGACAGAGAGTTAGAGCCAGACTAAAGGAGCAAAGTGCCACTCCTTTTATAGAAATAAAGCCAGAGTTAAATCCTACTGGCATCACAATTAGCTGCTAGTCAAACGGCATTGTGGGTAATGTAGGAAATCAAACCTGAACTTTCGGCTTTTATGCCTGCATGGCTAACCAAGGGCTAAGACTGAATGCATGATGGACTGTAGTGCTTTCTGGAATGCATTCTTATTTAATGCTATTATGGAAACAAAACATCCACTGCATGCATTTAAACTCGCCTGCTAGCTCGAATGCTCCAAAAATATTTAACAAGGCATTCGGTTAAAATAGCACTAATGCGAGTCAATCAAAGCTGTCTAAACAAATAGTAGCACGAAAGCGTGTCTAAAGTTCAACTGGCTATAAAAGTCTCCGAGAAGTCACTGGGTCATAAAACAAAATGCTAACTCGAGTACACTCCCCGAAGGGGGGAAAAAAAAAGTGCTAGAGTGGACCGCTGATTTGCAAATGTCATATGTGTATAAATTAAGTGTGGATAGTTATCACAGGTTCCAGAGCTTCCAGTTCGATCTGAGCGTGCACCAGTGTTCCCTCTGGGTTCGTCAGTTTCCTCGCAAAACCACAAATGATGTAGCAGCTATAGGCTACGTTACCCATCAACGTGAACGGACTCGTAGATGCGTATATGTACGTATGAGGCCCTGTGTTGACCTTACAGTACGTCTCGTCCCATCTCACGCCGCACGTCCTCAGGATTCCCTGAGCAGGATCAAGTCCTGAAGATGCTGTTCGTTGGCTGGTTTTACTGACTGCATCCAAATGAAACTAGAGTAAGGAAGTCAAATAAATGATGTCGACTCATTCAAATGAGGTCTTTGCAGTGACCTTGGTTTCACCTTTTTCCTAAACGATCCTGGTCTTTCTGAGCACTTTTGAGGGGAAGAAATATTGCAATTGAAAAAAGAAAAGAAAAGAAAAGAAAAATCCATTGACTTCCACTCAAAGCACTAACAATGAGAATAATTAGTCCCAGTGTGTAGAATATAATGAATTCAATGGTTGCATGACCTTCCAGAGTGGAAGTCAATAACCGGCACAGTGTGCGCTAAATGTAGCTTTCGATTTAATTTATTTTCCGTAGGTAAAAAGCAAGGAAAAGAGATAAGCGCTTGTATTTATGCTCGGAATCTTGATTGATATTGCTACATCAGAGTATTTAGCTCCGAAGTCGTTTTTTTTTTAATGCTTGACCAAGACCAGAATGTAGGTCAGTGTAGCTGATTCCAGGTCAGCATTATACCGTATGTCCAATCACAATGGACACGCGGACGGTCTTCAGACAACATTACAGCACTGCCAAAAAGACTACAGCTGATAAAGCCTGGCCATGTGGAAGTACTTTAGCCATGCAAATTGTTGGAAAAGGACAGAGGGTCGGACTAGTGCCGGGGTGGCTGTGGCACTGATTCAGCAATTCCTCAGGGTTAATGGACTGCTTCAGTGTTAAACTTAAAAAAAAAAAAAAAAAAAAACACTTGAAAATGGTGTTAAGGTGGTTAATAGAGTCAGAAATAGCACAAAAACAACTTGAGAGAACATTTAGCCAGCAGCTTGGCCATACCAATGATTTACACACCATTGCTAATCATCACACCTGTGAAGATATACTGTATGCACCCATACCAAAACTACAAATTTTGGCTGACCGTACCAAAATTCGTAACAGATATTATAGTAAAGTTACAGCTTTAATTCTGACTGTTGAACACTGGAGACTCCAGGAGATATTAATCCAACCATATTACACGTTGCAAACTTTTTAAATACTGTTTTTAGGTGGACGTTCACTATATAGCTTCATCTGAGTTATCTGTTGCTATAGAAACGATGACTCACTATATAAGAAGTGCATTAACTTCAATCCTGTGATTGCCAAACTCCTGACTAATGAGAATAAAGAAAGAGAGTACTACTCTACTCTACGTCTCGTTGACGCACTGAAAAAAACAAACCAAAAGAAAAAAAAAAAAAAAAAACCCTGACAATACAGTACAGCAGATCTCTCCTGATTTGACCCCTTTCCTCCCTAATCTCCTCCCACATCCCCTACTCAGCGGCCATTTGATGTTTCACAGAAGCCTTTTGTTGCTTATACAGATCTCTGATATCCACATGTACACACTGGCCATTACAGAATCAGTCACAAGTTATGTAATAGCTTAGGGGGGAAAAACAGGGTCAGGCAGGGACGGAGAGAGAGAGAGAGAGAGGTACGGAAAGATGGAAAGAGATAACAGCGTGTGTCAGGAGAGTAGTCATGCATTTAATTGTTTCATTTACTGTCCCACAAGATTCCGAGTCAGTTTTTTCCACTCTTTAAACAAGCACAAGTTACTGCACCTTGTAACTTTTTTTTTCATGATTCGCAACTAAGGAGACTTGCAAACATGTTTTATTATTTTATTTATTTTTTTTTTACATCATTACAGTGTGTCCGATACATTCATACACATATGTATAAATGTATACACACGTCAGGAAAAGAAAGGCTTGAGAGAGAAATATTTTAGTATTAACTGTTATTATTGCTATATGTTATATGTTGATAAATTGATCTTTTTTTTTGGCCCGACTCTGTGTTTGTGTGTGTGTGTGTGTGTGTACCGAAATTAATGTCGAATGTCCGGAAGCCGTTCGAAACCTGTTTGCGGCAGTAGAAAGCCAAACAAAGTGAGTTTTTTTGCATTTATAATTTGAGTAAGATCTAAGTCTTAAGAATGGCGGGAAAAATGCTTTTTCATTTTTAAAGTGGAATCATAAATGAAGGTTAAGTGAGGTTTAATGTCTATTTATTTTCTAAACGTTTTTTTTTACTGTTTTTATATGCGGAAATATGATTGTAGTGATGGAAATTGGAAATATAATAATATTTCTTATGGGAAAATGCATTCGGCAATATGAAATTTCGCCTTAAGAATTTGTATGGCGAGGTTCCACTGTAACGCTGTACCGTATATGGGAATCCACAAATCACTACTTTATTACGAGATTGCTTTATAATTAAAAGTTTAACTAAATTACACTGGAGAGAAGTGTGTGCAGGATTGAGTGTGGAAGCTTTCCTGGAAGATGATGGTAATTTATGAAGATAAATAATAATATTTCACTATCAAACCCATCAAGTTTGCATATGAGAAGTCTGATGATTAGGCCTCATTATATCCTGCTCCGTGTTGTGCTGTAGGGTGAAAAGATGTGCTTGATCGATCACGTCTCCTTTCCCTCCACTGGTCTTAGTTAGATAACAAGATTACCCTGCACCATAAAACAGCAGCGACCAAGAACAACGATATTTCTGCTTTAATACAGTATACCGCGTTGCCTTTGAACTGTAATCTTTCTTCTCGAATTTCCTGAAATCTCCTTCCTGTCTGCTTTGGCCAGTTTTTATTGTTCGGATTTATTGGGCATTCAGGATGTCATGTGTAACCTACAGTTCATTCTGATGACACCTTCGAACAGGAAGTCAGATAATACCGGACATGAAACATCATGAACCTTGCTAAGTACTTAAAGAGACAGTTCGAGAAAAAAAAACGCACCGGTGTCATGTTTGGAAGCGTATTTTCATGGATCTTCTGCATATTTTTTACGCACACAGAGCTGATCAGATTCATGTGCACATACTCACAGTGACATAAACTGCTGTCATGCTTATGTACAGATCTGGCTGTATTTTTTATTATTATTTTTTTATCATAAATCAATCAAAGCGGACTGCTACTGCTAAATGGGGAACTCCAGCACCTCCCTGTAATACAAGTAGCCTGATAACATATCTCAACCCTCTGGAATCTGTGGACGCGTCCTCGAATCCAAACGACATCATGTCATATTCAGTGCCAAGGAGTAGCAAAAACCAGGCCAAAGAAGCTTTCATGTGATGTTTATATCTGTGAAAAAAGAAAATCATATGTCAGTTTAAAAATAATGCGAAATTATTTCCTCGTGTGTCTGTTACTTTAGGAAGTAACAATGTTCCTTTTGTATTTTTCACCATAGAAAAAAAAAAAAGAATAAAACTTATTCTGCTGAATTTGCTAGAAATGAACAATCACTGCACAAGCAAGAAGGAGGACATTGTGGAATGTCTAACGTTCATATAAGGAACATAGCTAGCTAATAGACTTTAAAGAGAGAGGACCTACTACACTCTCCAGTGTGTGTGTGTGTGTGTATACTAACAAAACAAAAAAGGAAAAAAAAGTTTAATGCATTTTTTTCTTTCTTTTTAAAGCCAGTTAGATGTATATATATATATATATAAGCTTATAAATATCTATTGTAGGTAACATATGTATGTTTGAACAGTGTAAACTATTTCCAGTGTAAGATATACTGTATATTCAGTTTATTTGCTAATTATATATTTTAACGTTGTAACATAAAGTAAAAGAGCTAAACTAACCGCGCGACATGTTTCCTTCGCTGTCTACCACAGCATGTGTGTGTGGTCATGTGACTATATTGGTGGTTATTGTTATTGCGGCTGATTGGCCAAACGGAGTCATGTGATTATTGTTGCTACGTCTGATTGGTGGAACACAGTCACATGGTACTGTAGATCCACCAGCTGCATTTCTCAGTCAAAAATGAAGAATATCTAAAGTGTCGAATAAATTGTTACAAATGTAACGTAGCCGAATGTAGCGGAGTAAAAGTAGCGTTTCTTCTTCATGAATCTACTCAAGTAAAAGTAAAGAGTATGGTGCAGTAAAACTACTCATAGAAGTACATTTTTTTTTTAAAAGTTACTTAAATAAATGTAACTCGTTACTACCCACCTCTGCATTTGGGGTACGAAACGAATGCATTACCTGAGGGGTGTTTTATCTAGGTTTTTATCTCTGAAACTTTTGTTAACTTATATATATATATATATATATATATATATATATACATATATAAAAAATTTAATAGCATGACGTAAAAAAAAAAAAAGAAGAAGAATCTAGTATACCGTACGGCAGCCTTTTGAACCTGGGAATTCTAAACAGAGCTGAACATGTCATGATAACTAAGTAAACTTATTGTTCAGTTATAATGACACACTGTAAATTTCACTAAGGTTTACTTTCTATTCTTATCTGTTGGTTACTTAAATATTTGTTAATTGCCTCAATAATATTTGCAACTGTGCTGAACCTGATTCCTATCTGTTGAGTCAGTGAATCCTTTGTTGTGGCCTAGATTCATTCTTTTGTTCTTCAGATGTTTGACTAACGCGAGTCATTCGGTTGTCACCTGGATTTACTTCTTCTTCAGTCAGTGACTTCCATGAGTCCTGGATCGTTCCTGTGTCTTTCCCTTATGTTGCGCATGCAGCAGTATTCTGTCTCATGCATATGGCACAATTCATTGAAAACTCCTGAAAGAATCGTTTAATTGAAGTGTCGCTGCAATGTCTCATAAATTCCATCGCAAAGTTCGTAAGGTTTTATCATACACCGACTCCGACATTGTATAAATTTACATTCATTCGTTTTTGGAAATGATTCATCTAAAGCTAGGTAAAGCACAACTTAAGGAAAATGCCTCGCAGGTTAAGGGGTTTCGATTACGGCTCCTGCGGTGACTCTCTGCCAGTCCTGGGATTTAACCTCACAACCTTATGATAAATAGCGCAGAACTGTAACCTCTAAGGTTTAGAAGGTCCAAGTCCAAGTCCATGTCCAAGTATTGTTTTCCTTTAATCACTTATTCAAATGCAATTTCTTCTCAAGTGCTGCCTGCTCTCCAAAAAGAATATTATCTAATACTGAAGCAAATTAGTTTCAGCTGTTCGAGAAATACTTCTATGAAACAATATATCTAAATATATCAAAATATCCAGTTCACGGACTGTTTTTTTAAACCCCACCTTGTAACAAGTAATATAATCTGATATCTGGTGTGCTTCGGTGGAGCGTACGCAGGGGAGTTTGAATGCTCTGGGCAGATATTTGTAAGGCTCTTTTAGACCGAAGTGCTGAAAAACAATTGCTTCAAAGAGCTCTTTTACATGACCGTTATTAAAAGGATGAACTGATAGACCCCTTGCTTCCACGCTGCAAATTTTTTTGCTACAGCATCTGGCAAGTTTATTTGCGGATTCCGCATTCAAAATGTCCCCGGAAGGAATAGCGCAACCAAAACGGATGCCAAGGGTGCGAGGGACCAATCCGTACTGTACATGGCATGATTTTAATCACAAGCCAACAGTCTATTACATTAAAATTCCGGTACATTACATTTCAGTCCGATGACGCTAAGTTAAATAGCTGTTATCTTCATCCCTTATGTAGAACGGCAGGTATTAGAGCAAAGTTCTGTTACTTCAGACAGGACCACTGCCATCGCCTCAATTAGCATGCGCCTTCTGTCGTAGCATATTTCATTGTTTTTCTTGCTCGAGCGCACTCAATCCGGCTAATCAGCTGATTAACAGACCCAGAGTCGACGTAGGTGAATTAGAGGCGAGAGACTGCTAAAAATGTGCATTACAGAGTGCAGGTCCGGGGTGCTCGACGACCCGTACGCTTCAGGTCGATACGAACTTGCCTCGGCTTTTTGACTGCAATTACGGAAGCCTTTTAAGACTATTCCTTGCTGCACGATATACGACTGCTAGGATTTGACGACAGACGTTGTTCTTTGTCAGATTATATAATGAGCATCCTATTATGTCCAAGTAGGACATTTCGTTTACATCCAGCCTCGTACGTCAGGGGTTTGGTTATGGTGCTTAGCGGCACCGCGGCACCGTGCATCCTAAGATGATCCACAGATGCGTCTTTTAAAAACCGCGTCCAAACCGTAAAGTGCGATATGTGTCGGTGATGCGCTATTCATTCTTTCTTTCTCTCTCTCTCTTTTATTATTTTTTTAAACCGAGTGAATGCAGATTTTTTTTTTTTTTTTTGCACCCTACTGTATTCCATATTTATAGACTTTGATGCATGGCGTTGAGGTCTATAAATGGCTGTAATGTATCAGTCGATATAAATAGTTCTTCGAATGCTGCAGCTGCAGCTGTGAGCTGTGCACTTGGCTCTGACGCACACGGTTCACTATGCATTCTGTGCATTGCGTGGCACTGTGGGCTTCATGAGCCAGAACTGGTTCTGCTCTCCGGGGCGAGAGCCGCCCCGGCGCGAGGAAACGGCGCAGAGGAAGCAGCAGCAGGGCAGGAGGGAAGGGAACAGTTTGCACTGGAACCGCGCCAAATTTCAATGTTCCTCCGTCAGATGAAAGGGCATATCCCTGCGAGAGCAGCGCTAATCACAGCGTAATTGTATGTTCTTCTACAAAATTAATGGACGCCGTTGATTTGATTAATACAGACACGGCAGGATGCTAATATCCAATTAAATCCCCACCTCGCGAAAGCTGACCCGGTACACCATGGTTACAAGCCAGACTTGTACCGTTAGCACACACACTCCAACAACGCCCCCAAGTCTAACACGCTTTAAAAAGTGTTTTGTTTTTTTTTAACCAAATGGTGTTAATTTTATTGCTTATAAATAAAATCTTAAACAGTCATTCAGTTTAAACAGTGAACAAAGAGTGTAAAGCAGAGAGATAATTATTCAATAAAACATAAAAGAGCGCACAAACTGGGACGTCAGGTTGTACTCGTTAGGAGATGACAGCAATTAGAGGCTGTGTGAGTGACATATGTGGTGTGACAGCATTGTTTAGTTTTTTTTTTTACATTTTTTAATTTCCTTAAATCTAACAATTGCTGTGTGGAAAGAATTGGATCCACCCGCAGATCATCTCCATTTTACATAACGTGCTCCTGGCGGACAGGACCAGCTGAGCGAAAGTCCACCTTTGTAACGAAAGTGTTTGACTTTCGGGCCGCGTTCAGGACGGAGCAGTTTTAATCCAAATACACCAATCCAGTGTTGGTGTCGGCGACGCCCTCATCGCCATCGCCACCATCAAAGGCTCTTCAAACTCATCAGAGTGACAGCGATAAGCTCGTGGGCCAAATTGAGTTTGTCATGGCGGGAACACAACGTCCTGCGGAGTCCTGAAGATTTCGACTATTTGGGGAACGAGTGCCGACAAGCCAATCACAGCGCAGTGTTTGATTTAGCCGCGGAAAGCCCCTTTTAGCGACATCAGGTAGCTCAAAGGAAAACAAAACAAACAAAACTACACTACATCAAAGCTACACTAATTAGCTTTGTTGCGCATGCCGTTTGGCATTCACGCTGAAATGCAAGTAGAAATGAATAGCAGTGTGTCATCGTTATCAATTACATTATGATATTATGCCAGAGGGGAAAATCTTGTGCCTTTGGAAATCAAGTGCACCTGTGAAAAAAATAAATAAAAATTGCTCTTGCCTTAAATTACTCCCCTCAAACTAACAATGAGGCAGTGTCACATTCTCGTGGTAAACAGCACGCATGCGTGCGCACACACACACACACACACACAGAAACAGCGCTGGGTTGGCACACTAATAAAGTGTAGTTCCTGCACGCTAGGGATTCTGCACTCAGAATGGCTGTCCTGATTTGAACTTTTCCTCGGTGAAGCTGCGCCAGGTTTCCGCGAAGCACAAGGAGAGCTGCTCGCCTCGGTGCCTGCGCTGCCTATCTCGCATGCAGGCTGCGCTTCTCACCTACGGGTTAGCTGAAAGCCTTTTTTTTTTTTTTTTTTTTTTCAGGCAGCATTTTGTGTTTAGCTGTTTTCTTTTTCTCCTTTCGAATGTAAGCTAGGTGGAAGGAGAGCATGTCTTCATGCTGGAATCTCAGTTTGGCTTTAGTGTTACATAATGCATTACATAACACCGGTTTATTAAAACAGGCCCAGGTCTGTCTGCCTGTCTGTCTGCCTGTCTGTCTGACCGTCTGTCCATAGAAGTTAGGGTTATAAAAAGTATGATTAATGAAGTTGTACATCCGGATCTATGGATGTACTGTGTATTTAAAGCAAAGGCAAGCTTGACAGTCACGACTGCTGTCCGTGGATGAATGCGCAAACAATGCGTAGCTCAATCATTCACGTTTAATTGCAGGTTTGCTTAAGTGTTCATCATGAGTTCCTTTTTTTTTTCGTGCTAAACATTTTTACTTTGTCTGCGGATGAGGCTCGACTAAGCAACCTGGCAGACTAACCCACGCGCTCGGAAACGACAGCCGTTAATGAAGGCTCTCTCTTAAAAAAAAAGAAAAGAAAAAAAGAAGTTAATTGTTCCACATGGGTTGTTGGCAAAGTAGGTCAGGCTCAGTATATCTCAATTAAACAAGGCAGGCAGGAGGGAGAGCGGAAATCGTGCAAACTTTGCCAGCAGGTTTTACATGCGTGCTCGTGCACAGATTCTGTACAAACGCGCGATCCTAACATCCAGTTAACTCACACACAAAGTGTCCAAAGCCACAACATCGAATGTGACCTAGAAAGTGAGTTGTGTGTGCATTCCAGCCCCCATGTTGATACGACAGCAAGAGACACACACACACACACACACTTGTCAGGCCTTTAAAGTGAAGAACACGTTAACATGCTTGTTCATCTTGCTATGTCTGGGATAAAGGGCACGGGGGTCATTAATCAGTGCTAGCTGTGACCTCGAGCGAGAGCTAACATCTGACTGAACCAGCAGGTAAAAATACACAGGCAGGTGTCGGACAGCGCTTTGTAGAAAACACACTATATCATGTTCACGCGCCGGAAGAGGAGCCTCAAAGAAGATAAGCCGAAGAGGAAACACTAGCGGGACGCGGGTAGAGAATGGCACTAGCATGAGAAGAGTGTGGCGTAACAGCTGCGAATGGGAAGCAGTGCCTGTAGGGTTGAGGGCAGGTCCGTGGTTTAGCCGTGGCACGATCCAGTCACATCTGAGACCATTTTTATCAAGCGTCGATCCGTTCTTGGGTTCACTTTATGCCAGGTCAAATGCGGGTTAGGGCATCTGTGCAAGCCAAATGTGGAACAATAGGATTCCTTCCTCCACAATGGAGGGGAAAGTCATTGTTGTGGTATACACTGTGAAGAAGGCATTGAAACACGAATGGCTGCAACCTTTTTTATTTTTATTTTTCGGGAGACAGTTGAGCAGACTGGCTTCATTGTTAAAATCCGCAGGAGGAGGAGTTGCTCTAGATATCCGTCCACTCCCCCTTGTCGCATGCACGTCAAATACGCATCTGATATGATCGACTTGGGACTACCACGTCATCCACAATCCAGCGAACAGATTCCTACAGATGCGGAAAAGATTTTGCCGTTTCAACATTAGGGACCTGGGATCGTTTCTGAGAACACTCCACTCCAGAGTTTGGTTCATTTCGATCAGTGAGAACACAAGCGTTCCAGAATCAGTAGACCGCACTGCTTGAAATGTATTCTCGAGCACTCAGGCATGGACCGATCAGATATGGAAGCCGATCGTACCTGAACACGGAAGTGGACCACCGTATAGAATGCGGTCTGTCGGCCTCTTCTAAAATGCCTCCATGTGGGCGTGGCACGCGCCAATCTCCATAGCTGGTACAGTAGGATGGCACGTGAGAGTGTTACTCTTGATATTGTTTTCAATATTAAGTATCAATATTAGGCATAGTAGGAAAGTTGACTTCCTTGTTCTCTTTGTGTTTCTTAGTGGCTTGCAACCTACAGTAACTAGGTACCTACTGTACTGCCATGTGCTGCATCGCGGAGTGAAAATACGCAAATGTACCTGGGTACGCAGGCCAGTGGCGGAGGGTGGAGGGGAGTAATCAGTCCTGGGCATGGTACAAATCAATGAAAGTGCTCTTTGTTAGATTACCATTCGGGAATCAAAAAAAACTATCTTGAATGATTCGCAAATTCCACTATATTGCAAAAATCGGCATGAACGATTTGTTAAACGTCCGATCGATTTGATTTGGTTCAACAAAAACTAGACTTTCATCGTCTTGTCGTGTATAACCAGGAAACTTTGAAGTAAAGACCTCATTTGGGAAATAAAGAGGAAGCAACATGTTAATGTTAGTCAGGGGTTCAGTCCTGAGCCGTACATCGTCCTCATCCCTTCAACATGCACGTGTACAGATTGTGTACTCGAAACTGTGAATGTTACATCACTCAGTTACTGATGATGAAGCAGTGGAAAATAAATGATTGTATCTATTATTCCACATGTTATGTTATATATGATCTAAGAACCTTTCTACGTTCTAACCTTTGAGAAACCATAGCCGTTCGGTCTACCTGACACGTCGCCGTGAGACTAGTCCGGATCGGACGTACAGCACATCTCCTCTGAGAGAGAAAGATACTGTATGACAGGAAATAGAGAAAGCGTGAGAGAGAGTCAGGGTTTTGTTTGGTCTGAAACGATCAAGCAGCAAGTTCTGCACTTCCAGTTGGAATGTTCTAGATAGAAATTCTCCTTTGGCGGAGTTAAGACTGGAAAGAAAAACAAAAACGGAAGGAGGTATTGAGTAATTGACCACGTTTGCAAGTCTCAAAGCAGGAAAAAAAAAAAAAACAGGAGGTGATCTTTTGATCCCCATTGACAGTTTACTATAGAAAACGTAGGAACTGGTTGGCAAAGCTACTAGAGAAATATCTGTCTCAAAAGATATAAAATCACAAGATGAACAAATTAATTTTCACTGGTAAGTTTTATGTTAGAAAGTATGTCAGGGCCTCCAGACAATCAGTTTCCCCATGGCGAGTTCGAAGCGCGGCAATGCCATAAGCCATCCAAGGCCGAGTGCTTGAGGTGTCAGGGTTGGCTCTCTCTCTCTCTCTCTCTGTATCTCTCCAACGTCAATCAAAGCAACATTTGCTCACATTATGAGTATCTGTGCCTTCCCAGATGTGAGAGCGTCCAGTTGGTGCATTCCTCATCATTGTCTTGTGATGTTAAAAGGGACAGCAGGGTGATTAGATGGGGTAAAAATCCCCAAAAGAAAGCTTTTTATTTCTCTAAGCTGAAACAGAGGACTTAATGCAATAAAACTCCACACCACATAAATCTTGCTAATGCAAATGAGCATTTAATCCATGCCTCAGGCATAGCTCAAGCTTACATCTGGTGCGCTAATTTGTTACATTATGGCTGAGGCGAATTGCTCCAGCAGATCTTGCAAAGCCGGCTAGCTCGTTCATGAACACACTACGCAGATGAACTGAAATGCTTTATTTTTTCGCCTGATCCAGGAAGACAAGTTGACCAGGTCAGGAATCATCTGTGTCTTAGTGTAGGCAGCATAGTGGCGTAGTGGTTGGCACTGTCGCCTTGTACCTTCAGGGTCAAGGCTCGATTCCCGTCTCGGGTCTGCGTACACACAAGTTTGCATGTTCTCCTTGTGATTGGTGGGTTTCCTCCGGGTACTCCAGGTTTCCTCCCACAGTCCAAACACATGCAGATTAGGCTAATTGGTTTTTCCCAAATTTCCCGTAGTGGGTGAATGTTGGACCAGAGGACCTACCATTGTCATTCAGTATGGGAATAAATACAATACCAAAGGTAATCAACATTGGTCTCCACGGTCCTTAGTTGGACTACAAAGGTTTACAGGTGGATAGATAGATGGATGGTGTCTTAGTTGAGCATTTTGGTGGTTATATAGTCTCTCTGTGTCTGATTGTTCAGCAAGGGTAATGCTTTAATTGTCACATGTTTAAGTCAACACTGGTATTGTCTTTACACTCCAGAAATAAAGTTATGCCACATGATTCTGAGCTCCAATGTTCAGGGCGATGTGAAAAATGAGATCCTCCCAGTTTCTACCAGTGGGTTTCAGTTGTATGAGCTTAATCACGCTTTTTTTTTTTTTTTTTTTTTGCATGTGGGAATTTGAGGCCGCCAATGACCTCAGTCAGGAAGTCAGAGTTTGGAAAATGGAATTTTTGGGAAATGGGAAAAGGTGGAGAAACATTGGCACTGACAGAGTAGATTAAGCTCTGTCAATGTCAGAGAACTCGTTCGAAGCCCGTCACTCCACTCTTGTTCCTCCACCTCAAGTGAGAACATGATATCCCATCCAACACTCTCTCACACACACACACACACACACACACACACACACACACACACACACACACACACACACATACAGTATATATTATATACATATAAATGGACACATGAATGTCTTCTTATGTGTGTCTAATGGCACGAGAGCGTTAAAGGCTGTCATGAAGCTCAAATTCTCAGCCTGCTGTTTATACCATTTTGGATGGAGGTTGTTGCTCCAGTGGCTGGTTCCTAATTGGCTAGTTCAGGCTGAGAACTATGAAGAGAGTCTACAGTATGTGTACCGTTTATTATATCGATAGTTTTATCTACCTCAGAGAAGCGTTACCACGTAGTGTTTGACTGGCATGTGGTTCAATCAGCAACATGCATCTGCTGTCAGCCCAAGAATGACAGAAGGCTGCTAATTATTACACTGTAGTATATTTATTTCCACTCAGTTTGTAGCATTTTAACAGCACACACGAATTGGGAGTTATACTGTATCTAAAATGTCTTGGAAAAATGTCTCTTTCGTCTTTTATGTAGATGGAAAAAAATGCTAGCAAGAGAAGAAGTGGTCAATTTATGTCATTTTACATCATACAATATGTGATGTTTTATTCCTTACATAGCCAGTAAGTAGTCGAATTGGGACATTGTGCTGAATAATGCACTAATTCCAGTGTTTCACTCGTGCTCAAGGTAGAATGTTCTCTCAATTAAGCAATTTCCCTCTGGGATTAATAAAGTTCTTTGAATCTTGAATCAGTTCGCCAGAGTTACGATTGGACTGTCTGCTTCACGTCTCAAACACCAGCCTCCCAGGAACTCCTGTAATGGCCCAAACATGTGGAGATGGCTTGGACTGGGGTCAGGGCGTGTGTGGTGGATGTGGCAGTAACTCCCAGCCGAGTTTCTGTAATGTGCAGCGGTGTTGGTGAATGATTGTGCGTACATTTCTAACTGACTCTTCCGCAAGTTGGCAACAAGTTATCCGTTAATTTTCCAGAGTTCAGGCATTTTGCTCGCCGAATCCGTGGGCTCCGAGCCATCTCGGCCGGGATCGACATTCACGGACCTTCTTTAAAATGTTTGCACCGTTCAAATGTGTTACTGCAGCTAAGAGTCTCACCACCAGACTGTGCTTGAATTCTTCGATTTTACACCTTCATTCGCCAGAAATGTCAACAAGTCCCAGGTTTGACTTGGACACTCCTTGTACAGTGCACTTGTTATTGAAGTTGGTCTATGGTAGTGTCATTTGTGTAGATTTCACACAGCTTTATTTAAAATATTTATGATTTGCCAGCTAGACGTTATGCACTCTGGAGCCATTATTTCTTGCCTGCAGCAGTTATAAATGGCTATAAACCTATTAATAAGTTCATTACAATAAAAGTCAGTAATAAACCACAGTAAGTCTTTAAAATCCAAAAACGATATTAACAGCTGCTACCAAAAATCATTATTACTAATTATATTTCTTTCATCGTTGTTCAATCATTCCAGGCCAGAATGTTCATCATTCCTAGCTCTCTCTCTTTTTTTCTCACTTTCTCTCTCTCTTTGTTTTTAATAGTCACTTGGATGACAGGATGCTGTTAATTCCAAGCTCTCTTTGCTTATCAAACAAAGCAAATCTCTGCAGCTAAAAATATACTGAGGGCCTGTCCAGCTTAAATCATGAATTTTTTGGTAGGTTTATTAGACATGCATGAATGCAGTTGTGGCATCGTCTACAGCAGGAGCCAGATGTTCATTTCTTTGCATGAAGCACAAAAAAAAAAAAAAAAATAAAAAGTT
>JAQQZT010000039.1:2939045-2969310 GCA_030068275.1 Clarias platycephalus | reverse complement strand
TTTGTTTTTGAATGTCAGAAATGTATATTTGTGAATGTGGAGATGTTATATTGGTTTCACTGGTAAAAATAAATAATTGAAATGGGTATATATTAGTTTTTTGTTAAGTTGCCTAATAATTATGCACAGTAATAGTCACCTGCACACACAGATATCCCCCCAAAATAGCTAAAACTAAAAACAAACTAAAAACTACTTCCAAAAATATTCAGCTTTTATATTAATGAGTTTTTTGGGTTCATTGAGAACATGGTTGTTGTTCAATAATAAAATTATTCCTCAAAAATACAACTTGCCTAATAATTCTGCACTCCCTGTATATGTACTGTACTGTATATGAGGCCCCTATGCTGTACACGAGTGCAATATAGCAAAAATGTTTACGTAACCTGGGTGTGTATTTGGAATTAAAATTTCTTTCTCACGCTCAATAGAGGATTGGGAACTGAATGCTTTGAACGTGTGTTTTTTTGGTAATTGTCTTTAAGTCAGAAACTACAAAGGAGCATGCACAGTCTTGGTTGTAGGTTGTGTGTGTGTGTGTGTGTGTGTGTGTGTGTGTGTGTGTTTGTGTGGTTTGACCTTTCAGTAACACCCTGCCTGTGAAAACGTGTGATCTCGGATGAAATTGATTGAAATGCCCATGCACGTTCCTCCTGCAGAACCAGAGCCACCTTAGAGAGACGTGTGCCGTCATGTTCCAAATTACACCGACTCTCTACTCTCGCTATACACAAACACATGCGTATAGACGCGCACACACACACACACCATCGAGGCCCTGCTAACCATTTGGGTTTGGCATGCGCCTGAAAACAAACCGAACTGAACTACACGCGAGTCCGATCATTCTGTCCGTTCCGCCGATGATGTGATCCAGCTGTTAACGTGATCTCAATCAGAAATACCCCATTTGCCCCTCTGTCTCCGTCTGTCAACTTTCTCATAAAGGTTTTTTTTTTTTTTGGATGTGTAGTCAGTGATGAGTTTCAGCACCGCGCACCGAGACATCTGTCTTTCTCAGTTCATTTGTAGGTTATTCTTTTACTGCGTTCACGGCGCCTCGTACGCGGTAATTTGCCACTTGTAATGACGTCGTTTCCCACCTCAGGGGAGCGTAATGTGGCCGTCTCCACAAAGACGTCCTTTCTTTGCTCTGTCAGAACACGACTCTCTTAAAAAAATAAAAAATTAAAAAAACTACTTTCCGCCAACTTTGAAAGTCACATTTTAGACGGAAAGTGCAACAAGCTAGCCCTCTGAGATTAGCCTTAAACCTTAACGTTAATGACGACCTTCTCAGAACAGTGATTAGCATAGTCAGTGTTGGAGATTTAAAGGGATAATTCAGGTTTTTTCGAGTCTGTCTTATTAAAATTGAGGTGAATATAAGTACATTACAACAGGTCTCAGTCGTTATGTGTTTTTTTTTATACGGTTATTTGTTTAACCCCTTTCTTCCCCAAGAACAATATTTGTAAGGTTACCCGGAACGAGAGGGAAATTTAGTGGGACCGCTGAAACCTGCAGTTACTGTGGAATGCATTTTTACATGGAACAAAGGTTGTGGAATTTGGCCCCATTCACTTGCATTGTAATTGCATTTCGGGTGACGAACATCGCGGCATCAGTTTGCAGAGCAGGAAAATTTATATCAACCAAGACCTATGGTGATGTACTTGGAAAGACTTGGGTGGGTGTGTGTGTGTGTGTGTGTGTGTGTGTGTGTGTGTGTGTATTCATTCCTTCAACCTGGTAATACGGACTTATTTAACAGTAGAAAAGGTGACGTTACACTGCATTTGTGCATTTTTAGGTGTAAAGAGGGGATTACTACATGCACAATCGTCCTGAATGTAGCATTAATGCCTGCTTTTATACAGTACAGCGTTACCGCAACAACACTTGGAGGCGAGTACTTAAGGCGAGATTTCGTACTGTGAAACGCTCTTTCCCATAGGAAATAATGTAAATGCAGATAATCCGTTCCAGCCACTCCAAAATATTACCAATATTACCAATTTCCAACACTATAACCATATCTTTGCATATAAAAATAATCAAAACATTTAGAAAAGTAAATGTAAATGAAGTAAAATATGAAATAAATGGACATTAAACCTCACTCAACCTTAATATTAGTTTTCTCTTTGTAAAACTCACTTCGCTTGGCTTTCCAGTTTTGAACGGCTTCCGGACGTACGCGCAATTTAGCCGGCGTTCGGTTCGTTTGCACGCAAGCTGAACATACTGCGTATGGTGAGACGCAAAATTTCAGTTCTTAAGGCGGAGCGTTCGTATGCCGAGATACCACTATACTGGATTTGCTTCACTCTTTACATACTGTATAAAAACCCTTTTTTTTCCCCCAGTAATAAATTTTAAAAATCTATATATTTTAAAAAACACAAAACTCAACCTTGTGTATTTTTTATGGTTTATCATACAAACATCCTGTCTACATTAACATGCCCCTTTATGTGCCTTATTATAGAGTTGAATTATATAAATGAATTGCTCATTTTTTTTATTTTGCCGTGCTCTCGATAAGAGACGAGTGATGACGTGATCAGAGATGTTCGGCTGGTGCAGGCGACACCGTGGAGGTCACCGTGAGTTCAGGTGTCACATCCGTAAAACTGGAATTTCCCTACGCACACGTACACACTTTAATTTATCACACACACTCATTATTCATAGACTGGCAGGGGGTTGATATGCTTTGAAGGAGTGCTCACTTCGTCACTTCATTCCTTCTCACACACATGAATTCAGAAGAAACTTTGGGAATCTTTTGGAATGATTATAATGATGATTAGTTCCTGTTCGGTGGTACGGTAGGTCTTTTGTTGTTCGGTGAGCGGCGAAGGCAGAGCCTGAGCAGGGGAATCTCATTTACGCGAGCATGTGCTAGATAATGAACTCCAGTCACTGAGTCAGTCACTCTGAAACATGAAGGTTAGCCGCGCCAGTCCCTCTGGAACCTCATACTGGCTGGTGTATAGACGCAGAAGGGAATCTCCTGTGTATGGCACTTTTTTTGCGTTCCATCCTTTTCATGACTAAAATGATTTGAGATTCGACTAACGCCAGAAAAACGTCTCCCTTTTAACGCAAAGCGCTTTGACGTGGACTGGAATGGTTCTTGGCTGGAGGGCTGGAGGAACAGGGACTGTTTCATATTATTAGACCGTTGATGCCAGTTTGTTTTCTTGTGAGGCTCAAAAATCATTCTAAGATGCCAAGATATCCGGAGTCCAGAATCTTGCAGGTCTGGCATCGCGCTTTGCAGATTGCATTTAGTGGATTTGCTGTCTTGCTCTGGGGTGCGTTTTTGTTTTTGGAGTCGGCTCCATATCGCTTACGCCAAGTTTCCTCACTGAGGAACCTGATATTCTTTTGGCCTAAAGGTGGTTTAAACATTTAGGGTAAAAAAAAAAAAAAAAAAATGTAGTGGACATGCTAGCTCTAACTGCCGAATGGCGTTTCCCCCATAACCGCGGGTTTCTGTAGCTGTGTGTGAATATTGTGTATCCATACCTTCTCCCCCTGTTTTTTGGACAGATAGTGCTGCACAGTCGCGCTCGTCACTGAGCATGATGATGAGGGAAGTGTAGACTCGTTGGAGCTTGGCCCGATCGTCCTGATTCAGAAGCAGCACCACTTTGGCTTCTTTCCCAGACAGGCTTCGTATGAATTCTGACAGGGAAGGCGTGTTGTTTAGAGAGAGCCGAGTGTGTAAGCAGCATATAAAAGAAGAGAAAGCAACTGGGATTTTATAAACACAGCCATTTGTATGGAGCTGCTGCGCCGTGCTTCCTGCACCTCCACCGATCCTGACGTTTCTTAATTATGTTATGAACTGAGGAAGTGGCTACCTGAAAAATCTTTAGCCGTCTTTATTGCCACCTTTTTCTTTGTAGGCATCGATTATTTAATAGCATGCCAGGCAGCTGGCGGCGTAGTGGTTAGGTCCGGGTTTAAATCCCGCCTCCGTGCTTGGTGGGTTTCTTCCAGGTACTCCGGTTTCCTCCCACAGTCCAAAGACATGAAGATTTGCATTCCCATCTATTCCAAGAATAGATGGTCCATAGTTGGACTAGAGAGGTTCCTGGATGGATAGATGGATGAATGCATGGATGCTAGGCAGCTGCTAATTGTTGGGGCAAGGTTTAAGGAGTATTAATAAAGCTTTAAAATTTGCATCATCTGGCCTTTCGTAATGAGGATTTTGAACGGCTCGAAGACCAGCCTGTCCAGACGGACAGAAAAGCCAATGCAGCACAAATTGCCAACAAGTCAATGCTGGCCTCGATAGAAAGGCTATCAACATAGCATAGGATGCTGCACATGGGGGCCAGCAGGCAAAGAGCCCAAGGCTGCCGATCCGGCCTTCAAACTCCTCGGATCCCAACACGATCCAGGACCCATGGGATGCAGTGGACAAACAAGTCCAATCCAAGGAGACCCCACCCCGAAACTGACAGCACCCGACGTCCTGGTGCCAGGCACCACAGTGCGCAACCCCCCGCCCCAAGACCTCTTGTTGAGTCATGACCAGAGGGGCCAGAGCTGCTCCGGTGGCACAAGGGGAACCCAAACCCTCTGAGGTTGTAATGTTATTGCTGATCGGTGTATATTCTCCACATGTGTTGATGTGTTCCAGCTTTAATGAAATGTATTACATGTGCAGTATCCTGTTCAGTTTCTGGGAATATGATCAAATGTTGCTAAAAGATTTGAACTATAATAGATATTTTCTTAGAATTAGGGTTAATCTGTCCTACTGGCTATAAAGGCGGAGCGGTCTATCTAAAGTACGGATCCAAGCTGAAACTATCCAGATCTCCCAAACCCATTATAACCCAGATTAAATTTTAAACAAGTAAGAAATGCTGGCTCTCATGCAAGAGTAAAAATATTACAGCTAGAAATGTACGCTTATATTTTTTAGTTTTGCCTTTTTTTTTATGATGTTCCTGAAAGCGTATTCAACAAGGAATTGATATTAGCTTGAATTACTGCATATTGGTTGCATTCTGCAGTTTGAAAATCCTATAGTCTGGATACTTTACAGTCGATTACACGAGCCTTTGAATAACGGTGCCTTGTGTGCTCAGTAAACGTGAACATGCATTTGCTGTGGTCCAGGGGGCTGTAATATCTGTCGGTCATGCTACAGTTGTGAAGAGCAGGAAATACGAGAGCGCATTGAATATTTAGAGCTTCTCTGGCAGACTCGAGCTTGAGGTTTCAGGACCGGAATGCCGTAGGACCCAACAAAAAAACATCTGTGGGAGTTGTGTGGTTTTGTGTCTTGCGAATGTGAGCAAATAGTCAGATATGATGATTTCAGAAAAATGAAGAAAGAAAAAAAAAAAAAACACTTGGATTAAAGAGCATATTGAATGCATCAGGATGCTCGTGCTTTCAGAGGTCGAGCTGGTGTGTGAAATAATGAAAATTGTACAGCTCATTCAGCTCGAGTGTATGCTTTGTTCTGGTTATAGTCGCTATAGTTTTAACCTGGTTGATTATATTTACACAAATCCCCAAAAAAGATGTTACAGGAATTGGCCAAATGCAATTAATCAGACTTTCAACATCATAAATGGGGTGGGTCAAACTTTCTCCAGCAGTATACAGTACTGTATAAAAGTCTTAGGCACTGTTTTATCTTTAGCATAGATTCCCCGACTTGCGAACATTCGAGTTACGAATGTTGATAAAATATATGTTGATGGAAAACGGCTGGTCTGTAAATCTGTCCTGATGGTGAATAATCCTAATTCCGGAAAATCGTCAACAAAAACGCAGTTCGCAGTCCAACGCACCGGAAAACAGCTCCGAGACAAAATCGCACCTGGAATCCCCCGCGTGATTTAAAGGTGCGGAAACAACAGTGTTACATTCGACACACGTAAGATTAATTTCCAAAGGAGTGAGTGTGGCAACGTTACCAGGAAAACTTGTATTCTCCAGCACGCTCAGTAAAACCTAACCGCAGTTTTACTTACAGTACTGTGCTAAAGTTTCATTAAAAGAAAGAGCTTTAAAATAAACACAGTCGATATTTAGTGTGAAAACTCGAAGCTTGAAAATAATCAGTAGTGTTAGATACAGATGTGTGCAGGTTTATAAGTACGGTAAAACAGCTGGGAGCCTACATTAGGTTTTCATTTTGTCATCTGATGACAAGCCTGTTATGTAATATATCGCTTCCTTAACAGGCATCAGAAGTTTTTCTGTAATGCTACAGTATGTGTTTGTATTGGTATTATTTTCCAATTTATGTTTGAAAAAATGAAACAGTTTTGTATTTTCGATGCAGACATCATGATTGACGTATACAACGAAATTTGTACTAAAGATAATACGATGCCTAAGACTGTTGCACTGTACCGTATAGGAGATTGATCAAATTAATCAATTTCCAATTTTGAGCTCGACACCTACTGTAGTTTTGCTACAAATGCAACACTAACAGACTCCATCGTTCTTCTTCTTCTTTTGTTAATACCAAAATAAAACGGTTGTTTTTTTCGGTGTGGGAGTAGATGGTATGTATTTGTCAAACTGTCCGGCGCATATTTTAAAATGGAGCCGTGTTGTGACAGCGCACCCGCTAATGCAGCACCATTGATGCTTTCCTTTACAATTGAAATGCCTTATTTAACAATCAAATTCATAAAGCAGTTCCTTTCTCACCATTCACAAGAAAGCAAAGGCTTTAAGAAAAAAAAAAAAAAAAAAAAAAAAAGGTATCGCGTGAACCAGAGGTGTATCCCCCAAAGAGATCACACCAGCGGCTGCTCACCGCGATCCAACATGTCAGGAACGGCTAGCAAGAGGAAGAGAACAAGACCTTGTGAGGGAAGGGACGTCTTTTTTCCCCCACAGTGTGTATTCAGCTGTTATTCCCGGCGAGCAGGCGCAGACTGGGGTGGGGGGTAGAAGGAGAGAGATGTGCTAAAATAAGAGAGGTTGAAAAGAGTTGTACCTGCGTTTCTCGACAGCACTGGAAAATCAAATGAAGCGGTTGAGCTGCTTTGTAGGAGAACTGATTTTAGCGACTTAAAGAAACTATACTGTATATAAAACAGGTAAATCCAGCCATGCAGTGATGCTGGAAGTCAAAGCGTTCAGGTATGAAGGGCCGACTTCCTGTGTCGTTATGGAATCTGTGGTGACGGTCCCAAGTTGGAAAGAACGCCCTTGTGGATACCGCCAGGGCAACTGAGGACATGCTGAGTCACCGATTGTGTCGTGGGAGTCGTTTTTCGGCGCAGTAGTGACTCCCTCGCTCCTCCTTCGATTGCAACTCTGCAGGCAACGCAGGCGCGACGGAGGTCCCCGGAGAGCCCTCGAGAAGTCTCCGAGGCGCATCGTGCTGCGCTCGAGACTTGACTGCGGCCGCACTCGTTCCCTATTTCTCCTCGGCGTGTTTACACGGTTTCTGTGTAATTGTTTTGCAGTCGTGTTGTTCCGCTCAGGCTCCTGGTGCCTCTGCTCTCACCCCCACCGACGCCGAGCTTGTTTCAGATATTTTAGTAATCCATGTGCAGCTGCTTCTTTTATTTTTCTTTTTTTTTTTTTTTGGTTTGCAGCTTTGTTTTTATGGAAAACATCTGGGGAGCTAAAAAAGAAGGGACTCTTCAATTCCCAGGGCTCGTCAAACTATTTTCGTGAGACTAGGCTAGCATGTATACTAGCTGAAATCATTCCTGAAGATGGATGAATGATGACAACCTACTAAAAATGAAGTGTCATGATATAATAGTACAACAGTAAATGGTGTACTAGTATGTAACAATCACATTCTCTAGGGGGGGTGAATGAGTTTTCTGTCCCCCTGCTGATCTGTCACTAAGCGATGCTAGGTTGTGACGTTGCAGGAGCTTCAGTTTGAAAAGATGCGATGGCTTCTTGGTTCTTCCGCAAGATTGCTAGCTGATGCATGATTGGAAACTCGACTAGAGCGAGGGCCAGGTCCTATTCTTAGTCGGATCCCCAGATGTTTCTAATCTAACTGGAAGATCTCATCTCTCCAGTGGGTTCTGGTGCTTCCCCGGAGTTGACTAGGGGGCATTCATGCAAGTAAAGGCAGCAGTTCTTGCTTTCTGAGGTTCTCCTAGATTTCTCCCCCAACCTTGTTGAGAATACCGCAACCTCACGTCGACCCATCATTAACGAGCAGTCTTCATCTGCAAACTGAGGTCCTACATCACAATCACTTTCAGCTGCGAAACCATTTGTCCATCTTTTAACTATCCATCAAAAAGATCTTGAGGTACTTAAGCTCCTTCTTCAGAGGCAAGGTCTTTTCTTTCACCTATAGGTAGTTTTCCAGGAGAGGACTGTGGCTTTGAACTCAATGATGCTGACTTGCATTCCAGTCACTTCACACTCAGGCTTTGGTTTAGAAAAGGAAATGGGCGAGCACCAGATAAAAATGTGCTAACATCAGTTTTACACCCATGTGAAATGTATTAAGGTTTGCTAGCAGATGCTGGAATATGTCAGAGCTTGGTTTATTGCATCTTAATTTTTCCAATACCTAAATACTGAAAAATGATGGAATCTAATGAAACGATGAGAATATGCACTGTATTTGTGCTTGCTTCCTGATAGCGTCACTGCTCCTTCTCTTTCTGCGTGCTTGGCAACATGGTCTATTTGTGTGTGTGTGTGTGTGTGTGTGTGTTAGAAAGCCTTCCAGCTAAATGAAGGTCAGGCTGCACTTGGGCAGGACGGTGTGCTTGATTTCTCTGTTTTCAGGAGGCAGGTGTGATTAATTGCCGGAGCGGCTCCGACTGTACAGAATTGAATCGCGTCCCCTTTGGGCCGACCATTAAAGTAATTGGCCTTTAGTTTTGCAAAGACCGTTGAGAGGCATTTATTCTTGCCACTCAGCCCATAACCTTAGATTACAGCTTCCATCCCAGACTCTCCAGGACGTGTCTTGGGACGAGCAGAGATAGCGGCTAGGCTGATTCGGTCAGGAGTAAAGCAGGGACGCTTAGCATGTACTGAGAATAGATTCGAGAAGGACGGGCGAGACGGGATAGGAAGGTGTGTATGCATTTCTCTGCCATCATCACCGCAAAATATATCCTGTTTGCAAAAAAAAAAAGTAAGTGTTGGGGGGGGGGGGGAAGGAGAGAGAAATCTGCATTTTTTATAATATGTCAACCTAATTATCACAGAATTTCAAGGTGTTTGGAGCTGACGGATTTGCTGACAGAGTGGTGAATCGTCCAGGGGCCAAATGAGGCATTTATTCTCTATGTTCTAGTGTAAATGCAGGAAGGGCAGGAGTGGTTCTAAGAGTACTGTAGGATCAATGAACAGACAAACAGAGATCTATAAGGTATCTCCTGGAGTTCTGCAATTATTTTTAAATATAGTTATGGAACTCAATGGGTTTACATCAAATCTCAAACTTAAACAGATCTAGCACCATGGATGGACAGGAGAAAGCGAGTGCAAGTTGACAACACTTTGTAGTGTCCCAAGCAAATCAAACTTTGTAATAAAAGCCAGGCCAAGGTAGCGCAATCTACAAACAACCTTAACTGAGGCAAGACTTAATCCTTAAGCGTCACAACGAGAATACCATTTTTTTTCTTGAGTTTTTTCGTCCCTTTTATCCAAGGGGTCACCACATCGGATCATTTGATCCACAAGATCTGGCGCAGGTTTTATACCGGTTCCTGTCGCAACTTTCCCATTTCCTACCCAAGCTCGGGACCGGCGCTGCATGCCGTGGCTGGGTTGAATGAGGTGTACGATTCTTCCCCAAGGGTCTTCCCCAAGGACCCAACAGTGGGAACCCAGTGGTGGGAGAGGTTGAACTCCCAAGTGCCTGATCCATAGCCGCCCCATAAAACCAGAATACCATTACATTCTGAAATGAATGACTTAAATAGTGACTGTGTGTGATTGAATCCAGGTGTCTTGGTAGTCAGGTCGGTTAGAATGAGGATGTTGGGAGATGAACTGATTCTCAGCATCTTGTCGTTTCTTGGGAATTGGACAAATGAGAATAACCCAACATGGTCAAAGGGGTCAGAATCATGTTTCATGGTGTACGTTTTCTGGATTCTTTTTAAGGCTCGATGCAAGTTTTTATAGACCTTAACTCTCATACGGTGTATGATTTACTGTAGTAAACAATAAAAGGAAATTTGATACAACCGGATGTGAAGCAGAGTTGCTGCATGCTAAGCTAGCCAGGTAACACAAGTTGATAATTGTTGGACTAATCAAAAGTTTTTAATTTTTTTATTTTTTATGTTTGGGTTATTGTTGTCTTTATATTTATTATGACTAGGTTTGGTTTGTGTTAAAGACATCGCTGATACAAATCAAGAATTCTGCTTGCGTTATCTGTGCTATAAGTGCTAGCATCGTATATATACAGTGGTACAGAGGAGTTCTACAGCGTGCAGTGCCAAAAAAAAGTGAGAATATGATGTACAGTATGGCGCGGTATAGGAAATAACCTATCAGGGTTTTGATAGAGTACGTACAACCTGCAGCACTGTAGTTATCTCACCATGTCACAAGAAGGTAGTAAATTAAAAAAGAAATGGTTAATTTAGGACCATTGTAGGAATTTATGGCTGTTTGACTCGAACCTTCGGCAGCCGATGAAACCCAGAGTGCGAAGACAGCGCTTTGGGCTTTCATAATAAGAGAATATATGATTTATGGCAGACACCTTCCGGCGCTGATTTAACCTACATCTACATGCAATCTGTTTTTCCCACCGTGCCGTTTAAATTCGTTTACGTCCCCCAGTGTTTTACACTTCCAACACGAGTTTACTGAAAATGTGTGTGTGTGTGAGTGAGAGAGACAGGAAGGGATTCAAGAGGAAAAAGAGAAAGAGAGATGGGTATGAGACATTGAAGTGTACGAGGAAGCCTATGGATGGAAAAGAGGAGGTAAGGTGGAGAGGAAATGGGAATTAATGGAAGAAGTGATAGAAAATATAGAAAGGGGTATTATATAGGGAGAAATTTAGGAACAAGAGAAGAAGAAGAAATTGAGGAAGAAAATGAGGCATGGATGGGCGGGGGGGTAGCCAGAAAGTGGATCTAGAAAGAAATCTAGAAAGGTTAATGGAAAGAGAGGATGAGAGATGAATGGAGAGAAAGGGAAGGAAAGAATGGAGAAGAGGGGTAGAGAGAGGGGGATTGAAATGAGAGTTGAGTATGTAGAAAGGGGAAGAAAGAGAGAGGGAGGGATGGAGTGAGGCAGGAAAAGGGTAAAGGGATAGAGAAACCGAAGGAATGGAAATAGGAAAAGAGAGGAAGAAATGGACAGAGGGGAGAAGAGAGGGATGAAGAGGGTGAGTGGAAGGAGAGATAAAGAGAGAGATGGGGAGAGAGAAAAAGGAAAGGATGGAACACGAGGAGGAACAGAGGGATGGAGAGAGAAGGGGAAACAAAGAAAGGAGACATGCTGGAGGGAGAGGTTGAGTAGGTGCAGAGAGAGGAAAGGGAGGGAAAAGTAAAGGATAGAAAAAAAAGGCAGAGAATTATGAAAGAAGAGGAAAATAGAGAGAGAAATAATATTTCATGGGATGACAGAGGGAGAGAGAGAGAAAGAGGGGTAGAGAGGGAAGAAAAAGGAGGTAGAGAAGCTGATAGAGTATGAAATAAAGGGAGAGAGAACAGGAATGAAAAAGCAATAGAAGTTGAGGGATGCATAAAGAGAAAAAAGGTAGAGAGAGCGATCATGAATTTAGAAAGAAAGAATGAGTGATGGGGAGAAATAGAGGACGAGCAGGATTTGGGGGAACAAATAGAGACAAACAGGGGGAGAGAAAAAGGAGCTAAAAAGAGATAGAGAGGTACGTTAAGGAGAGCAGTAGAGAAAGAGGAAGAGAGAATGATTAAGGAGAAAGTGATAAGAGAGAAAGAGCAAGGCGGGTGGAGGGATTCGTAAAAAACAGAGGGTAACATGGATGGAGAGAACGAGCGAGAAAGAGAGTCACTGTATCATAAAGAAAGAGAAAGTCTGGGATTCTTATCAGGTTTTATATCTAGTGTTGAATATAAACAAAGACGTTGGATTTGAAGTCAGCCAGACAGACTTTGACCTCTCTTTGACCTTTATTTAACCTCTCTTCGACCTCTCTGACTTCTTTCTGACCTTCCTCTGACCTCTCTCTCCCGATCCTCACATCTATTTGCAGACGCAATCAGACGGTTTACGCAGGAAACGAGGAGTCCAGCCGACTATCTCTGCCTTACGTGAACAAATCGTACCATATTCATTTCTCCTTAGCAGCCGTCTGGGACTCGCAGTTCATTAAAGCTGCGCTAACGAGATTAGATGGAGTGCAAATGCTCTGGAGTAGGAACAGTATGGAAACCAACGTGTGTCTGGACGGCTCGCGGAGGCAGAGCGAGCACAAAAGCGATGAGACATTAGAGCTTTTTATTTTATAATTTAAAAAAAATATATAATATCATACTGTAGGTGAAATAAGCAGCAAACGTAATGTTAGGAAAAATCTGAAAACTAAGACTGCAGCTCACGGCTGAGGTCAAGGTTCCTGTCCCTCCTCCTCCTGTTGCCGCTGTGTAATGACCAGTAGCACCATGACACGCGCTTCTCGCTTTTTCCTTCATTAGCACCCAGACCCAAATCCGCTTTTCTAGTCATTAGTGAGCAGCACGCTTCTACAAATGATCAGCGATCTGCGGGAACGGAGAAACTTAAACCATAGTAAGAATTTAATACTGAAAAGTTTTTGGATTTTTGGTCGAAATTTGGGAATTTCGACCTCAAACGTAACTAGGCTAATTAAGCACAAGTTATTAAAAAAGGGGCGGAGTTTATCTAACACAGAGGGGTTGTGGATCTTGAGCTTGCGCATTTTTCTTGTGCATATTGATATTGTGAAATCATGTCCAAACACCCTGCTTCGTCACACACATCCACACCTAGGTCACGATTCAGCTTAAGTCGTCATTAAGGCTTCATTAAGTCGAGCTGTGGTATAAAACCAGAAAATCCAAAAGAACGCAATGCCCTGAATCAAGTGCTATTCTGTAAAATAATGTTGAACGAGTGGAAGACGGTGTTCTAAATAAAATAATTTTGCAGAAAATAATGTGATTATTCATGCTGCTCTTAATTAGCAACATTTATTTCATGTTTCTCAGCTGGCCTTTTACAGTCTGTATTTTCTATCTCAGCTTTAATGGCTGGTGCTTTGGTTTAAAAGTTGTGGGCTGGACAGTATTGTAAGGACCACATGTAGGTCATTTGTACAAGGGGTGTTGTAAATAATGCAGAATAAAAAAAAAGTACCCAGTTCTGAAAGTAAAAACTTTTTTATATAGAGAAAAAAAACTTTATTTCACTACAGTATATAATCCCCTGATACAGTAATGCACTTATCCCAGTGTCTCACTATTACCTGGATACCATCAAGGTAGAAAGTTTTATCAATACCCTGGAGCCACGATCAGACTGCTTTACGTGTAAAACACTGTCTTCCCAGGATCTGCTTTAATGGCCCACACATGTGGAAATGGCTTAGAGTGAGGTCAGAACGACTGCAGTGGGCTCACTCACATGAATATCCATCCATCCATTTAGGAACCTCTGTAGACCAACTAGGGACCATGGAGGCCAATGGTGACCACTTTTTCCCATTTTCCCATTTTTATGACTGTAGTAGGACCTCCGGTCAACATTCACACACTACGGGCAATTTGGGAACCCTAATCTTCATGTCCCATCACCTGTGGGAAGAAACCGGAGTACCCGGAGGAAACCCATCAAGCACAGGAAGAACATACAAACGCCACACACACAGACCCAGAGGCAGGAATCGAACCCGGACCCTGGAGGTGCAAGGCGACATTCTTTGGATACTGTACAGTAATTCTAATCAAACGAAGTGAGAAAAATGTAGTTGCCTTTTAAACATGCCAGGCTGTGTTTGGCTGTTCATTTATAATGACATTTAAAACATGGAAAGGTTAAATGTCTTCGGTTTTAAATAACATGTTGCCCCTTGGTCAGTGGATAGCGTTTTTGACGAGATAGCGTCATTAAAGATTGAGTGTCAGGTCGTTACTCTTTTATCTCATTAAGCGTTTTAGGATGTGGCATGAATTCGAGACGAGACACGCGTCAAGCACTCGTAATAAAGAGCATAAAAAAAACAGACCGTGTGTGTGACCACCGGTCCTTCCGTACATGCCTCGACAGAGACCGAGATACTCTCAGGTTCACAATAAAGACGCCACTGGGCAGGCCTCCAGATGCGCCAAGCCCATACAAACAGCTCCCGCATGCCGCTTGCCTGTAGGGACCGATTGTTACTTACGCATGTATAACACGTTGGAAATTCCACGAGACTTCCTTCCAGCTAATGGGATTGAATGAGGAATACTCATTGGCCTACATACAGTACGCTGTCATATCCGGGATGCTTATTGCAAATGACATTGATCTGACGTGACATTTAAGCCCTCAGATCCACAGAGGCTTTATATAGCATCAGGAGGCATACTGTAGCATAGCGCAAGCACATTAGCATCTCGTTGTCAGTGAGCCTGTTGATGTGTCAATCCCGATGTGTAATTTCTTTTTTATCCGAATCAGCACTTTGGTACGTTTTCTCAGCTTTACGTGATGCTGGTTATTTTTCGCCTTGATGAAACAGGTTCCTCAGCAACTTTGTTGAGGAGAGAAAAAGTTTTCGACTCACTTTCTCACTTGTACACACACTCTCTCTCTCTCTCTCTCTCTCTCTCTCACTCACTGTGTCTCGTCTCGTGTGAAGATACGTTTGATAGTGCCAATGCTTATTCACTTGACCTAGAAACTGTGCATAGCTGGAGCTTCGCAGAGCCTGCACAATCTCTCGTCTGGCGCTCAAAGAAGTCATATTTAATTTCCTCTCGGTCTAAATTTGGACAGCCGTAAATGGGTTACGTTAGCAGCTAATGTTGTGGAAGAGTGCAGGTGCCTGTCACATGAAAGGGGTTGAGTTTCTGACACTGTTCTGTGACTTAGGATGTGGAGCTAAAATGAATGGGCATAATAATCATGATAGTAATAATAATAATAATAATGATAATAATGATAATAATAATAGTGATAATCAACAATTTGAGACAAAAGTAGAATAATAGTCAATAAAACTGTAAAATGCTTAACAAAAACACATAATAAAAATCCTTAATAATATTGAATTAACACCAGCACTTTGTTTTTATAGTATTTTAATATATGCATTAATTGTATATTAATATTAATATTTGAAATTATTATACAGTGTGAGTTTGTGTGTGTGTGGGACTTTTGATTGTGCAGAACAGTACAACAGAACACAGTATACGTTATATGAGTATACGAGTAAAAACTCTGTAACCCTGTTACACTTGTGCTTTGATACTATCAAGGTAAAATGTTTTCTCCATGATCGGACTGCCTGTCTGATTAACGTCTGAAACGCCGGCCCCCCAGGAACTCCTTTAATGCCGCAAATGTGGAAATGACTTGGAGCATGGTCAGGACTGTACGGTGGATGTGGCAATAACTCCTAGTCCGGTTCCTGTAATGTGCAAGTGGTGTTGGTGAATGATTGTGTGTATGGTTCAGACTGACAGTTGCGTCTCTTCCGCATGTTGTGACGTCGATTTTCAGTGATCAGGTGTTCCACTCGCTGAATGTACAAGGGAACGGCTGCAGTAGACCTCGAGCCACCTCGGCTGGGATCGTCATTCCTCGGACGTACGATTGCACCGTTCAAATGTTTTACTGTGTCTAAGAGTCTCACCACCGTACTGTGCTTGAAGTCTTCCGTAAATGTCATCACATGGTTTAACCTGAAAACCCCTCATCTGTGTATTTGTAGGTGTTTAATATAATTAAATTTGTTTTCACACAATTAAAATGAAATCTTCCTATTTTCTATTAAAATTTCACCAACATTGTTTATAAAATTTTATTTATTCAGACTTTTTCTTTTTTTAAATGTGCATTTTGGTGTTTTACTGGATATAAACTGTGCTACATGAGGTGTTTATAACCCCATGATGGCGCTTATTTCAAAGTGGACATGTATAGTTAATTTGTTATAAACTGATTGATATGTATATTCTATATTTATAAAAGCTCATGATGAGGATGTTTATGTGGCTCCTGGGTCGTCTAAGAAATGTAATCCATTTAATCCATTTTGAGGAATTTGAGAGCCCTACTAAGAAGCGAACACAAATAGAGGATTAAGGCTGTGTGTATGCCTGTGTGTGTGTGTGTGTGTGTGTGTGTGTGTGTGTGTGTGTGTGTGTGGTGTGTGGTAAAATATAATATGAAATACATGCACTCTCTAATTAGGTCTGAACAAATCAGGAGAAACTAAAGCCATTGTTTTGTTATAAGGGTGCCATTACATTCAACATTCAACATTCAAAACAATGTCTAGACTGAAACAAAGCACATGGCCGTGTTTACCTGTTTTTTTTATCTATATCCCAGAACTTCCTCATTAGTTTGTCCCCTGAATTTACATTCTAACACAGCACAAGTCTACATTTGGTTATGTCAGTACTTGGTTTTAGCAGGGCTGGGAAATGTAATAATAAAATATTGAAACAGCAAAATATTTCTCAGGTATTTTCCAGATATCTAGTGGATGATTGGACGCAGTTGATTTGATGTTGAAAATGTTAATATTTTACTAATTATACTGATGTAGTTATAGATCTTAAACATAAGTGCACATCTCTTTCATTTTTATTCAATGACTAGTTGCGAATTTTGTCGAAATACAAGAAATTAAACCATCATAGGAATATAATCAACTTTAAAGGTTCCATTCCAAATGTGACCCTACTTCCAGTTTGTGAAAGCAAACCATTCCTGTATATTGTAGAAATTTATTTAAGCATCGTGATATTTTTGTCACGTCACCCATCTGTAGTCTACACTTAATCTAAATGTACCGTTATTCTTATGAACGCACACATTTCCGTATCATACAGAGGACATTTTCGGGACATAGAAAGAGAGACCTGACAACACTGTATATTTCCTAAAATTAATTCTTCATGTAAGTGAGAAACTTACATCTTGCAGTATCACAGATCACAGATGGCACCCATCTGGTCACTAACAGGCTACATACAATGCCAGAGAAAGCACCATTATGCTATTAACCTATTACACAATTGTTTTGACCTTTATAATTATTGCTGCCACAACACCATGAGCCTGATTATCTAATCACGCCTTAGAAATTAAATAACCAAAAAGCTCATTGTACTAAATAACAAATACAGGCTGTTTCTCAAGTTGCACCCATTTCGTGAGGTGAATTAAATGCTCTGTAAAAAGATGCTGGGGAAAAACAAACCCAAGACCAAAGTATGATGGTTAAAAGATGCTGGAAAACTACAGGGAGAAAAGTTGTACACCTTGAAATGCGACCTGTTAGGACAAACACAATTTAATAGGACAATGCTTAAAAACAACGATCTATATCAATCTCTAGATGCGTAAACAGTATCATAGTATGAATGTGTGAGCGAACCATGCAACAGGTCTCTCAAGGCTCTCATATCGTGCATCCTATTCATTCTGTTTTCAGAGAACCCACTAATGCAATTATACATCGTAGACCTGGCGAGGTTTGCATCTGTTGCGATACTTTGCATGGATGAAGAAATGTAGAAAGAATGCATAAAAAACAAACTGAGAACAAAAAATAAATCATGCTGTTAGTGGAAAAATAGGCACTGCCAGTGTGATGGCATGCAGCCTGACTTGAACCGAATTACTGTTTTATTCCTCTTATACAATAGTGTTTATTCGCAATAGGATTTTTTTAGGAATGAACATCATTATACCTACTTTTATCATTATTGTATCTAATTAAGCATAACTATAAACAAATCAAAAGTAGGTATTACTTTTTAAAATTGTTTTTCTTCTTGTTTTAAATTACAGCAGCTATAAATGATCGTATCCATAATAGCCAAATGGTAGTCTTTTCTTTCTTGAAGATGTTCCCATGCAGGGAAACTAAGATTACAGCTTTACAACTGACTGGTACAAAACACTGACACTGGAGACTCCTTCCAAAAAATTGGATGTTCAATTAATATACACTGATCTACCATATCCTCGAGAACACCACCAAGTGATCTGCACCATATTGACCACCAACACTACAAAACTGGTGGAAACTGGTGACGGAATCACAGCCACCCAAGGCTCACCTGGGACCACTGGCCAACCAGTCCGGTCTGATCCCGTAGAAAAGCCATTGCAGCACAAATGATAAAAAAAAGTCAATGCAAAGAAACACCCAGTGCACCAAAGCCAGCCATGCATGGCAGCCCAGCATTCGAAGGAGTCAAGGCTGCTGATCCGGCCTCTAAACTCCTTAGATCCCAATTCAATCGAGTACTCATGGGATGTGCCGCACAAAGAAGTCCATTCAATGGAGGCGCCACCCTGCAACCCACAGCGCCCTAAGGATCCGCTGCCAACGTCCTGGTGCCAGATACCACAGCACGCCCCTATTGAAACATTTCTCCAAATTAAATGTAATAAATGAAAATGGTAATTGTTGCCAAATTGTTGTGTTGTATAATGAATAAAGCCCTTTAGCCATGTGATTCCGTAGGAAAATAATCAGCTTCAGGGGTGGTAAGAGTAGCTGCTACACTTCTTCACAACACAGTACTGTTGATTATTTTCTTATAACGGCACACCCGAAGTGTTTTGTTTCTTCAATAACAAATCTGTTAATATGAGACGAGCCTCCTCATCATCATTAGTGTCATTTTACAGTGTATTCCATCACATGTTCTTGTAAACATGCAGCCAGAAAACGAGTATCACTGACGTAGATGTGAAGGAGAAGGAGGAACAACAGGAGGGAACTAATAAAAACATCTAAATTCAAGAAGGGAAAAAGAGCTCAGCAAAAGAACGAGTGTTTACTAGCAGTGCCACGTCAGCTGGCCGCGGGGGCAAGAGGGCAAAGCTGAGAGAGCAGAGGTGGAAACAATAGACGGGATGCGAAAATGGAATTGGGCCAGTTAAAAAAGGAAAAAAATAAAAAGAGACGCTTCAGAAGTTGCGCTGTTTCAAATAAAAATCAATAAATAAATTTAAACAAAGACACTTTATTGATGCTTTTGTGAGAAGCAAATCAATATTAAGCAAGTGGAAAAGTAGGTCTTGAAATATCTAAAAATTATGTAGTAAAGTTAAATGTAAGTTACTGATTTTTAACATATAAAAAAAAAAATCTTTCATGTGCTAAAGAGCAGGAATGCCCAGTAGACCCCCCTCGGCATTTCATTTGCAGATGAAATCAGGCTAAGACAAGGTGAGACTTCACATTTAACAGGTGACTGTCCCGAGTGTGTGTCGGCGACAGAAAAACACACGAGTGGTGCAAGCTGACGATTTACACATCAGGTCCCAACACACGCCACGTGTTATTTTAACTTGTTCCAAAGTGCTAGATTGCGATTTTGGACTAGAGGAGAAGCTTTGGGCTCCAGCTGAGTGGCACGCAAGTCTTCATGCGGAGTATTCGAGTGGAAAGATGAGAGTGAGGAATATTTTTATCTCCCCACCGTCTAGCCAGGCGCTTATTTATTTAGAACAATAGGGATGTGGGAGCGTCTGCCTTTTTCCCTCATGAAATCAATCCAGGTCTTGCAATACGAATTCAGACATGCTATAGATATATTTATACAGACATACACACTCACACACTCACACACACGTGTGTGTGTGAGTGTGTGTGTGTGTGTGTGTGTGTGAGAGAGAGAGAGAGTTTATGCATATTACATCTAAGAAACTCACACACAATTTAGACAATTTAACTTTTTATTGTCATTTATTTCATTCATAAGAAAGGATAACATTTTAAAATGCATATTTTACCCAGAACTAGAACCAATTTTAGTATATTATCAATTCATTTTTGGTCTGTTCCAGTGCTACGATTCTAATGTAGCTAACAGTTACAGAGAAATTTTAGCATCATGTGAAGTTTAGCATCCTGTGAAATACATGCCTAAAATCAACACATACGTGTTTTACAAATAAAGCATAAATAAATCAAAATCTGTATTTATGTATAGACTTTATTTGATAAAATCTGAAATATGGTATATATTTCTCTATATAATTCATGCATTCACTACACACACACACACACACACACACACACACACACACACACACACACACACACACAAGGATTTGTAATTCTATGTTTGGGGCCTATTTTCATTGATTTGCAAGTTTTTTAAATAATGCTACACCAAACCATAACCTCAGGTCCAAAAGGAAAATAAAAAGGTAGATTTAGTAAACGAAAAAAAAAAAAAAGAAAAGAAAAGGCTGGGGTAATATAATTCAAGGAAGTGTGGCTAATGGAAACAATGTTTTTGAATAGATGATGCCAAAGATAGAGTTATGCAAATCTTCTAAAGAGCCTGACATTCATGGGTTACATCCCAAACCACAGGCTCGGTATGTAAAAACATTACACCACCTTTGGTTTGTATTACAGCTGCCAAATTTGCTTAATGCAGGCATTCAAAATCTAACTATGCAAAATTTTAAAATAATTACATTTAAGTGTTAATGAGCCTTTCATTTTAAAGTGTAACAGATTAGGACAAACATTAGCAAAAACAGAAGAATTGCATTTAGCTTTCTTAAGAAAATCAGAAAAAGAAACATTGCTTTTTTAAAATAAATATAACATTTAATTTTTATTTTTTGTTTGCTCACAGAAATATCACAAATTTTTAAGAGTTTTATATTTTTATGTGCTAGTAAAGATAATGGAAAAATCTCGAAATCTGCAAGTCAATTTAATAAACTGTATTTAAGGCCCTTTTTACCCAGTGAACCAAAATTTCACATACATCTAATGAAAAATGACTCATTATTGTATCATAGAAGTAATCTACTTGTCTACAGAAAAAAATTAATTGCTGAAAATCACTAACGAATGTTGATTTTTGGTTTCTATATGTTTACTTTTATAAACGAAAAATGTAACATTATTCAACTAGTGAATTTTTTACTGGTGCTTTAGATAAATACAATGATTCATTTTGTAGCAATATTATTTTACAATTTCATAATTCTGTACCTTGCCTTTGTTAATTAAGTGACATATGTAAAGATTAACTCATATCACACAGTACCTGTAATGTTGGATTCCGCATTCCTGCTTCAGGAGTCTTGTCATTGTGGGTTGAAGCCAATCATTAATACACCTGAGGAATTTACGACATGCATGAAATAACGTGCAACCAAACGAATGACCTCATATCACTTCTGCATTCAGTCCCACCCCTACTTTTTATATGGAATGGAAATGTATTGCTGTATGAATAAAATGAAAGCACTCTGAATCTCTCTCGAGACCAAACTCAAGCCCACAGAAAAGTAATTAAAGCGTCTGATTAAAAAAAAAAAAAAAAAAAGAAGAAGAGCTGGACTGCCAGAGTGAATTGCTTTCCAGGAAGCTTTCCATATCCAATCAGAAGTTGGCTAGCGCTCTACACCTTTCCCCTTTCTTTTTTAGTCTCTAAAAGCTCAGTAATAGCTCTGGAAGCTGATGAATCCTCCACCCGCACTTAAGCCATGGCTTTATTTTTCCTCAGCACTGTTAAAGCACGGAGCGGCCGAATAAAGCTCAGCCTTCATGCCGAAATATTTACGAGAGGGTATGGATGGCGAGGGTGCACCTTCATCGGCGGGCTTTAATATCCCCGGAACAATAAATAGCAGTGTTAGTGAGAGACGCTGGGTCGGGGAGGGAGAGGGGAGATTTCTCTGCACTGGAGATCTCAGAAAGGTGCAGCTTTATTTAGACAGGATGTCTGAATCGACCGCGCTGCTGTGTTATGATTCATTAAAAGTGTGACGTTATAGGAGTGATTATGTGGCCACAACAGCAGCAGCAGAGGCAGCAGCCAGGTGGAAACGGAGAAGACCGAATTCAGGACAACCTACTGTTCCTCTCTCTCTCTCTCTCTCTCTCTCTCTCTCTTTTCCTTCTCTTTCTCGCTCCTCCTCACTTTCTCTCAGTTTCTGTTATGCAAGCAGGTCTCCTGTGGTTTCTGTCTTTTCTCCAGCTCGCTCTTTGTGGTGTCCAGACTCCAGATAAGAGCTCTGCTGCTTCATTTATCTCTCTTCATATTGGCAGATACTGAGCAGCAGCTATCAGATGGAGTTAATAAAACTGAAAAATAACAGCTATATAGACTGGTTGCACAACAAGCATTCGGTGTAAACAATACCCAGCGATTCTCACTTTTCACTTATCCATCATGATGTTGGTGGGTTTTTTTTAATCCATTGCTAACATTGTTGAAATAAAGGAGTATTATTATTATTATTATTATTATTATTATGCAATTCCATGAAGTGACAAATTCTGAATGGCCTCAAGGTGTTGATTGATTTTCTAAAACAGCGGCTTTGATAGATACCAAAACAATCCAAAGAAACACTGTTTAAATGCTGACTTTCCTGTAAATACAGCAAATGTTTACACAACATTTATTTAAGGAGTCTCCAGTATCAGGGTTTATAACCATAACAGCTGTAACTTTAAGCTTTCCGGTTTGGGAAATTCTGCTTCGATCCCTGTCCACTTTAAAAGATGTTTTTTACCCCCTCGCTTGAACTTCCAGTTTTATTTTCTCCAGTAATACTGACATTTGCATAACAAGTGTATAACATCAAACTGACATTTATAGTGCTCCTCTAATGCATTTCATTGTAAAATATATGTAGTGTTCTACAGAGCCCTGCTTTACTAAACGGCTCCATTCGTCACCTGGTACAGCACGAACATCACCTGGAGCTCTCTTATCCGAAGTGACAAGGCCGGCCAGCGAAAGGGCAACACCGGCGAGAGCTGCCGCAAATATTTCTCCTTATTAAAAATACATGCAGGGGGTCGTGGTTTGTAAAGGAGGCTCACCTGAGCGAGCTGGTTTTTATATAAACCATTTCAGCTGTGTAAAAATGCGCATAATTTCTTTTTTTTATGCGAGAGATGGAGAGCTCGATAGGAAGAGAGGCGAAGAGAGAGCGGGAGCGGGAGAACGTTCCTGGAAAGCATCCTGACTCCGGCTCAGGCACATGGCGCACACACATGTGGCGCGGGGGTGTGACGCAGCGTGCGGGCACTGTGCCCGTCCTCTGGGTGGAGTCGGTGCCCGCCGAGCTCGCCTATCTGGGTGGCATGGCTGCTGCCAGCCTTTGATGGGTGACTGACTTAAATGATTCAGCTTCGCTTTCCATTTTTACGACCCTGTGTACGATGTAATCATACGCCTGCTTTGCTATTACATTATTTTTAAAACAAATTGAGGGGTGATTTATAACAGGCCCTGGTGATGCGGTTTAATACAAAACAGCTGTCAGTCAGTGCATTAAATATCACCGTTGTGCTTGTATTTTTCCTTTTTTTCCCCCTGATTAAATCTGACGACCTGAAGCTCTGCGGTATATTTGGGTCAGCAGGCTGGCGGTTACACCGTGTTCTATTTTCAGCTTTTCAGTTCGCCGTGTTTGGTGGGTGTACGCGGACGCCTCGGACAGGTGAGGCATTGTTCCTCAATAACCGCCATATGGTCCAGTAATCCTCTAACGTGCACGCACCAAATTTGAAAAAGGTCATGAGACAAGGACACTGGGAGTCCTAGGAGGTGTGCGTTTGTATGTGTGTGTGTGCCTGTGTACTCCTGCCCGTGTCCTTTTACATTTTGTACTGAATCTCTGAGCTTTATTCGATGTAAACCTGACCTTCTCTAAGGCTGGTGTATCGTCAGACGTCAAGTCTTTCTAATAAGAGAGATGAGTATACACTGCTAAGTAACCGATTCCATTCATTTAAACATCGACGGAAAATATAGTGTGCGTTCGTACACACAATGGCACAAATGCTCTACAGTTTAGCAATTAGTCACGAATACATACATTTCGGTTGATTTGGGATGCGTTTCAATATGTAATTAAGGATTACTTAAAAGGCAAGCCTTAGAAACTTTAAAACGGCTCGATTCCCGTGGGAAAGAAGCGAAACTGGCGGCACTGCTTGCCCCATCGCTCTTGTATTTGATGCATGGAGCATAAGCATGAGTCATAGTATAGTGGAGTGTTCAGAAAATATAATTATCCCCTGGGAATCAGAGCATCCACACAGAGAGCAATGGTGCAAGACATGGCTACTAAAAGTCTCAAAGAGGAAAATGTGGCACGAACAGTACAGTGTGTCCAGGCTAAATGCTTCTTAAGCTTACTTAGTCTGTACGTTGATTACCAGGGGCGTTCAAGTCAAACCGGGACTTTTGATTGCACAGAATAACAGAATACGGTTATGAACACAGTTAAAAAAAAAAAAACTCCCTTTATTTCTCTATATATAAACCCCTACTACAATAATGCACTTACCTCAGTGTTTCACTAATGCTCGGATACCATCAAGGTAGAACGTTTTCTCAGTACGGCACACCGGAGCCTCGACCGGAATGCCTGCTTCTTGTCTGAAATGCTGGCCTCCCAGGAACTCCTTTAATATGGAAATGGCTGGGCCGCGAGGTCCCGGTTTGACTTGAACGCCCCCATGTATAGAAAATAAACGGTTAGACCATCTAATTTTTAAAATATTTAATCATAAGTTTTTATCAAACTTTATTTATTTATTTATTTATTTATTTTTTTTTGGGGGGGGGGCAGTTTATTACCTGTTTATTTTATGTTAAGTTTGTTTTCTCAATGTCTAATGATCTAATGATCTAGTGGCTTGAAATTCCTTATTATTTTAAATACATTTCTTATTTAAATACATTCATAAAAGCATTCATTTAAATCTCTTTCTAATAACATCATAAATCAGGTTTGCTTGTCCTTTTTAACAGAAGGAGTCTCCAGTGTCAGCACTCTCTGTTTCAGTCTCAGTAGAACAGAATTTATCCTCTAATTAGTAACATCTGAGTGATGAACCGGCTAATGATAATTTTTTAATCTGATGCGATGACGTGTATTAGCCTGCGAGAGCTCAGGCCTGTTTAATGCATCTGGTAACCGAACCTCGTACTTCCTATCTGATGGAGACGGCCGGTCACCCGAGCCGCTGCTTTTAACCTGAGTTTAACCTCTTGACCCGCGACTGAATTTAATCTCCATCTCTTTTTTCTTCACTTTTAGGGAGCGTAATAGTGATACACGTAATAACAACTCGTGTCTCGCTTTGCTCTTTCCGTGCACAAATTGCACTTAGTGATGTCACACGAGCTGTCCATGAGCGATCACGTGATTTTTAGACGCTTTGTATTTTCATCTTTTATATTTATTTTAGAACGCTCCTATGTATTTTATTTGCATAAACAGCCTATTGTAAGTTTCCATGACTTTCCATAGTTAACTTCCGTGTTTCCATGTGCTTATATTTTGCACAATTGTGCATGTTTTTGTTTTCCACACACGACGCGATCACGTCTCTATGCTCATGTGTTAATTTTTAATTTATAAATGATTTGACTTGGTACATGTAGTTGACAGGGGAGCGTACCTACGTTTCCAGGGTCCTACGTTCCCCATATCAAGGTCAATTATTTACTAAATATGATCCAGTTTATTTTATCAGAACGCAGTTTTAAAGCTACAATATTTAAAAACAGCTAAACTAATGATTAACATTGTATCTGGATTTGGAGATCTCTAAAAAGAATTTCATCAAACAGTTAAAAAAAGAAATAAAACCTATGGGACCCTAGAAAAATAGGGACCTGGGAATATTGGAGCCATAGAACTGGGGCCACAGGGCTCTGAGAACTTTGTCATGCTCCTATTATGTGCCATATACAGTAAATCTGAGAACCCGAGGACCCTGGGAACAAAGGGACGGTACAGTCACTTGCATTATCCACACATGATATTTAAACATTGTTCCTTAGTTTGCATTAGTTTTTCATTATTTTTTTTTTTTGACATCAGTTTAATTTCACATTTCTTTTAGCAACTTTTCACTCTCTCTCACTCACCGTCTATACCACTTCATCCTGTATACAGGGGCCCAGGGGGCCTGGAGCCTATCTCAGGAATAGGGCACGAGGCGGGGTACACACTGGACCAGTCCATCACAGTACACACACACGCACTCACTTGCACAATTTGGGAATTCGTCCATCCATCTAGGAACCTCTGCAGTCCAACCAGGGACCGTGAAGTTCAATGGTGACCATTGCATTTATTCCATTGTTTATGACTGGAAGTAGGACCTCCTGTCAACATTCACACACTACAGGCGATTTGGGAACCGAAAGTTAGCCTAATCTGCATGTCTTTGGAATGTGGGAGAAAACCGGAGTACCTGGAGGAAACCCCACCGAGAGCACAGGGAGAACATGCACACTCCACGTACACAGACCCAGGGCGGGAACTGAACCCGGACCCTGGAGGTGCAAGGCATTATTCTTTCACATGATAACATATTATTCATACAGTACGATGTCTTGAATTTCAGGATGTGGCAAGTCCATTCCAGACCTTTCACGTGACTTTTACTGACTTTTTACATCAATAAAAAAAATATATATATATGTTTGGGAAAACAACATGACGATGACTTGTGAAAAGCATGTCGTTGAAATGGTGTAAGACTGCTAATGTGTAAAAGCTTCGGGAATCGTTTGTCAAAGGGTGAGAGGTCCCAGGGTCAGTCAGCTTCTTTTTCTGGGAAAGAGAGAGAGCCTCAGCGAGTGGCCCCCGCGCGAGAGTGTCGAATGGGGGGCGTGTGATGTGATATTCCATCTCTACATGTCAAATAAAGTAGAGTGAAAACCAAACACGGACCTGTGGATCACATACTGAGTTTGCTGGATGAGGGCAAAGCGTCTGGCTCCCATTCAGCCGAGCGCGTGTGCGCGTCTGTGTATATGTACAGTAATGTGTGTGTGTGTGTGTGTTTTGGAAAGAGGGTATGCTGTTTCTTGTGGTTGTGGTTTTATACCCTGTGCCTTTTGCAAACCACTCTTTCATTAACTATATATTCGTTAAGCAAACTTGGCAGAGTGGTTTGGCACAGGCAGCGCAGGGAGCAGCGCTATAGGGACACGTTCACACACGCTGTCACGCAGCTACGCCAGACGCTTCGGGCACAATCAAGCAACTATAAACTCTTTACATTTTATAGCATTTTTTTTTTTAAAATGTAAAATTACCTCATAGTGTTGTTGGGTTCTGCATTCTGATTGGTCTGAATAATTTCTGACTAGCGTTAGTACGCGTCGTTAACGGTTAAAGAGTTTGTAGAAATAGTTCAAAGGTTAAAGCTATAAATAATCTGCTGATCTTTAATGTAATCAGTGATATTATTATTATTATTATTTGAGGTTGAAGCCCACGTACATGTCTGTCTGTCTGTGTGTCTTTCTGTACGCAGGACTCTCTAACTTGGTTGGGTATCTTACGCCTTGTTTACGCTAAGTTCTACTTCTTTCATGGTCAGACAAATACACTCCCTGTTCGGTAATCGGAGAGAGAAAATCACAGATGAGAAATGGAAAAAGTAGATCAGATAAAGATGAAGTTTTGTCTTAAAACGACTCCAGCGTGTTAAAATTTACTTATAAACTTTAGTAGTCACCCTTATCCAGAGCGACTTACATTTTTATCTCATTATACATTTGAGCAGTTGTGGGTTAAGGGCCCAATATGGACAACTTGGTGGTCGTGGTGATTTGGACCTGGGACCTTCTGAACCGTAGTCCAATGCCTTAACCACTGAGCTACCCCAGACCTTATACCACACCAGCGCTGTTATTTCAGCCAAAGTGAAAATATTCAGTTTAGCTTTTCTAAATAATATCTATTGGTGCAGGTGTTTGTTTACATTCAGGAAGTAGCGCATCAGTAGCTTATTTTAAAGTAGATTATTAAATCCGACACATAACTGTTCATAATATCGCTATAACTCAACATTTAGATTTTTTGATTAAACTTCAGGCAGAGATCTAAGTACTGCAAAGGTTTCATAAAATTCATTAAAACCAGTTTTACGTGATGCTGCGACAAAATCTGTCTGGACAGTCAGAGAGACTGACTTCGGGTCTTTCAATGTATGAAATGTAAAGATCATTAAAAAAACGGATTCTGACCAACGTAGAGACAAAACCTCTCTTTCATTTGTATAAATATCACTTTTTTTTTTTTTTTTTTTTTAATCACACGTAGTGTTGTTGGATTGTGCGTTCTGATTGGTTGGTTGCTGTAATACACTTTCCAGGATTATGTAACGCTTTAATCATCCATTCATTCTCATAAATTCTAACCAATTATTACAGTATGCGCGTTTGAAGCCGCACATCATTTAAGACTAATAATAAGCAAATTAACAAAGGCGTGTAGTTGTTGCTATAGTGACGTTTATTTGACAATTAAAGGAGGAGTCGCCATTATGAGTGTTTGATCATCGTTTCCTGATTGTCTATAGTAATATGACAGTTTTAATAAAATAAAAACAACATGCTTGTATGGGAACGCCCGACTAATACTAATTAAACGTAACCACATGTTAAGTGCAAAAGTGTATTTGTCAGCAAATTGCTGTTGTAAGAGAAAGGTGTTGTCATAGGAAAATAATACACTGAGCTGTGTTTTATGTCGAGCTTGAACACAAAACAGGGTTGTGGATTATTTTCTTGGAAGAGCAAACCTCTTAAGTGTTTATTTATTTATTTTTCCTAAATCTTTAAAACCTCAAAGCTTCACCATAGAATACAGGCAGCTGTTATGTTCATTATCTGCATAAAGAGGTCACCGAGTGCATAAAAACAAACTAGAACCCAAACCCAGATTGACAGATTAAAGCGTTTTCCCACAACTCGTTTTTTTTTTTTTTTCTTTTTTATTCCCTTGATCTGAGCGATTAGAAAAAATCCGTAGCAGCCCAAGCCCGTGCTGTTTATACACGATATATAGTTGACTTCCTGTCTGGGCAGGAAGTTCAGCTGGATCGTTGTTTAAAAACAGTAGCGAGGACCGACTTCCTGGGCTGAGAGGACTCTGTGTGATCCTCCCCCGAGATAATCCCTCGCTCACTCTTTAGGGATTTGCTCTTCCTGTTTGTCCTTGCTGGGATAACGCGAGCGCGGTGGTCACCTGCGAATCAGGGCCGCGCGGTCCGCACGGCGCAGGTAGAGGGCGGCGGAGGAGGAGGAGCGAGGGACGAGGTGAACGCTGGGTCATGGGTTTGCCAACAGCAAGGGATTTGTGGCTTTAATGAAGCAGCTTTCTGTGCTTTGAGGCTGCACTATTTGGATCTTTGGGCTCGCCGCTAAGCCAGATTAGTGTAAATAGTGAGGCGTATTACGGCAAAAGGTGCTGAATACACAGGGCGGCTCTGTGGAGCATTAGCGCTGGGACGCCACGGGGGGCAGTTACGGTTTGTTCTCAAAAGGCCCCGCTGTTTCCGAGAAAAACTGATTAGGTTTTAGTACTGGGGAATGTTGGAGAGTTTAACTGTTAGCCTTTTTTTTTCCCTTTGTTGTTTTGCATTTGGTACAAACGACTCAAGCTTGCTAATGAGTGGGAAGTGGCGAATTGGGGGAATAGAGCAAAGAGGTGTCAGATATTACATCTTCCACAGTATTACCTACTGAGGGCCTTAAGGGAACATAGGACATAAGAGGTATAGGATTTTTTAAAATTGCATTGATGTATATTTGGATCAATGTAATAAGAGTCATTTCTATACAAATAGTTATTTTTTTTATTATATTTTATTGTATTTTATTTGTAATAATAAAACAAAAAATCACAACTGCGAAAATGTTAGCCAGCCTCTGAGTGAGCTTAATGAAGCCCGCCTTCTGCATCATGATTGGTTGGAACTCAATCCCATCTATGATTGGTTAGACTTAGATGTTGTGTTTTTTTTAGCGCAGTTTAGAACAATGTTTTTTATTTATTTATTAAATCTCAGTGTCTGAGTCTGTCCAAACCACATTTAAGTAATGTTTATGATTAATGAAATAATAATAAGAAGAAGAAAAATACAAATAAATGAATGATTGCAAACTGTCAGCAAGCTTGTGTGAGGTTAAGAAGTCCCGCCTTCTGCATTTTGATTCGTTGATACGAATTTGGTCTTGTCTATTATTGGTTAGAAACCTAGAAACTCCTGATTTCAAGTGCACTTTAAAAGCCCTGGAAGTATATATGAGGC
>JAQQZT010000039.1:2922805-2934419 GCA_030068275.1 Clarias platycephalus | reverse complement strand
CGGCTGTGAGAGGTAACAGCATCACCCGGGAATCGAACCAGCGATCTCCGGATGATAGGGCGAGCACTTTACCACTGTGCCACTCGGAGGCCATATGCAGAAAATTCTTCACATGCCAGGGCAAAATTTCAGCTCTTCAGCCGTAAAATTTACAATTCGTATGCCGAGGTACCACTGTATATAATATTTATGAAACGGATTGTTTACCTCAACAAAGAGGAAAAAAAGTCAGGCAGGTGAGTTTACAGCTGTTTACAACTGCAGTGACGTAAGTGTTGACTGGAACTGGCTGAGTGTTCCAAATGTTAAATGTAGCTACAAACGGATAGCAATAACGATGTCCTTTGATTAATTAAATAATAATGTGAATCAGTGGAGAGTCCCTGTGTTATACGAGGGATAAATCACTCCAAGTCAAGTTTTAATAGGAAAATAATCAACGACAACAGATTATTTTTCATTAACAGCACATGTTTTAGTTGTTGCACCTAATTTACACATTCGGCTTTTTTTTTTTCAAGTGCATATACAGTACCGTATACTTAAAACTTAATAATGCAAATTGAAATGTGCCTGTTGAAGTATTTAAAATTTTGCGCCGCTGAAATTATTTCTCACAGCTACAACGCATCATCTCAGCTCGGTCCGTTTTTTTTTACCAATATCGCCAGCAGAGTTGTTGCACATGGAAAACCTGGCAGTGTTTTTTTTTCTCTCTTTTTTTTTAATTTTTTTTTTATTCTAATTTCATGCAGCACGCGGTACAAATTACAAACTGCTCCTTTAAGCATCACACTTCCTCCAGCTCCCGCAGAGTTCCTGGAGTTCAACAGTTCACTCGACAAGACGGGTTTCATTTTAGGCACCGAGCCAAAAGCTGTTTAAACTCTAAACAGCATGGAAAAGAAAAAAGAAAAGATTTTTTTTATTTTTTAAAGCCTCATGCTGAAGATTGGCACCTGACAGCTCCAACATGCATCGTGCGAACAGGGTTATCTCGTGGGTCGTGTCTTTTTGCAGCCAATCTGTCAGTCTCTCGTCGATCTCGTGGAAGCTTGGCGCCCGGGTTCTCTGCAGATCTCAGCTGATTCCGGGACTCCTTAAAGAGCCGTAAAGTATGTAGAATCCAAACAATCCCGAGAATGCCTCGCGCCGCCGTGTCTAACGCGGATTCCTATCAGTTCCCATCAGTTCCACATTCGGCTTCAACATCTGCTGCGGAGCAGAACCGATTCCCATTTACATAAAGCATTTTCTACACCGAAGCCTTAACGCTCTTCTGCCTGCCTGTAAATGACACATCTGGTTTTGTGCAGCGAGATCATATTAGTTGGTGTTGGTCTACTGTGTACTGTATTGTTGTAAGATATAGAATGGGGGAATGAATGTGATTAAGAACGTTTGTAAAATCCTGGATGGAAATGGAAATGCATTGATTTAAATGCGTGCTTCAGACGTGTGAAAAACAGTATATTACAGTTATGTTTCAAAACAGGAAAAAAAACGAGATTAATTTAATAGAATAATTCATTTTCACCTCTTATCCGTCTATCCTCAGTTATTACCCTCTCATAATGACACACCTTTAATAACTGTAATTAGATGATTGATTTCAATCGAGTAAGTGTTTGCCATTTACGCATCACGCTCTGCTTGCTAGTTAGGTGAAATGCATGACGTTAGCTATTAAAGTTATCACATACACAGCCATGGGCTTTTATTAAAGGTGGAAAATTGTTATAATTGACAGTTTGACAAGTTTTAATACCTTTGTTATTGTTTTCGGATATCAATTCATCACGCCGCGTGTTGAGTTTAAGGTTTGTAATCGGCGAGTGAACCGCTAGATTTGTCCGCCGTGTTCAGACACGTTTGTTGATCACCTGTCAATCAGTCTATTCATTTTCATTCATAGAAAAGGAAGTAAGTTCTGAGCCAGATGCCCTGAGTAAACATGTATCGCTTCTAAAAAAGAGCAGGACGCCCTGAACATTCGCATGTTCTTTAGAAATCCGGTGGGGGAGTTTTATAGACATCCAGCGATGAACCATGGGGAGCACAGCCATATAAGGAGTGAGGAGGAGTGCAAAGAGAGGGCGAAGTGTGTGAAAGTTAACACAGTCTAGATTAAATATCAGAAAACGCTTTGGCCTTGTTCAGACTGCCAGGCCGAATCCGAATCAGTTTGGAATCAGATTGTTTTCTTGTAGTCTGAACAGTAAAACTCACTGAATTCGATTTTTGCTAATCCGATCTGAATCACATACCAAGGCAGTTTAAAAGGCATTATATGCATCTGTACAGGCAAAAGAGAATGTACACACAAACACGGCGATATATCAGGAAATATCACCCTACGGGCGAGAAATAGGATTCAGATGGAACCAGTCTGAACAGAGTCGAATCCGATCAGATCGCTTTCAGATAACAGAGTTTTTTATTACTGACTGTGGAGAGTCAGTAATAAAGATCAGACTTGTGAATGAGATTAAGATTAGCCTACAGACCGAACAAGGCCTAATATTATGAGTGAAATATTGAGTGGTGAAATAAAGGATGACATCATCGTGACTTCACTTCGGTAATTTCGGTAATCGGTGTTAAAAAGTGGAAAAAAAAGTGAAAAGTTTAGTTAATTGACTGCAGCACCGTAAATTACTGTAAAGTTCATGCTGTACAGATACGATATGCGCCAACATATACAGTACTGAAACTCGTATCTCGCGTATCTCAGAAGTGCACTTGCTCCAGACACCAGTGTTCCCAGTAGTGAAAGGGTGAAAAGGAAGTTGTGTTGTGTAGTTGTTGTTGAAAATGTGTCTCTCGATGGAGGAAAAAGTATTCATACCATAGTTGAGTGTTATTTCCGCTCATACGGAAGAGGTCGTGAACGGGAGACCGAGTTTACAAAAGGTGGCAGATCACGTTCCTTCCCGAACCCGTCGCATTCCTCCACGATCTTACACCACCTGATGTCTTCTTGTGGGGAACGTTAAAGGAGAGTGTGTTCACCTGGCAAGATCCACTAACACACAACACTGTCTACTAACATTATGCATGCCGTGGTAAATCAACACGCTAATAGTGTGTAATAGTTTCAGCTCAAGTAAAATATATACTGTATGTCTTTTTATTTCAGTACTGGATATTTCGGCGCATCCGCATTTGTGACCTTCTCTTTCCAAATTTTCCTTTCCTTTAAAAGTAAAAGCTTTTGCACTGCAGCGATGTAGAATTCTTACTTTGATGCTGTAATGCTAATAAGAACACGGCTTCATGGATGTTCTTCAAGTTTGTTGAAGCAGTTTTCAAAGTGCTTGGAAAAATGATAAAAGTATGAAAAATTTCTAATAAATACAAAAGATGAGATAGATAGATAATCGTCTCCGGAGTGGTAACATGCTTTAGGCTAGTTTTTCCCAACGTAACGTGTGATATTTGCGTTCACAAGAACACGGCGTCTCATCCGGAAGAAGTAGAGAATCCAGATGTTCCATAAGGTTTTTTTTGTTGTTTTTTTTCTTTCTTTTCACATTATGAGAAAAAAAATACCTGCAGCTTCCTATGCACAGACACAAAACTGGCACGGATAACTATTGCTCGAAATAGACCTTTCAGCCAGTCGCGGCTTCCTTTTAGCCCACGTTTCTGAACATCGCCGCTAATAGCGCTAATTCAGTCCACCTGCGCTTGTTGTTCATCACGTCATACGGCATTAGTTTAATGGCGTGTTATTATCTTAAATATATCACGCACTCTGATGTTCCTCTCGCACGACTTCCACACGTCAGCAGTTTTCCGAACAGTTGACACTGTCCCGCTTTTACAGAGGGACTCACCTTGTCTCGCGCCAGTTATTTTTCTGCTCCGACTTCAGCACGAGACTGTAATGCCAATAATAATGAATGAAATTTTGACTTTAACACAGCTGGGCTTCTTTTAATCACACGCACGTGCCAAGTGCCCGCAGTAATCGTCTCTTCAGGGCCTCCCGATCGGCCGCCTCGCCAGGGGCGCGCTAAAGCCGCTAACAAATTGAATGCGTGTTTGGACTGGCGCGGTAGAATTAGATCAGCTCCCCTGATTGTGTCAGGGAGTCGCTGCGAGTTCTCGCTCGGAGCCGAGTGTGCCTCCGAGAGCAGACGGCTCGTTAGGATGCGATGCTGTTGTCAGAATGTTAAGCGGACAATTACCATGCACTATCGATTGCGATGGGAGGGAGCTCGTTAGCGAAGGAAAAGGAGAGCGCGAGCCAGAGAAAGGGAGGAATATGTTCTCGGTCGATACTGTAACATTAAGAATGTTGCAGGAAAATAAGTGAATAAGAAAATAAAAACTGGGAGGGAAAAAAGTACACGTTGGTGAGCAGTAAGACTGTTAGAGGAATGTTGTTATAGCAAATTAATCAGTGGGATTGTGAAGTTCTTGAAGTTGATTATTTTTCCATAACCGCACGTCTCAACCCGTTCCAACTCGTTCCATTTTTTCCATTATTAAAAAAAAAAATCTTACAAACATTATAACAGATATCAGTAGTCCTTTAGGCATGTGGCAAACGCCCTTATCCAGAGCAACTTACACTTTTATCTCATTACACATCTGGGCAGTTGAGGGTTAACGGCCTTGCTCAAGGGCCCAACAGCGGTAATTTGGTGGGGTTTGAACCTGGGATCTTCCGAACCGTAGTCCAATGCCTTTAACCACTGAGCTACTCCTGACCTCCTACATCTCGCTTTTTTCCCCCCTTGAATCCACCCCTCCCCCCCTAATTTGGTGGTGTCCAATTCCAGCCCGTCTCTTAGGACACTACCCATCAATGAGAGCGACCAACCAGGGAGGGCGCTCAGGAGCAGCGCTCTCCACCCCTCCCGCTTGTGACCTCCAGGAGCTCATATGTCTTTCATGGAGTTTCTAAGACAAACCAGGAAACAGACTTTCAAGAAACAGTTGAAAAACGTCACTTTAAAGTTATAGCTCTATTCCGAACAGAGAGTTTAAACTCGTTTAAAGCATTAGGGTTGATTTAGACCGAGCGCTTTCATATAAACCTGTGATTTGCCTTGCAGCTGCTCTTATGGAAAATCAATCCCATTTCGTCTGACCAATCAGAATGAGGAACCCGTGGTATAAAAAAAAAAAAAAAAAAGCAGAAATCTATAAATAAACTTTTGATGAATATCAGCAGAGGAATACAATGCGCTGGTTATTTATTTCCTCGACACGAGGGTTGATCAGCTTGTGGGTGACTTTGAGCTCGGGAGACGATGCCTAGCGACTCACGCTATGTCAGGTTTCTCTGCCCGACTTAATCGGATTTCTGCCGAGTCAGCCCGACTATTTGGAGTGCACGCCTCGGGTTTTTTCCCCCCCTTCTGACTGTTTCAATTGCATTTAGAGGACACAGGATGAAAACCTTCCCCTCTCTCTCTCTCTCTCTCTCTTTTCTCTCCAGCTCTAGCTCTCTCGCTCTCTGTAGTCGCTTTGTTATTCTGCATCGCTCTCTGAGCGCCGGTCCCAGGCGGTTGCCGGGTTCTCGCTTGTTGCGGGCGTAACTTGATTGTTTCGTAGGCGATCGGTAGCGGTGGGAACTGTTGTTTGGTTTGGAGCTCGTCTCAGGGGACCACCTCTGAAAGCCTCATGATCTGGAGCAAAATGACGAAGCATACGTTGTGAGTCACTGACATATGCTGCACTCTTTTGGGTGCCTAGGAACAGCAGGGAGAAACACATTACATCCACATACACACTTCACAGCACACAGACCAGGGCATACTTTCTCCATGGGGGATTTCGAGCAGCATGCAATAAATAATAAATAAGCTGCTTACTTTGATTAGTCTCGAGGTTAACCACAACGCGTCGGTTAAGTCGTTGTGGGTAAACTTACGATATTATTTTACAGATCGATCAGTTGGTCTGTGCTCGGTAATTTCCTTTAAAAAAAAAAATAAAAAGAACAATTCATGTTTCAGATTTTCAGTTAAGGTCAAACCAAGAGTGTAAACTGTCCAGCAGTAAGGAATTAAACGCTTGCAAGACAGCACAAAGTTTGGGTTGTGCTGTTTTGGAAAAATAATCAATTATGGAATGAAGCAGTTACCACCCTGAAGATGGTTTTCCCATAACAGCACGGCTCAGCATGTTTTATTCCGCTTATATCACAGCAATACGCCACCTCTAACACCATTGTTCATTATACACTAACTTATCAATTTATAGTTACATTAATCAAGAGGGTTCTCATTTTTACTCGTATGTTACAGCAGTTGTAAACAATAATTTCAGCACTTTTTAAAATATTTTTTAAGTACAAAGTGACAGAAACTTATTGTTATAATAAGTGTCTTTGTAAGTGGAGACTCCTTCCCTAGATGTCAGAAACGTATATAATGGCAACATTTTAGGATTTTGGCGTTAAAAATAATATGTTAATGTAAAGGTGACCTTTAATGCAAAATTCACTTATTAATCATTTTAAGACTTTCAGATGGATCCCCAGTGTGCATTCACAAAATGCACCCCCCCCCCCCCCATTTCTGTATAAAACTGGGTTTAAAGAAGCCAATTGACTTTTTCCCCTAATGTGACCTCATGCAGTATATTTCGCTAGACACTGAATGAATCTAATGAATGCAATTTGCAGCAACGACTTGTTAACATTTGGTTTTTTTTTTGGTTTTTTTAGAAAATGAATCGAAACTCAGTACTTTGATCTAAAGAAAGATTGGCTCTTCATGGCTAAATAAAGTGTTTCGTCTGTCTGTTCCTTTAACAGCGCTCCTCTAAGGCACTCGTCCTCGACGGCCAAAGTGTGCCTGGTGTGCGGAGACGAGGCGTCCGGGTGTCACTACGGCGTCGTCACCTGCGGGAGCTGCAAAGTCTTCTTCAAAAGAGCGGTGGAAGGTACGGCACTTACAGTACAGTACATCACCTCTACTGTAGCTCACACTGATGTCGGATGGTTTTCCTCTTAGCCGCTTTCGTTCAGTAAGTGATTCCAGTATGTATGATTTGTGGCAGGGTTTAGTCAGGGATTATTTTGGCACATGGTGAGGATTTGTAGTCACGCTGCCAGGTTTTGTGTTTACATACAGTATGAAACCAGGGTGGCATGAAGAAGTAGCATTGTTTCCATAAACGGCTCCGTGTCCATTAGCAGCGTCGAATTCCCGAGTCTGCCGAGTCAAACTCTGCATTTTCCTGTTATTATACAGTTTAGCTTGTTTAGACCATGAAGTCTGTCTCATTAGGTAGACTGACTCGAATCTAAAGGCTCGATTTTACACCAAGGAGATTTTAACAGCTAAATAAATCCAGAGCAGTGTTTTTTTCAGTATTTTACACTGAAAGACTGTTTGCAGTCACAGTTTTGGGATTTCTTGAAGTTTTCATTATAAGAATAAATTAAAAGCATGGAGAGAAGTAGCAGAGTTGGGTGGAACCTCTGCTGCACGCAAGTATAGTTAACTTATTTTGTTAATCAGCCAATGAGGATGTCATTACGGTGGATTAGTGGTTAGCACCGTCGCCTTACACATCCGGGGTCCGGAGTCAACTTCCCACCTTGGGTATGTTTGCATGTTGGGTGCTTGGTGGGTTTCCTCCAGATGCTCCAATTTCCTCCCACAATCCAAACACCTGCAGATTAGGCTAATTGGCTAATTGTTCCCAAATTGCCTGCGGTGAGTGATTAAGCGTGTGTGTGTGCCTTGCGATGAGTATACCCCGCCTCGGGCCATAAGTTTCCTGGTATGAGTCGCTGAACGCATCTTTTTGCCGCTGCTCATGCATGGTTAGGGAGCGGCGTTACTCACTCCGAGCTAAGCGCTATCCACCCCTTCCACTTGCGATAGCTTACTGATCCCCATGATTGGCTAGTGTTACTGTGACTGATGTGAAAGTGGGTGGGTATGCTGTGCCCCAAGTGACCGCACCCCCCAACGAGGGGCGTGGCCAATCTGCTCTCTAGACTTCCGGCTATAAGTGGCTGTAGCGACACCTGGAGAACAAACTTCCAAGTGCTCGCTGGATGATGATGTTTAAAAATCTATCTATCGTACGTACGTATTGTATAAAGCGATATTTTCAGAACCGGGGCAGGCGTATATGCTGAGAGACCATAACCTCAAAGTTCACTAGAGAAAAAAATTGCTGGACTGTTTCAGCCTCTGGGGGAGAAAAAAAAAAATCCAAACAAAAAGCTGACTCAACACTCAGACCAGTTGAAGCTGCACAGAGCAGAAAGCTCACAGCCTGAGAGCAAAACATGTATTTGAAATTGTAAAATTTCAAAGAAGACGCGTATGTGATCGTCGCGAGAATGTAGCTTTTTTTTTTTTCCTCCGAATTGAAATTCACTACAGCGAGCGCTTCTCACAGCTTTACTTTTTCACCCATTGTTCCTAACAAACATGTCCCACAGCTTGACACGTTTGTTTATTCTGTTCAATTTCCATCTTGTTTTATGTCGTGGCAAATTTACAGTAACTACATTAGCTCTTAAAATGCTGGGGATGTGTTACAGCAGCCTGCTGCGGCAGGATCTCGTAGCTTGACGCGAATGTTTCGCTTTGCTCTTTTCGTTGGCGTTGCCTAGGGCGCCGGATCATGACCGCGGTTCTGGGGCACGTTTCGGTGTTTTCCTCGCACTAACACACCCATGTCAACACAGGACCGATCTGTTAACGAGCTAATGAGCTTTCCCGCAAATTAATATGCACAATTCCCAAAAGCCAAGCTAATTTAATAAGAAACATGGTGATATACAAACATGACAGAAATACGAGGGGCGTTCAAGTCAAACAGGGACTTTTGATGGCGCAGAATAACAGAATGAGAAATCCCTGTTATTTCTCTATATAACCTCCTGCTACGCTAATGCACTTATCCCAGTGTTTCACTAGTGCTTGGACACCATCAAGGTGTAGAAAGTTTTCTTAGTGAGCCAGAGCCCATGACTCACACCTGAAACCCCGGCCTCACAGGAACTCCTTTGATGGCCCAAACCTGTGGAGAGCGAGGTCAGGACTGTACAGGGGATGTGGCGGTAACTCCCAGTGGTGTTCACAAGTTTCCGACACGTTATCCATCGATTTTCAACTTACCAGGCGTTCCACTCGCTGAACGTCCATGGGAACGACTGCACTGGGATTCCAAACCAACCCGGCCCGGGATCGTCATTCACGGACGTTCTGTACGGCCTTCTTTACGGCGTTTGCACCGTTCAAATGTTTTACCGCGGCTAAGAGTCTCGTCGCAGTACTGTGCTTGAAGTGTTTTTACGCCTTCAAAACAACTGTGATTTTATTTTTTGGGGCTTTTTTTTTTTAAGGACCTAATTTAATCCCAGATGTGCGGTGTTAATGCAGAGCCTTGAGCTGACTTCATGCTAAGGCCATTTCTCTTGCCTCCTGCTTCTATTTTAAGCATTGAGGTTAGCACCGCTTTAGGCTCTCTATCGTGACTCTACACAATCATATAGGCCACGTTACATTACAGCACAGTTAACAGCAATAAATGTACTTTTCCTACAGTAGCTGTAAAGAAACAGCGTATATGTCTAACTCTGTCTCAGCAGGACAGCTAAGGCGAATTGCGGCTTCACTGTACGCTAATGACTCCTAAGCAAATGTTACATATACAGTATACAGATGTACAGTATGCTTTCCTTAAACGGTTTGCAGTCACAGCTGTAGGAATTTCTTCCAAATGCATACTCAGCATAATGACACTCAGCCAAAAAGTATGTGCACCCCTGGCATCACCATCACACCTATACAGTACGTGGTTCTGTTCCACTCTTTCACGTAGTATGTCTCTGTATACGAAGAAGCTAGAAGGATAACAGTGTAGCATACAGAAAGATCTGAACTGAACTGAACCGAACATCTTTGGGATGAACTGGAAACTGGATCCCGTTCAGCATCCCAACATCAGTGCTTGATTCGCACTAATGCTCCTGTAGCTGAATAAGCACAAACTCCTAACAGCATATGAGTGTGACAGACTTTTTGCCTGTGTAGTTTATATGGATATATATTGTTTTAATTTATTCAAAGAGTGTTCGAGTCAAACTGGGACTTGCAGTCAATTGTGCACAGTAGGCCCGAGCCTTGATCAGATTGCCTGCTTCACCACCAATTTCCACATGTGTGAGCTATTAAAGGAGTTCCTGGGAGGCCGGGGTTTCAGACATGAAGCATGCAGTCTGATCCAGTGTACTGAAAAAACGTTCTACTTTGGTGGTATCCAAGCACTGGGATAGGTGAATCAGAAGTCCCGGTTTGACTCGAACACCCCTCTTGTAGCAGAGCATTATATATAGTAGGTGTGATAAAGTATATGTATCAAATAAAGCCTTTTTTCTGGATTGTGTGTGTGTGTGTGTGTGTGTGTGTGTGTGTGTGTGTGTGTGTTAGTTAAGACTGACAGCGAGCGACAAATCTCTAAATTACTTTGCCTTGTTTTTTACATTAACATTCCTCAACATTAAATGCAAACAGATAAAGTGTGCATTATTTGTTAATAAAGAAAATAAATCGTGGCAAATTGCTCTGGACTGAAAAGAAATAAAAACCCCAGAACCTCAGAGGATGTGCTGTTATTGGGACTCGAGGGTAGTGACCACAGTCAGGCAACATCTTATCGCCCTGTCTTTGATGATCTTCCTATAACAGCACACTTACAGTAAGTCTACTTAACAAAGATAAATATGTCTAAAACCTCATAACCGTTCTGTTTTAGCTTCCTGTTCACCGAGGCGCAGATCTAACCCACAACTCTGCATGCACTTTACCCCTGAGAGATAAGCCTGGATTTTAGCAACACGCCCCCAAAGCCACCAGCAGCTCAACGAAACATTTCTTTAAGCCACATCATGGAAGTACCGTAACGCGGCTAATAGAGGTGCCCGCGGTGTCAGTAGACGTCAGCACGGTGTACCTTACAGATTTGAATTATTTCTTTAAGAAGATACGGAGAGGAGGCCATGCTGTAGCGTAGGCGGAGAAGACGTAGTTCAGCATGCATATGTGTGTGTGTGTGTGTGTGTGTGTGTGTGTGAGTGTGTGTGTATGTATGTTTCCCTACCTTACCTGACCCTAGCCTAGTTACTGAAAGAGAGAGCGAGAGAGAGAGAGAGAGAGAGTCAAGGAGAAAGAGAGAGAGAGAGAGAGAGAGAGCTAAAAGCAAAAGGGAGGAGATAGTGGGGGGAAGGACGAAGCAGATGATGGAAAGATAGACAGAAATAGAGGGGAGGGGAGAAAAGAGAAGAGAATGGAGGAGGAAATCAAGATGCTCAGAGCAGAACGAGGGACATGGGGATGGAGGAGAAACAGCACAAGTGTTAATACAGCAGGGAAATAACACAGCACGGTACTTCATTTGTGTCTGACGTGGCCTCGTTCCACAGCGAGAGAGAGAAGGAGAAAGAGAGAGAGAGAAGGAGAAAGAGAGAGAGAGAGAGAGAGAAGGAGAAAGAGAGAGAGAGAGAGAGAAGGAGAAAGAGAGAGAGAGAGAGAGAAAGAGAGAACGAGAAAGAGAGAGAGAGAGAGAGAGAGAGAGAGAGAGAGAGAGACCAGGGACCCCGGAGATCACCAGGAGATGGGCCAAACTG
>JAQQZT010000039.1:2887607-2913136 GCA_030068275.1 Clarias platycephalus | reverse complement strand
CGGGGGTTTTTAGAGGGATAGAGGAGGGGCGTTGTATTTCCTGTGTCGCAGTTTACTGTTTTTTAGAGCAAGAAAAATGGGCTTATGTAACGAGTCACGTGAGCGAGCCAGAAATAGTGGCGGAGCTACAGCTGCCTTTGCTCTTCCAAGCAGATCCCGGGCTTTTCTGGCAGCCTCGACTTGCGCACGTTCCTCTCCGCCAAAAAAAACCCGAGCGTCACAGCGAGACCCGGGCCGAGAGCGGATTTTTGGGGAAGTTAGGTTTGAGGAGAGGAGCTGAGCAGACGCTTGGAGTGCAGGAGAGAAAGGAAGGGATTGAGGGAGAGGGAATTAGTGGGGAAGCAGGAAAGTGTAAGAGAGAGAGAGAAAGAGAGAGGAAGAGCGAGTGAGACACACACACACACACACACATCACACACACACACACATTCAGAGCAGTGTGCAACCTTGCAGCACGGCTTGAGCTCGGGAAAGCAGCATGCGGGAGATTTGATACACATGCATGCGTACACACACTTACGTAAACAGGGAACAAAGTGTATTTACAGTAAAGCGATGCACACTGTTTTTCCTTAAACACTCAGTACAAAGACTTTCACCTTCAGTTTACTTTGTTCACCGATGATGGCTGAAAGATTTATTAATATAAAATAAAGAACAGCATTAAACTCACATGTTGAACTACAATAAACCCAATTAGTTCTAATGTTTGAAGTGAATATTATATACACACTTAAGCAAAGTGTAAACCGCTCAACTGCTGTGAAGCCTGAAAGTCCAACCAACAGGTCACACAACACACCCATGTGCTAAAGACGTTCTGATTATTTAATCTGCCGTGTAATAAACGCAAGTTTCAAATAGCAAAACTTGTGCATGGAGTGTTTGTTTTTATTTTTTATTTTTTTTAAAGATGCATATTTATCGCATTTTATGAATATTAGTGCTAATTCTATTGTACATTATATCCACAATCACTTGTGCGTTTTAGTTTTAGTCGATGTGTATGTGTGTCGAGATGTAAACTATGGCGACTATTCGAGGACTTCTGTAATATTATACGTCTGATAGGTTTTACCAACACCTGAGACTTCCTGGAATACAGCTGCCATTAGATTTAATACACTTCCTTGTTCAAATTTCATCCCGTGACCTGTCTCACTGAAGAAGCATTGTGTTAATAATAATAATAATAATAATAATAATATAAAAATATAAAAAATAATACGCCCATTCATATCCTTTGGACATTTTGGAAACAGCCTACAACGTATGTCTTTGGACTGTGGGAGGAAACCAGAGTCCCCGGAGGAAACCCACCAAACAAGGCCAGAATACCAAACTCCCACACACACACACACACACACACCGGAGGCGAGATTCAAACCCCCAACTCTGGAGATGCAGGGTGACAGCGGTAACCACTAAGCCAACTTGCATCCTGAATTGCCAGGCATAAAGCAGAATTTTTTATATACACGCAGCACTGTGCAAAAGTCTTGATCCCCTTCAGTTCTTCATATTTTGCTTCCAAAGAGCCGGACTTTCTTGTATTTTTAATGTAGTCTTGTGGAATCGTTCTCCAGGCTTCCCCAAGGATTTTTTTTTTTTTTTTTTTTGTCTTTCATTTTCAGTCCGGTTCCTGTACCTGAGCAGTTTTTAGAGGGATGTTTTTCGGGTTTGTTAAGCCACACAGTGACCGATGAATCATTCAAGCATAAAAAACAAAACAAAACAAAAAACATCTAACGTAAGGCATGTACCAGTGAGAAACAGGTGCAGATGATGACAGATGATCAGGTGATTAGTTATAATGCTGATGCTGAATGTCGGAACAGACGAGAGGGGAAATGAGGTCGCTGCTGAGGTTCATTTCTAAGTTGTATCTCAAGACTTTTACGCAGTACTCTATGTATATAAAGGATCAGACAAAAAAAAAAAAAAAATTATTCTTTGTCTATTGCAAGTAGGTGACGAGGTTATCTCCATCTTCTCATCTGGTTCCTTCAAAAAAATACATCCAGTTCTACTTTACACCACATGAGTTTCATTTGCTCCTCTCATAAATCATGGCACGTCACGCTATTTATCCTTTTATCGTTCATCTAATGCTGTCAAACATCCATAAAACAAGTTAGTTCCTGATATCATCTGATATACCGTAGCAGCTGTAAACCCTTGTTTTTTTTATTTTTCACCAGCCTGTCTTTTCAAGCTAAAAAGACAAAACTACAACTTTTAACATTATAGGAAACTTATAGTCGAATCTCATCTTTCTGCCCAAGTTTTCCGTCTGTCTGTTCAGAACGCTTGACTGATTTTATTAATGTTAAATAAACATAAAGGCTGTAAATATGTATGTTATTGTAGTAGAATAAAGATGTAGTCCATGATAGTGAAGATAAGCAATTTTTTTAAACCTCCCCTCTTCCGCTCTGTCTGTATCCGCAGGTCAGCACAACTACCTGTGCGCTGGAAGGAACGACTGCATCATCGACAAAATCCGACGGAAGAACTGTCCGGCATGCCGAGTACGAAAGTGTCTGCAGGCAGGGATGAATCTCGGAGGTACCGTAATCTCCAGCAACAACGAGCAGACTATAATACTATACACTGTACTGTACCAAGCAGTCCCTCTGGAAGAAACGTCACTTTTCACATTAGCTCTAATTTTCACATTGCACAGAGCGAACAAGCACGAAATATTTCTGCGAAAGCAGCAATTAAACTCGAGGATCGCTTACTAATGACTCTGACTGTGGCCATGTAACACGATCTGTCTTTACACAAACACAATCTTTCAAGCAAAGGAGAAATGAATTGACAGCAATGTTTTGTTAACTCTGAAGTCACACGGGTCACATCATCGGAGAGGTCCGTTCAAGAGCGATTTTTACTTATTCCGGTTAAAAATAAAAATAGAGAATAAAAATAATAATAATAAAAAAAATATTTCATTCTGATTGAGACATTTTATGAGTCAAAATTAGTGTTTCACTGCAGCACATACAGTAGATACCCGACAACATGACTAAAGCGTCAGGTTTAATGTGTGAGCAAATTGCATTTAACTAGTAGGCTTTTAGACATATTAAAGCGTACAGATCGTGACTAAACATTCCAGATCCAAGTACGCTTGACCCGCTTGAAGTTCAGTAAGTTGATCAATTAAGCCAATCAGTTAAGGCACTCACAAGCTAAATGGATTTTCATGACCATCACATTTTATTTTATTTTTTTTGCATAAAAGCTCCTATGTGTGTGTAAATTTATGAATAAATCTGTTCATATCAAGTGAAGCCTAATGGCTTTTTATGAGCATGAAAAGCTGAAATAAAGAACATACGGAACGCTCCGGTAATAACCAATGCTGTTTAAAAACGCTTTGATCTATTTGTACTGTAGCTTTCTAGTTCTGAGGATCAAAGGTGGAAAATGTTCTCAAATTCTGTACTCGAGTAAAAGTAGAAATTCCCTGCCGTAAATATTACACAAGTAAAAGTCCTCTGTTTACATGTGTACTTGATTAAACGTAAAGAAGGGCTCACGTTCAAATTTACTTAACTATCAAAAGTACAGGGCGTGTATTTGCTCAGTCGCCGTTTTTTTAAATAGGCATGTCTCAAAGGAAAGGCAAGTTACGACTTTACACATAATAATCACATACTGTACGATGCCAAATTCCCACCTTTAAATCCTCACTGTGGTTATGCAACACACTGCCATGCAGAAATGCAGTTAAGTACAAGTACATTAGATATTTGCTGTAGATTTGAGCGGAGTAAAAGTAAAAAGTATCCGCTAATAAAACTACTCAAGTAAAGTGCAGATGCGTGAAATATGTACTTGAATACAGCAATAGAGTAAAAGTACTGTATTCCGCATCCTCCCACCTCCGGCAAACATGACAGTTTGGCAGATTATGCGAATAACACAGGGTTTCAAAGTCACCAGCTGAAACCTGGCCCACACTGAGCGAGCTCTGTCTCATTCCACATCTGATCCATTCGCATCGAACGCGTTTCTCTCGGAGCAGCTCCAGCGAAACAGGCCTCGGTAAACTCCTCCCCTGTTTTGGTGTAGGAGGACGGTCTTCAGCGACTGATTCACTTACTTTGGTTCCCCGAAGTCCAAAAAAACAGAGTCCTGATTCAGGCTTTCCAGGCAAGACGACTGAAACCCAGTGTGTGAATGACACATTTCTTATTTAATAACACTCACCCAGACAGACATTAAGCAGTTTCCTCTGTCAATGTTTGCACAATGATCGTGCACTTATTTCGAAAAAAGTTGTTGCTTAATATAGCTAGTGGAAGATGATAAATAGCTGGTGGGATACAGACGCTGAGTGAGCTGGACGTTCTGGATGTGTAAAACCTTATCGAGTTTGACTGCAGCAGTGTTTTCTCACACAGGGCCGTTTGATTGATGAGTTCTAAATCCGGGGGAATTTTCTACTTATACGCATCGCAGCACATGAAACTAACATAGTTTCTCTCAAATCAGGTTCAATTATTGTGTCAGTTTTGATCAGGGTTGTTTATTGGGGTTCATACAACATCGCGGCCATTACGTCTAGACTTTTGATTGTGTAGAATAACAGAACACAGTTACGAGAGTAGAACCTCCCTCTATTTTTCTATATAATCAACTGATACACCAACGCACTCATCCCAGTGTTTCACTAGTGCTTGGACACCATCAAGGTAGAAAGTTTTCACAGTTCGCCTGAGCCATGATCGGACTGATGTCTGAAACGCTGGCCTCCCAGGAACTCCTTTAATGGTCCAAACATGTGGAAATGGCTTGTAGTGAGGTCAGGACTGTAGCCGAGCCGAGTTCCTGTAATGTGAAAGTGGTGTTGGTGAATGATTGCGTGTACAGACTGATGCGTCTCTTCTGCAAGTTGGCGACAAGTTATCCGTCGATTTTCAAGGATCAGGCGTTCTGCTCGCTGAATGCTTGAAGTCTTCTGTAAATATCAATTAGCTTTATGCCTTCATTCATGAGAAATGAACGCTCCCCGTGTGTATACACACACACACACACATATATATATATATTAAGACCCGTATTATTATTTATTATTCTGGACCCATCCAAGATCCTTAAAGTGGACCTATTCTGCAAAGTTCACTTTTAATACATTTTTAGTTGTTCAGATGAATAACCAGTGTGTGTATAAAAAAAAATCAAAACTTTTTGTTGTTCTTTTGGTTTTTTATTGGCTGGGGCAAAAAACAAGTCAGTTAGATGTTACCCCTATTGTAACTGCATATAAAAACTTCCCCCTTTGCTGTTCAGAGCATTTGGAGGAGGAGTGAAATAAAGATAGCTTGAGGTCTAAATAAATACATAATCTAAACAGTATTTCAGCTTGAGCATTAATACACACACACACACACACACACACACTTTGGGTGAGCACTGGGACCTGATGTTAACTTGTTAAAGAAATAAAGAAATAGCAAAAATATGGGACCTTTAATACTTTTTCAACAGTACATTATTTCAATAAAGGTTAAATCTATAACCTTTACTAGTGCATCACATTTTTCCCCCCTGGGCCAACCTTATTGAATATTCTAGGTAGAGCCCTACAACAGTCTATTTTCGGAGTATACAGTAATCTTTGAGTATAATCTATCAAAAATATTAACCCCTTTACCATCTTTAGAAACCCTTTAGAAAAATAACACGTTACTTACTAAACTGTACAGAACTGCATATGTCTGTACAGTACATCCAGAACCCTTCTTAATTTCCTATTAGAATATAAAAAAAAAAAAAATTTGAGCCCTAAATTAGGGATTTAGTACCCATTCACATAACCTTTCAGGAACCCCTTTACCCTAAGAAAAATACTGAGTGCTATCTAAAAAGTTTTTATTGTGGAAGAAAAGTGTTTGGTTTGTTTTCCGGGGGACCCTGAATAAAGAATGTGAGATTCTACAACAGGCTGTTTTTTTCTTCTGCTTTGTAAGCTAGAACCCTTAATCGTCCAAGTAACCTCTTCAAAACCCATTCCTAATAGTAGATGATTTAATACTACCTTAAAAGCAAAGAAAAAGCATCACTTACAGGTTTTATGTAGAATTCTAGAACATCCTGTATTTCTGTCAATGGGCATTGGTGGCTCAGTAGTAGGTTTTGCCATGTTGAAGGCCCAGGTTCGATTCCCACCCAGTGCCCAAACCCCAGCCACTGGATGCAGTACTGGTCCAAACACCGGGGGAAAAAATGGGAGGGTTACATCATGAAGGGCATCCAGTGTAAAACCTGTGCGAGGATGGTCTGCTGTGGTGACCCCTGGATGGGAGCAGCAAAAAAACTAACAGCAATTGTATTCCTGTCAAAGTTCTGTTAAATAAAGACACCTTATTTTAAGTCTTTAATACTCAGTACTTCCATAAAGAATGAGAAGCAGAATAAAGGCAACTCTAAAACCATTAACAGTTCTAGGGACATCCTGAGAGGTTTTACATCAAACCCTGCAACAGAATTATTTATACAGAATCTTTTATTATCCTGGTAGAACCAATTAAAAAGATATTTTAAAAGTGCAAGATTCAATATGAGATAAACAGTACAATAGTTAAATCCTTTATGGACTTTTAAGAACGTATCTTTTAGAGATTTTAAGGGGCAGTCAGGTTTTCCTCTGGGTTATTTCTCTGTAGAACCCTGCAACTGGCTGTATCAGATTGGGTTCAAATTAGAAGTTTATTATACATTTAGAACCAATACAAATTCAAGCAAGCCATCAGAAATGAAATACTGCAGAGCATGTGAGGGGGTTCTTTTGAGGAACCATTAAAGGATCTGTGTTGAACCCACCAACAAATGATTTCCAATGGTTTTGAAAAAGAATCTTCTAAAGAATCTCAAACATCTCACTACTACACTCTTGTAAAAGATCAAATCTAGAATCCGTAAGCGGTCTTCTAAAGGTTTGAAGAAGCTATTGGTCCGAGCAGAACCCTTTGCCGAATGCTAGAAATTTCCAAACCTCCCAAACTTGCTGAAATGTTCCAGTTCTCAGTTTAAAAAAAAACACTCTCTTTGTGCAGGCATTAAAAGCTGACTCCAAACGTTGCTAATGTTGACCCCTTTTCCTCCCTCAGCGCGGAAGTCAAAGAAGTTGGGCAAGCTGAAGAGCGTGAGCGAGGACTCATCTCTTCAGAACTCGGAGAAGGAGCTGAGCTCAAACATGGCTCTTGTTCCTCGTGGTGCCTCTGTGCCTCCCTTCCTCTCACCGTCTGTGTGCAGCGTACTCGAGCTCATCGAGCCTGAGGTGGTGTTTGCAGGTTATGATAGCACGCAGCCTGACACCACTGATCACCTCCTCACCAGCCTCAACAAACTTGCCGGCAAGCAGATGGTGCGTGTTGTCAAGTGGGCCAAAGTACTTCCAGGTATGACTCACGCGTTACTCAGACTCTAGATTAAAGTATTTAAGTGTACAAGAAAGCAGTCCTGCTTCTTGGGATCTGGACTTGAAATGCATCTGGTAGAGAAAAAAAAAAAAAAAAAAAAAAAAAAAAAGGAGCTTCTTCAGCAAGAAAGTTGCAAATAGTGCCTTGCATAAGTTTTCACTCTTTTGAACTTTTTAAAACTAACAAAGATATAATTGGGACTGATGAGTAGGAGGCCAAATGTAGCTTTTGATATGGTGCTCCCACCACCACGTTTCACTGTAGGAATAATATTGATCAGTGTTTAATACTTTTTGAATAATTCAATCCCAATTAATACATTTTCAGAACTTTCTCTTGTATGATTGATAGATCCTTTGTCTTCATGGTGCTACCCGTTTAGTTATGTTCTTTTACAAAATTTGTGTTCTTCCAGGAACGGGTGTATTATTTTTAATAATATGGCAGAATAATAATCTGGTTAAACAGATACAGTCCACCTCCTTCTCAGTTCCCTCTGGACCTCTTGGTTGCTTGGATTGTTACTGATCAGCGAGTTATGGTCTGTGAGATGCTTAATTTAGGAAGTTTAGCATAATTTAAAAAATAATCAATCCATATCATGTGCATTTCCAGAACTTTCTATCGGAGTTGTTTTTCTAGCTTCTCAGTCTTCAAGATTTAGTTTTGTTCGGTAACGAAACCAGGGTTCTTCCAGGAACGTTTGAGATCTTGAGATCATATGACACTTTGATAGCACGCAGGCCAGCTCCATTTGACTAATTCTGTGATTTCCCAGGTAGTTTAGAGGTTTCGCAACAACAGAGGTTTGTACAGTCACAATATTTATATTTTTATTTGTTAATTATTTCTACAAATGATATTAATTTGCTTCCTTCTTCAATATTCTGGGCTGTTTCATTCATATCAGCATGATAAGGTCAATTTCTGGGAATCCAGTTTGTGGAAAAGTTATACTTATTACTGAATAATTATGCGGTGAAAGCGCTTGCAATTCTGATGGATTTAGTTGGACGTTTTTCATAACTTTAATCTCAGCTATGTAATCAGTGTGCTACAATAATACCTATAGCCATAGTTAACTGTAACCTGAACCAGCGCAGCAATCATTTCCTACCCCACACATACAGTAAAAACAGAGAAGTTGCTCAGTGTAGTGTATATAAGTGAATTAAGATCACCATAATGAAGAGAACGTGGTGTTGACTACAGTTTTGTAACGCTGCAGTTCACACTGTAGTCGTTAAACTCACCCCCTCTGAGAGACCATTTGTTGTATTGCAATTATTTGATACCAGGGTGTCTGCTCACTTTATCCAGATGTAAAAATAGAAAGTCAGGCAGACACAAGGGGAAACTGGTCCTCGCTGACTTTCAGACACACGCTGGCATTAAGAGCACTTCAGTTGAAATCATGCTTATTCTGCACTATGAGGAGCGCAGAATCGTAATGCTTAGGGTGGTAATGGGGCAGAAGTCATTTACTAATTAATAAAATAGACTTTTGTAGTGTTAACCCTTAACTGGGGGAAGAACCACATTTGGGTAACTTAGAATTGTCAGTATTAGTAACTCAAGAAAAAACTGAAAATAAGTATTTTTTTATTATTTTTTTGGTATCTATTCATTACTTGGAAAAAAAGGAACTATATACACTAACTTGACATTTGAATTTCAACATGAAATTTGACAACAATTAGATTTAAAATAAATAAATAAATAAAAATCAAATGTCTTGGAAAAAGTAATGATGGAAAAATTAAATCACCACTCTTTAATTTAGAGGCCTTTAATTGGCCCAGCTGTTGTTTAATGTTAACCCTCACAATCACACCACTGCTGAATCCTCTATTCTGATTGGTCAGCAAGTCATCATCCGTCGCTAATATGTTTATGTATTATTACAGTAACAGCTAAGGTGGGTAGTGTAAGCTCGCATGAGCAAATTCAAAAATATCCGTCTAAATAATGAAGATGGGAAGAGATGTTTGCGAGGTCAGCGCTTTTTAAGATACATACTTTATTTCATAATTACTTCATGATTTTGCAGTTTATCAGTACACATCACCCTCTCACTCACTCACTCACTCATCGTCTACACCACACACTGTATTCAGGGTTGCGAGGGGCTTGGAGCCTATCCCAGGTGACTTAGGCCACGAGGCGGAGTACACTCTGGACACTGCATGACACAAGAGTCAAATTATCGGGCTGCAGCAAGCAAAGAAAACGACTAAGGAGATTTGAAATGACTGCCACTGGCTTAAGAAGTTTATTACACATTATTAAAACCTGGATGGATAGTGCTGAACAAAACATGGATGAGCGTGATGCGAGATTTCTTAAACACACACAATGTAATGCGAACTCTCGGGATCTGGACTAAACAGCTGTGGATGAGCTTATGTGGATGTCCATAAGAAAACCACTTGTTTTTGAGACTCATTAGGAAAAAAAAGGCTTTGAGAGCTATGGAGAATAAAGATTGGATGGAAAAAGATCACTTGATCTGATGAGTCCAGATTGATCCTATTCCAGCGTGTCAGGGTAAGAAGGGAAGCGTATGAAGCGATGCGCCCATCATGCATGGCGTCCATTGTACCAGCCTCTGGAGACAGTGTTGATGATCTGGGGTTGGTTCAGTCGCTCCGGTCTAGACTCACCAACGTCATGTGGCAATAAAATGAAGTCAGCTGACGACCTGAATGTACTGAATGACCAGGTTATCACATCTACTGTATGGAGTTTTTCTTCCCTGATGACACGACTCTATATTCCAGGACTCAGACTGTGAAAGATTGTCTCTGGAAGCACATGGAATCATTTTCAGACATGAACTGGACACCACGTTGTGCTCCGTAATCAAAGGCAGTCGAATGGAATCATAGCATGCGCCAGACAGTGCATATCTTGTAATGATGTCATGCCTGAGAGCAGTGTGTGGCCATGTTTTCCTAGCACTCACAGTTGGAAGTGTACACACGAATACACTGCGTTTAAGTCAGTTGGTAAGCGCCTACTTTTAATGAGGAATGTTTACGAGATACTTGCAGCCCTGCTGAGATGCTGAAACCTTTTCAAGCTCTTTGAAGTCATGTCAGTCTGAAACACGCTCACTGACTGGTAGCTGTTTTCCTCTGACATGGTGACGGAACTGGAGTTGGTTCCAGCGCCGTGTCAAGCCTCGACGAGTTAACAAAAGAGCCATTTCCATGAGCGATTGTTTTCGGTTTCAGAATGAAAAACCCTGCAGGTCTGGAGCAAATTAGGATATTTTTAATGAGCTCGGAGGGTGGTGTTATTTCATCACCATGACATGACACCATTTACTGAAAACATGGTATTAAAACCAGAGAAGTCAAATTATCACCATTACATACACCGATCAGCAACTTAAAGTTGAAACCACCTGGGGTTTAGGTTCCTCTGGTGGTGTGCTGAGGTGTCTGGCACTGGGACGTTGGCGGAGGAGCCTTTGCGGATCAGATTTGTTTGTTGGCGCATCCAATGGATGCTGAATCGGATTGGGAAGTGGGGAATTTTTAATCTTCGCCTGATAAGACGTCACGGGTAGCTTCGACAGGATCGGGCCGGGCGGGGCTAGCTTTCGGTCTAGATGCTTGGGTGTCCATGATCTTCCACCAGTTTATCGGTATACAATCGATGATCAAGTCACCTGGCAGTGGTGTTAATTTTATACCTGATCGATGCATTTGAGTACCAATTTCCAGCTCACGTTCTGGCTTCCCATTTCTCCAAACACAAAATAATTCCAGTCCGTCCTCACAATGTGGGACCAGGCCAAAAAGGAGGAGTTTTCTCTAAATACTAGTGTAGGAGAAAATGTTCCTTGTGATGGAGTCATCAACTATTGATGTGGAGCCAACAAAATATATCAGTGGATCACAAAATACCGTAGCAAGATTAAGCAGAGTAAAGTGACTCCAGTTTTCTAAACAGGAACAGTCATGGGTTCTCCTACCAGATGCTTGATTTACTGTATCGAGGCACATGTTTATGTAAATGATTTAGCTGAAAGCAGCTCACCAGACCAGAGACTAGAAACAGGGCTAGGAACGTCAGCACAGGAAGAGATAAATTTCCTTTTTATTTACTTTTCTTATTACTGAACCCATGACATTGGGAAGAGAAGTGTGTAAATAAATCGTTAAATGTTAAGCATAAGAAAAAAGGTAACATGCTCTTTCAGAACTTCGGAGGGAATTGATTTACATACGGAAATCTGGACCGCGTCCAGGGAGTACCCCGCCTCGTGCCCTAAGTCTCCTCGGATAGGCTCCACCCCCCCCTGCGACGCTGTATACAGGATAAAAGCGGTATAGATGATGAGTGAGTGAGAAATCTGGGCTACATTGTTTTCCAATAACTATTGTACCTAAACAAATTCCGTTTAGGTAAACTAACACCGTCTCTTCTTCCTGTTTGACTCACGTGAGACGGTGTTAGTCAGACTGCGAGCTGTGTCACGTGTCCTCTGAGTTTTCCATAGACAGCAGGTATAATAAACCAAGGCCCTGGGCATTACATGCAGCACTAGAACATAGAACACAACAGTTTATTGTGTCTAGACAAATATCAGCACATGTAAACATCCAGCTATGAAACTCGGTATTCAAAAAAAAAAAAAAAAAAAAATCACCGTATTCATGTATCGCTGAGGTCGTTCTCAACACGCAGAACACTCGGCTAGGTAACCGGACGCTAGGTTCTGCTTTATTTTTTGGTAGACTCCGGGTATGATGGAGATATGATGGTGTAAGTCCCTGTACAGTCACGCTGTTTGTCTCTGCAGGTTTTCGCTCGTTGCCCATCGAGGACCAAATCACGCTGATCCAGTACTCGTGGATGTGTCTCTCTTCGTTCTCGCTCAGCTGGAGATCTTACAAACACACCAACGCTCAGATGCTCTACTTCGCCCCGGACCTCGTCTTCAACGAGTAAGTGTCCCTGGTTTTTTTTTTTTTTTTTTTTTTTTTTTTCATTTAAGATAATGATAAAGCAAGGCATTACAGTACAGGCTACAGTACAGTGAAGAAAAGCTTTTAGCCTCATGCTTGATTGTGAAAGCATATTTTTATATACAACTTGTACATAAGTTGAATAAATATAAAAAATTAAGTTCATCATGGTACTTAGATTGATTATTGATGTACTGTAGGTAGGTATTACTAGGACGCACGGTGATGTAGTGGTTAGCACTGTCGCCTTGCACCTCCAGGGTCCGGGTTCGATTCCCGTCTCTGTGTGTATGAAGCGTGAAAACAGGATAAAGCAGTATAGAAGATGAGTGAGTGAGTGAGAGAGATGTACAAGGATACACTAAAATAATTAAAAAAAAATACTTTGTAGAGAATTCGATCTTTTTGTTCTTCTCTTGATTTTGTTATATATGCACTAAATGATTTTTAATGTAATTTTCACAATTTGAAATATTGAAGTACAGTGGAACCTCGGATTACGAGTAACGCGGTTTACGAGTGTTCCGTAAGACAAGCAAAGATTTTGAATAAATTTTGACTTGAAAAACGAGCATTGTTGAGTATCACTGTCGATGAAACTCCGCTCTCTCGTGATTCAAAAGTACGGTGCTGTTTAATTTGTTGTTGTTGTTGTTGTTGTTTTACTTTACAGCACTGATTCCGCATGTATGCGCTCACGCGAGTGTGACTAGCGATGTTCCTTGCTCATTTTTAAACGACTAATTTTTAAACGGTTTTAAAAACGGTTTTAAAAATGGTCTCTCCGTTAATGTGTGTGTGTGTGTGTGTGTGTGTGTGTATGTGTGTGTACACAGCGCCTGCGTGCACAAATGGAAACACTTATCTGTCGGTAAAGTGCAGGTTAATTTGTTTTATTTTTACTTTATATTTTGTGTTAATTATTTTTATGTATTTTTTTGGGCTGTAGAACGAATAATTTGAGTTTCCCATTATTTCCTATGGGAAAATTTTATTTGGTTTACGAGTGTTTTGGAATACGAGCCGGCTTCCGGAACGAATTATGCTCGTAATCCGAGGTTCCACTGTATATTTAAAATATATTGTAATATAATAAGACCGTAAGACAACGGAGGCTCGGGTTGCTGAACGCCGGAGGGTTGGGGGTTCAAACCGCGAGATCGGTGTAAAGTGGACGCGGAAATGCCTGGAAAGCTGATCACTCACACCGTGCCCTACCGTCATGTGACGAGGACGGCCAAAAAAAGACCGTCAGTATGTCTTTTTTTTTAAAAAGACATACTGTATGATATTCATGGTCACCGAAGGAAAGTGATTCAGCCTTACCTTGGAACTGAGTGTTTTTTATTTCGGTACATAACAGTGTGTCATGTATTATCAAAAACCACATCAGCAGTTCTGTTTGCCATAAAAAAAAAAAATGTTTCCAGAAAGCTGAGTGTGTAAGGATTAGGCATAAAAATGTAGCTTCTATTTATTTTATTATTTTTTTGGCCAGCATTGTAGATTCAGCGAAAAATCTAAGGACAGTTTTAAATAACTGAATACTGTAAGTACAGTACATGACATGTTCGGTGCCAAACAATTTTTTTTTACATCAAATCTAAGAAATACAGTATATATTAAACCGGAAATTCAAAGGTGTATCAGTCTCATCTTTCTCTCATTTCTCTCATCATATACAGTATATATACACCAAGTCAGACAAATAGTGTCTACACACTTCAGAGGGAACTTGTATTAATCTCATGATGTATTGATAAATTTAGTATAAAATAATTTGTACAAGTTTTTATTTTCCTGAAGTGTGTATAAATTTTTTTGCCAAATACAAACATTTGAAAAAAAACAAACAAACAAAAAATCTTTTGTATTCATCTGTTTAAAACCCTTAATTGCCACACATGCTAATGTTGTGAAAACATTCTGTTTACTTGAAACATTTTTTAAATTAATCATTCACTTTTGATCTGCTGTGTACTGTAGTTCAGGATGCAGAGTTGCATTTTGAAGTGGCTTAATCACTCAGCATCTTTGAAAAGAAAATGAAAAGTGTGTGTGTGTGTGTGTGTGTGTGTGTGTGTGTGTGTGTGTGTGTGTGTGTGTGTGTTATCTTCTTATGATCTTTATAAAGTTTCGATGATGCAACGTCCTGTTCAGCACATGACCTGCGTGTACATTTTATAGCAGGGTTAAGTGAAGGTTATGGGACTAAAACAAAAAAATCCAAACAATTATTTAAAACAATATCCAAGTGGATTATATTATATTGAACAAAGTGCAATTACAGTGATTGAAGACATTACCACGGTATGTTTTTCTGAAGGTTGTTGCGCTTACATACATTTCCGTAAACGTAATATCAATTGAATCTGAAATCTTTCATATTGTTTGTGCAAACATTCCGATTTTGCACATACAGTACAGTGGAAGCTGTCAGAACTCCGGGCTTAAACCAGCTTGATTCGTAATGTAGCTGTTGCAGTGTAGCGCCTGGGAGATGAATGAATTGTTCTGCCAGAACAGAAAGCACGTTTTCTCCGTAAGCACCCCTTGATCACATCAATGGAGTCGGATAGTGAGGTCAATGGGGCATGTGATTCAGTGAGATAGACAGAAGATTAGAAGAAACGAGGGAGTTGAGCAGGAGAGCCGTGTTGTTTCCGATGACAAAAGTGATGAGGGAACAGAGCGGCCCCTGCAGGACGACTGCAGAAGTGCATCCTGTTGGGTATTATGAAGACGAAATGTTTTCCCTAAAATATTTTTACAAATAAAAAAAAAAATATATATAGATATATTTCATATTGCATGTTTATTTTGTTATTTCTTAAATCTCATTTAAATCTTGATGTCGTAGTCAAACCGACGTCATGATAACGGACACGCCTCGGACAGATGGCAGCTCCTACATGCTCCTCAGGTAGTTCCCCCACAGCACATCCTATCCGTCCTCTCGGTGACGTCTGTCCTCAGAGCTGTACCGCTCGGAAATGTTTCCCACACATCCTGACGCGATCGAGTAAAGGAATGACGACCGTGGCCCGGGTATCTGTGTATTCCTGGCATTGCTGGCACACTGTCCCGAACGAGGCTTTTGGGCAATGCGGATAATTTGCCACCCCCTGGAATACCCCGCAGTCTGCCAGGACAGTCACGATGCCTCGTGTGGCACTTCTGTTCCAGAACAAGCAGGCATACAGTGTGTGTTAATGTTACCGCAGTCGAAGGGTTCAGTGCAGGGTTTGGACGCAGTCTGGGCAGAGAGGGTGTTCTTTATCACCTCGACAGAACAAATAGAGCAAACTGTGTACTGTAGATTAGATTACTGTAATTGGTCAAAAAGGTTCCGATTCATTTTTAATTAATCAATTAAGTTTTAATACCTGAGTGTTTATTGTTGTGAAGTAAAGAGTTTGACATAAACAATATAATCATTTGATGTGGTTAAAAAACTCACGTATTGTCAAAGAAAACTTCACCACATCAAACGATTATGGATTATGAGTTTATGTCTAAATCCTTATAATAATAAACACGTATGTAATAAACCATAATTGATTAAAGGTGTTTCCAGGAAAAAGCAAGAGATAATCGCTTTCATCACTGTAACTACAGCTGTGATTGTTTTCCAAGAGCAGCGTGCCCTAAAGCGCTTTATTGCCTTTGCAAGTCATTGTTGTTGTTGTTTTTTTTTTGAAAGGTTGTGATGTCACAGGTTTATTTCAAACAAGCACACAAGTGTTGATTTTTTACCAATTATTAATAGCTAACACATGAAATATATATATATATATTTTTTTTTTTTTTTTATGGCAATTTTTTATTATGTCATTGTCCCTAAGAGTTAATACAGCCATGTGAAATTTTTTTTTATTATAATTTTGTTTAATAAATGAAAACAAAGTGTTTTTTTTTTTGTTTTTGTTGTTGTTGTTACATTCAATTCAGTGCCCTTCATCTACTGGTACAAATTAAAACGAGATCAGAAATCAATATGTTGACATTTTCTAATGAAAAAATTAATATTTATTGAGGTGTACTATAATTTTCACATGACTGTATATGTTCAAGTCAAACCAGGACTTTTGATCACCTTTCTGATAAACACGGGTGTAAAATGAGTGACATTTACAGAAGACCTTAAGCACAATAGGTAATGAGACTCTTACAGTAGGTGTGTGAATGATGATGTGAATGGCTCGGAGCCCACTGCAGTCGTTCCTGTAAATATTCAGCTTGATCATTGAAAAACGACAGATAACTAGTCGCCAACTTGCCGAAGAGACGCATGTGTCTGTGTGAACTGTACACACAATCATTCCGGCTGGGTGTTATTCGCACATGCCCTGTACAGTCCTGATCTCGCGCAAAACCATTCCCACATATCTGGGACATTAAAGGGGTTCCTGGGAGGCCGGGGTTTCGACTGTGAATGAAGCATGGCTCAGGCGTACAGAGAGAATGTTGATGGTGTCCAAGCAAGTGAAACACTGGGATGAGTGTATTAGTGTAGCCGGGGATTATATAGAGAAATAAAAGGAGTTTTTAACTCTCAGAACTGTGTTGTGTTATTCTGCACAGTCAAAAGTCCCAGTTTGACCTGAACAGCCAGTTTATTTAGGCTTATAAACACTTGCACATTTTTACCAGTTGTTAAATTTTGCTGGTATTGTGTCATGATGTTTCACTCTACAGTAAAGATCTCAGTGTAGAGTGAAAAGTGGAGCAGAGTGGCCTTAAAAGTTATTGATTAACAGCAGAAGATGAAGTGAAGCCCTATTTCTATCAAGTGTTCTATCGAAAAGACAAATAATTCTTTTTAATAGACATCTCCGGAAAGTTTTTGTCTCTGTGTGTGTGTGTGTGTGTGTGCGTTTCCTTAACACCAGTGTACTGCTGAAATGCTCCTACAATGAATCTCTGCTCAAAACCACAAGAGGAAGTATAATGTAGTTCCTCAAGGGTTATTCGAGTGGTTTAGGACCACTGTGACTGTTTACAACCTTCCTGCAAAATGGAAAGCTTATGTTGTAGGCGTCTTCACAGCAGATTTTAGGTTTAAAGGCCAAGAGTGTACTTTATAATACTTGTACTAGTACTTCTTGGGGTCTTTTTTTTTTGTGTGTGTCATCGTGAAGGAATTCTCAAGAACAAGAATGTTAGACATTATAATAGATTATAATAGATTATAATAAATAGACTTTTTTAAGTCTTAAAAAAAGAGTAACTTTTTTCTACTCTCAGAAGGAAAGTAAACAAACTTCCTAAATATCTTCCTCGTCACTGGAGTGGAACCAGTAGTACCACCTTTCATTACCGTCTGTGTTATATTTCACCTGGGCAGGTGCATGAGGTCTACCTTAAATTAGCTTTTAAGCTTTAAACGTGCAGCATCGGTCTTTATAATGCTAAGGTCTAATTAAAGTTTGCGGCTTAATAAGTAATTAAAGCTATAAAACTATTACTGAATATACACTATTAACCTTTTGAACATCAAAGACAAAGAGTAAAGATTCCAAATATGTAATCTTGATGTTTTCATGTAAACGAGAAGAAAAATTGCAGTTATGTATTTTTACATGAACATCCATAAGTATTCGGACACGTTTGCCCGTATCCTCCACCACAGTGGATTCGAAACGAAGCAATCGAGTAGATTTTTTTTTTTTTTTTTTTTTTTGCAATGTCAGGGGCTCAAATAAAATTGAACAAACAAACAAAATCATATATGTTAGGATTATTTTTAATACTTTGAAGCAAATGACCAAATGTTTCCTCCTTTGAGCTCCTTTGCCAGAGCGTAGAGTTTCTGCTCGTTTGTGGGTCTCTCCTCCTTCAGCTTCGTCTTCAGTGCAGTTGAATCGGGGTCAGGAGACTCTGTCTTTTCAGAACATTCCATTTCTTTGCCTTGGGTAGCTTTCACTGTATGTTTTGCATCATTACTCGTCAGGAATGCGAAGTGCTGTCCTGCATTATTTTGACTGAATGTTAGCTGAAAGTTGAGCTTCGTAAACTTCAGAATCAATCCTGCACATTCTATCAGCAGTCACATCATCAATAAACACCAGTTCCATCAGCAGCCCATACAGTACACGCCCATGCTATAACACCGCCTCCACCATGTTCGACAGATGATATGCTGTGCTTCGCAACATGAGCCCTTCACTTCCTTCTTCCTGTTCTTCTCTTCTAATCATTCTGGTATAAATCACTCGTGTTTTCATCTGGCCAAAGAATCTGGTTCCGTCTGTATTTACATTCATGAAGGCGTCTCTCGATTCTAGCCTTTGTGTTCTTGGCTTGGCTAAAGATTGTGAAGTTTTTACCCCCCTTTTTGTTTCTTTTTTTTTTTTTTGTGTGGCTGAGCTCGTCGATGCATTTCTCCTTTTTAAGAATGGATGGAACCAAATGGCTGATTTGTCTGCTTTTAAAAGTTCGATCAGGGTCTGCTTCGTTTTTTCCGCCTAATGACGACCTCCGTCATTCCATCGACCCCTCTTTGAACTGCAGAGTTCATGAAGAAATGCAAATCTGCGTTGATGTACTTGAAATTCCCTTAATTTGTCATGAAGGAACTAAGAAATAGGTCTCAACTGACCTCCAAAAAATAAAGCTGAGAGTCGTCTACACTTGGCGTAACTGCTTTGGATTTATTTTCTTTGTGGTGCTGCACAGAGGCAAAAATACATGTCTTTTTCTAAATATTTATGAACCGGAATATAATACAGTACATATATAATACAAACCAAAAAAATTCTAATTAGAGACAAACAAAATCATACAAAAAAACACCCCAAAAAAATCAATGGAGGGGAAACTACTGTACACTGAGAACATCATTGTGAATGAAAGCAGCAAGTGAATAAAATACAGTTAGAGGTCAGTAGTTGTACAGCATGACGTAAATAAGAGATCCGTGTGTGTGTGTGTGTGTGTGTGGACTGCTAAGTGTCCACTGTATTTCTGAGGACACCAGGTTTCACACCTCCTTCTCCTAACAACTCATTACCATTGCCTCCATAGCAACTGAGAGCCTGGTAGTGAGAAGCCATGGTCAGTGTTCCTTCCTTTCTCTCTCTCTCTCTCTCTCTCTCTCTCTCTTTCTGGTGCAGTGCCGGATTTGAGCAATGAGTCTGCACAATCTGAGCTACCTCGAAACAAACTTCATGTAATCTTTGCTAAACAGTCGCGATGAGAATAAATGAGCGACTCTAATTGAAGATGAAGACGCCTCTGTGACAGGAAGCTAAAGTCTCTCCTCTCTCCGGGACTTGACTAGCTTTACCGACGCCGTCCGTATTGTTCCCTCATCCGTGCCCTCGTTTGCAGCCTGATCGAATGAGACGGAGAGGAGAGTAAAACTGCGCCGACGGGTTTGACTGCTTTCCGTTCGGGATCAGCGATGAAGGAGAAAGACGAGTGCGGAGACAGGCGGAAATCCGAGCCAGTTGGCATCGCGGGTCAGAGCTGAGAAATTATAAACAGCACTAAAGATGCTTTCAGCAGACATTAAAACGTCAACCAGTCAGAAGGGAAGGCATCTTGGCGCAAGACGGGTTACAGTCTCAGGTGACCCGTCGGTCTTTGAAAGCATTATATCCAGAATAAAAACGATACTTCAGGAACCACTTACTAGTTCCTCAGCTTGTCCGTCTCGAGAAACCTACCGTATAGACATCAGTGGTTGCCTGTATGCTGTATGTTCAGGAAGATGAGATCCTTTATCCCTCCAGGCTGAGCACGGCAATCGTGTCCCCGGTTTGCCGTATATGACAAATTCCAGGCCATTAAATGCTCTATAAAAATGTTTTCCTGTTCACTAAAGAGAAAATGCATCAAACCAGAATTTAAGAGCATTACCATAGCACTGGGATAACTGTATCACAGCTCCACGGGCCGGAGTTTGATCCTTAGCTCAAGGTTTGTGTGAGTTCTCGATAAGTTCTCTCCAAATTCTCAACAATGCACATCAATGTCTTCCTGCTTCCTGCATCTTCGTGGGACCTCACCACCTCACCACCTCACCACTGGGCAGTTCAGTTCTTACCAGCGGTACTGATTTAAAGGTGTATTTTTAATGAGTCTGTGATGTTCTTCAATGGTATCCAGTATTTATTCTCACATCAACGCATCACCACATTAATGAGTATTGGTTTGATCTGGGATATGTGTGAGGTATAGAGTTTCACTTTCCGGCAGCATGGTGGCGTAGTGGTTACCACAATGGTATGGCATCTCCAGGGTTGAAGGTTTGAGTCCTGCTTCGGGTCTGCGCATGGTTGGTTTCCAAAACATGCAGTTTAGGCTAATCGGCGTTTCCAAATTCGCCCGTACTCTGTGAGTGTGTGCGTGCTTGTGCCCTGTGATGGACTGGCACGCCAATTCAGTGTACCCCGCCTTGTGCCTAGTTCCAGACTCCCCTGCGATCTGACTCTGACTTAGACTCTGTACAGGATAAGCGATATATGAGTGAGTGAGAGTCGTGTGAGTTACGTCTCTATATAATCTCCTGCTACACTAATGGGATGGGCCACGGATCCACCCCAAATCTGATGAAGAATGAACTGAATTCTTGCCAGTGAGGCATTTGCATATCAGTGTTTATAATCAGTGTGTGGTGTTGAGTGGAATCCAGCATTTATTTCATAATGAAGAACACATTGAGTGTTGTTTGATCAATAGACGTGGTTAGGACTCTATAGACTCTGTGGGAAGCAAGTCATTTGTGTGTACTGTACAGTACTGTCAAATAAAGACCTTCTTCTTCTTCCTCGTCTTCTTGTTCTTCTTCGTCGTGGTTAGGACTCCTAGAACTCCTAAGCTGGCACTGTTGGTTTCTTGAGCGGAGCCCTTAACTCCCTGACCTCCTCGTCTCGCTAATACCTTGCTCTAGATACAAAAAAAAATGTAAATGCAAACCCAAACTCCCACTGGACTACCTGCTGCCGAGCTTTCAGCTCTTCGTCTGTATCCCCTGGCTGAAACACCTCGGGACAGCGCTTCCTCCTGTAACACAAAGCGCATTACTGTATATAAATATTTCGATATAAACGTGTGTCAAAGTCGACGCTCAATTCACCCAGTTGTCCGATGAAGGCATCTAGGCTCTTAACCCCTAAGTCTCCGTGAATGTTTGGCGACGTCTGATTCGGAGTTTGCCGGCTCAGCCGATGGGAAGGTTGCACCGGCAAATTTGAATGGCCAAGCTGCTACTACTACTGTTCCACCTTAAAGCGAGACCTTTGACTCCTCGTGTGTTTGTGCATCGCTTTACATAAAAGCTTTTGCAAAGCAAATCCTTCGCTTTGATGATGGATGCAATCTCAGGGTTAAAGCTTTGGTATTTACATCAATGTTCAAATCCTCAGTTTTTTTGTTTAAGATGTCGGTTTAAAGCAACAGCAACATGATCGTATGAGTTCCAGCCCTTGGCACGGCCCTGTCTCCTGTCCTTGAGCCATTCGCGTAACCGCCGACTCCCGGAGACGCCGATTCCGATCTCTGACCCCGCACTTCCTTTTTCTTTGTGTGAGAATAGAGGTCAGGATATGAAGTGAGAAAATGTCCTGTGTTTCACAGCCACATAGCTCGAAAAACTCAATGACTCGGACGATAGAGAAACCCTTTAAAAGCATGCTGCGGAAAATAAAGTCGCTCAGAGGCTTTAAGTCATATAGAGCAAATGGGTTTAAATACTCCTAAACACACACACACACACTTGTCATATTATCCTTGTACGGACCTTCCATTGATTTAATCATCAATAACGCTGAGCTTCATACAGTATAAGGTCAGATATTCCTCTTGTTCTGAGGACATTCGGTCCCCACCTAGATATAAAAACACACACACACACACACACAAAATCAAAGTGTGGACTCACACATGAACTCTCTTTTTTCCCCAAGTCCGGCCTTTGATTTTTTTTTTTTTTTTTTGTCAACATGACTCTGATTTAAAAGCACAGCCTCTTCCAAAACCCATAAACTCCCTCCGGCTTCATCTGGCCCGCACATTTCCCTCTCCTGGCCCTTTCTCTCCGTCTCTATTGCCTTTTTAAAATCTATTTTCTCACACTCAAAAATGCATAGAGTTGGCTTTGTGTGAAATGATTTGTTCGGTGTACACGCAGGCATGTGCGGTTATTAGGAATCCTCTTGTAGTCTCGTAGGATACAGCTCTTCATGCTCTTTTTTTTTTTTTTTAGGATGATACACATCCTCATGCGTGATTTGTCTTTGTGCACGTCTCCATCCTGTACCACTCCGTGTGCACGACTGCTGTGATATACTGTACGTTTATGGCAGGAGACGAGCCAAACACTTGTAATATCATCTGTTAGGCAGAGTTATGTACAGTATCTGTGCACTGACTTTGCATTTTAAGCGATCCTTGAGGGGCGTTCGGGTCAAACCGGGACTTTTTGATTGTGCAGAATAACAGAACACAGTTCTGAGATTAAGAACTCCCTTTATTTCTCTATATAATCCGCTGCTACACTAACACACTTATCCCAGTGTGTCACTAGCGCTTGGATACCATCAAGGTAGAAAGTTTTCTCAGTACGCCGGAGCCGTGATCGGACTGCCTGTCTGATTCGCATCCGAAACCCCGGCCTCCCAGGAACTCCTTTAACAACCCGAACATGTGGAAATGTCTTGGAGCGAGGTCAGGACTGTACGGGGGACGTGGCAATGACTCCCAGCTGAGGTCCTGTAATTTTGGTGTTGGTGGTGTTGATGAACGAATGTGTGTGCAGTTCACACCGGAGACAAGTTTTCCTTCGATTTTCAAGCATCATTCACGGATGTACAGCCTCCTTTAAAACGTTTGTCGATTTTTATAGAAAAAATAATCCAGAAACAATCTGAATACCAAACAAGTATAACTACAATATGCGGCTTAGCGGATTAGGCAGATTGTCTTATCAGTGTAGAACAATTTTTTCAGGAATGAGAAGATATTCCTATAATAATTCCTATAATGATTGAATTCAGTATTTTTCAATGTTTTAAACTGTTAATCTATACTGTATGTCACTGAGAAAAGAAAAAGCAATGCATTAAGCGGCAAGACAAATGAAAAGGAAATTGTATGTGCTATTTTTTTTTTTTTTTTTTAAACGAGATTATTTTTTTAAGATCAATAAAAATGCATGAAGAGCAACATTCATTGGCAAGATGAGTGCTCTTAAATAGATGCAGATAAAAAATTGTTACTCCTTTGAACCCACCCCTACACACATACCCTCCCTCCTCCCCCTTATTTATTTATTTATTTATTTATTTATTTTATTTTATTTTATTTTATTTATTTATTACATTTGTATTTATTTTTTGCATTTAATTTTTATTTATTTACTTACTCATTTTATTTTACTATATATATATTTTTATTATATATTCTTTAATTTCTTTATATTTCTATTTTATTCTACTATTTTATTTTCATTTTTATTTTCATTATCTTATTGCTTGTATATTATGTACATTTAAAAGTTTTTTTAATTCTCTTATTCGCACTAAAACTTTCTTTTGAACCTTCTTTTGTAATATTGAGGTCAACAGCAGTCGTGTAAGCATTTCACTTCATATCATACTGAGTATGATTGTGTACGTGACGTATAAAATTTGAATTTGATTTACTTACTGTATCTTTATTTTTAAAGTACAGGGTATTTTTCTTGCTGACAGGGAAATTATCTGGCTGTGCCGTGAGCTTGTGAGATTCACACTGAGCTGGGGTCGGAGTGAAGAGGTGTAGGAATTTTATACAGTGTATAATATATATATATATATATATATATATATATATGTGTGTGTGTGTGTGTGTATATAACATGATGGACAAGAAGCTGCTGTAAACAGAGCACACACCACCGTAGCACAGTTTTCCAGACGTGAGCTTTTCCTTATGCACATAATCCACTTGTGCTGAAACCGTTTTCCAGGTTATTTGCACCTTAGTGTAAGTGTGAACCAGCGTTGCTCTAACCAGCGCACGTTCAGTCTTCTGATAATATTTCCTGCACCGTAGTCAGCTTGTTTCAGTCCAGTGGATTATTGTAAAGCCTGAGTAAATAAGGCAGAGATTTCTAACAGTACTGCAGTGTAGGATGTCTGGTTCCCGTACTAATGCTAACGCTCCTCTCCATCCCGCTTCTCTTCCCCACAGGGAGCGCATGCACCAGTCGGCCATGTACGATCTGTGTGTGGGCATGAAGCAGGTCAGTCAGGAGTTTGTCCGTCTGCAGCTCACCTACGAGGAGTTCCTGGCCATGAAGGTCCTGCTGCTCCTTAGCACGGGTGAGAATGTGTGTGTATGTACTGTATATGGTGTTCACACTGTATGAATGTGGGAATGAGTAGCAGCCTTTACTGTCAGTACAGCATCACATCATCGCGTTGCAGCGGTGTAATAGTGTAAATGCAGATAATCCGTTCCAGCCACTCAAAAATATTACCATTTTCCAACACTATCATCTTATAATCAATATTTTTGCATAGAAAAGACAAGTAAGTTATGAAATAAATAGACAGTAAACCTCACTTAACCATAATTTATGATTCCTCTCGGCACCGGCTGCTTTAAAAAAAAAAAAAAAAAACGCAAAAAAATATGTAAACTTGCTTGGCTCGGCTTTCCACTAATGCAAACAAGTTTTGAACGGCTCCCGGACGTAAAAAAGTACGCACAACTTAGACGTGGTTTGGTTCGGCTCGGTTCGGTTCGGTTCGGTTCGGTCGCTCGTATGTTGAAAATGCTTGGTGTGCTGAGACAAATGTCTTGCAAAGTTCTTAAGTTTAAAAAATCCGTGTAGCAGGCGTTTGTATGCCAGGGTACCGCTGTAGTTCTGGTTTGACACGAGTCCAGGAAAATGTGAAACTATGAATTAAAAGCTTTGGGGGTTTTTTGGTCTATTTCTGGCAACCGAACACCGCCGACCTGAACACCGCTAACCTGAACACCGCCGACCTGAACACCGCCGACCTGAACACCGCCGGCCTGAACACCGCCGACCTGAACACCCCTGACCTGAACACCGCCGGCCTGAACACCGCCGGCCTGAACACCGCCGACCTGAACACCGGCCGACCTGAACACCGCTAAC
>JAQQZT010000039.1:2833474-2846323 GCA_030068275.1 Clarias platycephalus | reverse complement strand
ATGTAGAAAGAAATAAACATCAGGAACCATCATGGAGTTAGAAAGTGACCCCAAACTTTTGAACGGTAGTGTATATTGACCAAGGACACGAGATAAAGTATAATTTTTTTTAAATAAATAAAACAAATATATATATATACACATATATTTGACCCCGATTACTTACTTACATTGTCCTGGCGATCTGCGTGACTAAGTGCCAGAGAAGTCAGAGGGAACATTTGCTATACTTTACACTTTTAAATGACTCTTTGCCTGTGGATCCAGGCGTTCGGGTCACCCTGTACAAACTGGCTGATGTTCAGGGATTGCGTCACGTGATCTGTGTTTAAAAGCAGCACAAAGTCAAATCTGTCAGTGGACGGAAAGTCAGGGTGGGAAATCTTTACGACGTGAAATTTACACCCGGGTTCCATCCTGAAGAAACATTTGGGCTCAACAACAAAGTGTTGGATTTAAAGGGGTTTTAAATGGTTTCTGGAACAATTCCCCAGAGTCGTAAAGCTTATCAGCGATCAGCTCAGTAATAGAATATTAATGTTTGCAATTACAAATGTCCGAAGCCACACTAGCACTAGTAGTAGTAGTAGTAGTGGTGATATTGCGAACTCGGAAAGTTGTGGGAAGCTTGAGCTGCTGTGATAAAGCCTGTAAAAACAATAGCTCTGCTAGGCCGAGCCAGAGACCTCATTTCCTCTCTGCATGATTATAACTTTGCCTCGTCCTCTGTGGACTGATTCAGCAGGACAGACTCTCTCTCTCTCTCTCTCTCTCTCTCCATCCCCTCCCCCCGTTTCCGTAGCGATATGAGATCAGATTTTGGGTCCTGCCGAATCCAATTTCCCGCCGGTTTCGAGTGAATGACCGGGACAGCTGATAACACTAACACTTACCAGCGTGGAAGATTGCTCCAACCTGGAAGGAGAGTTCGGAATCGTGCTCGGCTTCGCAGGGGTACACGGCCTTGGCTTTCATCGGAGTGACACTGAAAAATGGAGGCAATCAGTTAGCACACCGCTCCGCTCATCAGGAGAGAGGAGGGAAAAAAAAAAAAAGAGAGAGAAGTGGAATAGGACAAAGCTTTTCAATCTGGCAACCTCTCAGACAAGGTCCAGACAGAAAAGAGGGCGTGGCTATATCTCGATAAAGCGGAACAAGTCTTTTGAAGTGCGGATTCGTTAAAGTCAGTTTGTTCTTTTGGGTGGAAATTGAGTGAGATTTCAAAAATATTCTAATTTAAAATAAATAAATAAATAAATAAATAAATAAGTCTGCAGGTTGCCATATACACGCCTTTTCACCATTTGTCTTATTTTATTAAATAAATAAATTTGAGTAGCTTTTTTAAATCATAATGTCACACACTAATAACACGGAGATAGAAATGACATTAATGACGGTGAAACAAAATCAATAAAAAAAATGGAATTTTGTCGGTGAATAAAACTCTAACTTAACAATTGGTTCCTAAATTATGGGTTCTGATAAAAAATTGTGAGATAGTGATGATGATCCAATACAGCTTCACTCGGCTTTACAAAGAAACGTTTAATACACATCCAACCATACTGTACATAAAATGGTGGCCAAAATACCACATTAATTAATATGTATTAATATTCATATGTTAAAATTAATTAATTATTAATACAACATATGCCATGTATTATATTTTTGCTCTGTACACAAAACAAAATTAGTGGTGATGTCACTAATTAATTTGTCTTTTTGACTCTACTGTACTGTACAGCCGGATCCAGCTGTGTTTGGAGTTCATACTAAATACTGATTGTTGTAGAGTCAGTTTGTTGCCTAAAATATCAAATTATTCTTATTTGGGCTTTTAATTTAAACAAATATTATTTTTTAAATAATATTTTTGTCTGTGCATAAATTTATGAGCATTAAACGAAAATGTGTTCGTTTTGTTGCTAGTTTATGGTTATTTAAATGTCGTGATATTGTGATGCCCAGTGTGTCCAGAAAATTGGAAGTTAGATCGCTTAAATATATATCGCCTCGCCATGAATAGTCGTGTCCATGCATACGGCCGTTATTAGGCGGAAAAATGAATGAATGAATGAATGAATGAATGAAAGGGTGGGGGGGGACAATTTTGGTTTATTGCTTTCATTTTTTTTTTTTTTTTACAAAAACATCCACTTAATGCTCTCTCTCTGTCATTGTTTATTCCTTAAAAATTATTATTATTATTTTTTTTTTTTTTACAAAATTAACTATTTTACAAATTTTATGTAAATTACTGTAATTTTTTTAACTAAATATTGTTCATTTTATTTCCTATACAATATTGAGAATACTTCTTATAGTTTTTGTTTAATGATAAATAATTAAAATGAAAACATTTCTACTTACTACGACATTAAAGCATTTTTCCTCAGCACTCAGTACTGTATGTTCAGCTCGGCTTTTTAATATACCGTATTAACATAATATCAGAATTTCTGTCATTCAAATTTAAATGATTAAAAAACAAATTAAAACCATAATAATAATAATTAAAATTCATGGTTTATGGATCCTATGCTTAAAAAAAGTCTTAGAGATAAGAATTAAATCACACAATCACAGTGTTCTGGAGCGGCTCATGGCTGCTCTCCGATCGCTCTGAAGGAATTCTGCTTCACTTCGTTAACGTTAAAGGACGCGGTTTTAAAGCGCAGAGCGGAATCCGGGTCTGAGCCGTGACTCGTCCGTTCCATCACCCTGATTCATTTCTCTTTTCAGACAAAGCCGTTTTGTATTTGTGTTTCTGCTGCTGAGAGAGAAGCGGAGCGCGGTGCCGAGCCGAATGCACCTGGCAACCGGATAAATATTTCACACATGGCCTCGGAGCAACAGCGGTGTGTTTTGGACAGGGCTACAGTCAAAACACAGTGAGCAGACAGATACTCACACACACACACACACACACACACACACACACACACATGCACAGCTTTCCATGGACCTGAAGGAAATTTCTCTAGTTCTAACATGAGACATTTTTTAAGGCTTTTTTTTTTTTTTTATCGTCGTGCCTCTTTGTTGGAGCTCCGCGCTCAGGATCACATTAAAGGATTAGGAACTGGATGAAATTTGTCCAGATGTTGTTCAGCATCAGTCAGTCGAGGTGGAAAGTTAACACAGTCTCACTTCTGGAGGATCACATTAACGACTTTAAAGTGTGTATCTTATGTGTGTGTGTGTGTGTGTGTGTTCAGGTCTGTATGTGTTTTTCATTAGGTGAGGGAACGGACGGATATTTGCGTGTCTAGGGCGGAAAAGGAACAAGAGCAAGTATGATGAGTGTGAGGCCAAGGAGAGTTGAATGTGTGAATGTGTGTGTGTGTGTGTGTGAGTGAGGATAAAGAATTAAATGAGTGTGAGAGATTCTACAGAAAGGATATGATCACAAACCTGAGCTCTAGTGAAATCTAAAGAAGCCAGAAGCAGTTTTACTGTTTAAATCCTATAATGATATTTGATTATAGAGATAATAATAAAAAATAAATAAAAAACCTGATGGCTAAACTTAAGGTAAAAAAGGGACACCAAGAAAGAAAAAAAAAAACAATTAAACAAGTAAAAAATCCTGGAAGCATTTATTATTTAAATTTTTTTTAATAATAATAATAATAATGTTAATAATACTAATTATTATTATTATTATTATTATTATTATTATTATTAATAAACAAAATCAATAAAAAAATAATATTGTTGGTGGATAAAAGTCTAACTAAACAATTGTTTCCCAAAATATAAGGTTCTGATAAACAATATGCAAATGACAAAATACTAGAAATAAAAAAGGCACTATTTAGAGGAATGGGAAAAGAAATAATTAATGTAATAGTTAAACTAATAAATCAATATAACCTTGAACTACATTACATAATTAATTAAACACTGGAACGTTCTGGGCAAAATAAGTAAGCAAAATATAAAATAATATTTTATAAAAAATAAATAAGAGGCACCATCTGGAAAAATGAATATGAAACAAACAAAAACAAACTAAACAATCAAACAAACAAAGGAATAAAAAAAAATAATTAAAACAAACAACTAATTAAACACTCATAATAATAAATAAGAGACAGCCCGAATGAATCTGGACAAATGACTGGCTGAATAAATAACAAATAAATAAATTTGTGGAAATTTGTGGATAATAGTCAATTTTACTCTTATTTTTTATTAGATTTTACTCACTTATATACATGAACATTTTATAGAAATTAATGACTGACTGACTGAATGAATCAATACAATAACTTTAAAGAAGAACCTATTACGGGGGAAATAAAAATTTTTTTTTTAAATGGAAATGAAATAAATAAAAGATAAAAAAAAAAAGTGAACAAAGTATTTCTGTTTTCCGCAAATCTTTTGTGTCAAACTCCTAGCAAGTTTATTTCCTAATGTATTATTATGATTATTATTATTAATAATAATATTACTATTATTAATATATTAATATATTAATAATTAATATATTATTATTATTATTATTATTATTATTAATGTTACTATTATTATTATTATTAATGTTACTATTATTATTATTATTATTATTATTAATGTTATTATTATTAATGTTATTATTATTATTATTATTATTAATGTTATTATTAATAATAATATTATTATTATGAACGTACCTCTCTGCAGATTTGTCCGCGTGTCCTCCGGCCGCTGCTGCGTGTGTGTCTGTAGGTTTAAAAGTGGAGTTCATCCATGATGCCATGCCCGCTCCTCCTCTGCACAACAAAACACAAAGACTTCATAACTACAGCAGTACAACACCACACACACACACACACACGTTCTGTTATCTCACAGAGGGACATGTAACTACAGAGGTGAGCGTGAGTGACAGGTCTGGAGTGTGAAGCTGAAACGCTGTTGCTGGTGCTTGAACTCATCAGCTCTGTTATCAGTGCTCTGATCAATACCGGCCACACACCTGCCTTCTTCATCCTGATTTACTTCATTTCACACACACACGAACACACACTGGACTACACTGAATGTTGCAAAGGTCTTGTCTTGTAGTCTTGAGGAATAGTTCTCCAGGCTTCCTGAAGATTTAATTTTGTCTCTCATTTTCAGTCAAATCTCTCCTGACACCCACATCCCATTCTCGTCCTATAGCTCCATCCTGCCCGGTGACCAACCTGGGCATTGGGTCGGACTCTCACCTCAGGTCTCCTAACCACCTCCTTCTTCTTCTTTCCCCTTAAGAACATGTGTGACGCTTCCTTCTACACGCACGGGTCTTGCAGACTCTCATCTCCTCCAGGCTGTTCTTACTGCAATGCACTTTTTTCTTCAGGATGTTCAGCCTGAGGCCTCTGAATCTCCATGCTTGCTGAGAGCAAGAACACGTCACCGCATCACAGCCGTCCTGCGAGCTCCTCACTCGTGCCCAGTTTCCTACAGCGATGCCTAGAAAACTCCACTCCTGAGCCGCCAGCGTCTCCATGGGACAGCTGCTCTCCATCGTGTAGAACTTCTCCCTCCACTAACCTCCAAGTGCAACCACAGAGCTCCTTCACCTCCCGAGGATCGCGCTACCTTCACAGACTCTTTCCAGTTCCAGACTCTTTGCAGACAGAGTTTGTATGTCCCATACAGGACTTGGCGGGTTTCCTCCGAGTCCCCCGGTTTCCTCCCACAGTCCAAAGACATGCAGATTAGGACAACTGGCGTTCCCGTGGTGTGTGAATGTGTGTGTGAATGGTGACAGAGTTCCTACCACGGTCATCAAAATGGGAATAAATACAGTGGACACCACTGTCCTACACTCATTGTCCTACACTGTCTCCAGTTGGACTACAGAGATTTCTAGATGGATTATTATATTTTATTATTTTCCTTTTTGCAGACACACTGACTGTGTGAAATAAACCTCATCCGTCTGAAGATGAAAACAGGACAAGAGCTGTGAACTGGGCCACAATAACCTACTTCAATTCTTCTAATCCTACACACACACACACACACACACAGACACACACAGACACACACACACACACACACACACACACACAGACACACACACACACACAGTGAGCAATTATATCATTTTGTAACCATACAAGGTCAGACACATTAACTGTCTCTCTCTCTCTTTCTCTTTTTGTCTTTCACTGGCTCTGTGTCCCTGTCTCTCTCTCTCTCTCTTTCTCACCCAATGTCTCTCTCCTTCTTTCTCTTTTTGTCTTTCACTGGCTCTGTGTCCCTGTCTCTCTCTTTCTCTGTCTCTTTCTTTCTCACCCAATGTCTCTCTCCCTCTTTCTCTTTTTGTCTTTCACTGGCTCTGTGTCCCTGTCTCTCTTTCTTTCTCGCCCAATGTCTCTCTCCTTCTTTCTCTTTTTGTCTTTCACTGGCTCTGTGTCCCTCTCTCTCTCTTTCTCTGTCTCTTTCTTTCTCACCCAATGTCTCTCTCACTCTTTCTCTTTTTGTCTTTCACTGGCTCTGTGTCCCTGTCTCTCTCTCTGTCTCTCTTTCTTTCTTGCACAATGTCTCTCTCCCTCTTTCTCTTTTTGTCTTTCACTGGCTCTGTGTCCCTGTCTCTCTCTTTCTCTGTCTCTTTCTTTCTCACCCAATGTCTCTCTCCCTCTTTTTCTTTTTGTCTTTCACTGGCTCTGTGTCCCTGTCTCTCTCTCTGTCTCTCTTTCTTTCTCACCCAATGTCTCTCTCCTTCTTTCTCTTTTTGTCTTTCACTGGCTCTGTGTCCCTGTCTCTCTCTATTTCTGTCTCTTTCTTTCTCACCCAATGTCTCTCTCCCTCTTTCTCTTTTTGTCTTTCACTGGCTCTGTGTCCCTGTCTCTCTCTCTCTCTCGCCCAGTGTCTCTCTCCCTCTTTTTCTTTTTGTCTTTGACTGGCTCTGTGTCTCTCTCTCTCTCTCACCCCATGTCTCTCTCTCTCTGTCTCTGTCTCATTCACCTTCTGAAAAACTTCCTGCAGAAAGATTATAACTTATATTTCCTCAGCGTTTACTCGCAGGCTGTCGAAGGAGCTCGCAGAGTGCGAGATGTGACGCTTTCCTTCATTAATTCACTGTGTGACAGATGCATTGTGGGAGAAAGTGAAAGTGAAGCATCGTCGTTTCTTTTTTCTTTCTTTCTGCAGAAGTGTGTACAGTAAGTGAGAGGGTGATGAAGAGAGGGAAATTGTGTGTGTGTGTGTGTCAGAGAGAGAGAGAGAGAGAGAGAGAGAGAGAGAGAGAGAGAGAGAAGTAAAGTGGGACAAAGACAGAGGAAGAGAAAGAAAGAGGAGCAAAAAAGAGTGAAAAAATATACAGAGAGAATAAGTATAAAAGTGAGAGAAAAGAGACAGAGCTACACTGAATAAGTGGAATGGGAAGGAAGGAAGAAGGAAAGAAAGAAAGAAAGAAAGAAAGAAAGTGGAAACGGAGAGAGATTGAGTGTGGAACAAAGAGTGTGAGAGCAAGGCAGAGTGAGAGAGAAAATGGGAGAGAGGGAGAGAGAGAGAGAGAGAGAGAGACAGAAAAGAGAAAATGACTAGAGACAGAGACGGGGGGCGAATAAAATCATGGAGGTGTATAAAGTTTACAGAGAAAGTCTGAAATAAAGACACGGATAAAGTCAGACAGAGACAAAAAAGAGAGATAACACTTATAGAGAGTGAAACTCAGTGTGTGTGTGTGTGTGTGTGTGTGTGTGTGTGTGAGAGAGAGAGAGTGTGAGGGGGTGATTTATTGCTCTGCAGCAGGGTGTTTGAGTCCTCAGCTGCTGCACATCAGCATGAAGCTTCAGCAGCGCTGCAGTGCACCAAACCCACTCATTAACCACACACACACACACACACACACACACACACACACACACACACACACACACACACACACATATACACCTAAACTGCTGTACACTTGCATGCTTGACACTTGGCAAAAACACACATGCATTCACCACACACTTACACACACACTCTCTTACACACACACACCCCAGAGCTTTAAAACTTCTTCAGTGTACTTGTGGAAACGCCCCAGTGCTCGATTACACCTCACACTTTACCCCATGTGAATCAGAGCCTCGACCTCGACCTAAAACAAAAAAAAATTATAAATAAATAAATAAATAAAAACCTCCCATACGGTTGCTGCGGCAACCGGCGGAACTAAAGAGGAAAATGTTTTTTTACCTTAAATTGCTTTTACAATTACGACTAAGCCAAAGCGAGGGAAATTGCTCTCATTTCGGGGCTGTAAAAATAGCGGCCGTGCTGGAAGCGCATCCGCGAGGCCTTATTACGGCGATTCTTAACCACGAGCCCAATTTGAAGCCGGATTATAAGTGAGAATCGGGACTTAAATAACAGACGGAGACGCAAAACACTAACCTGCTGCTGTTCCTCGGTTCTGGAGGAAGTACACAGGAAATGGGATATACAGTATATATATATATATATATATATATATATATATATATATATAGCCACTATAATGGGACGTATAGGATCCAGATAGAAAGCTGCGACTCGTTAGTAAACACACCCGCGTCCGTCTCCTAACACGATGTACAGCTGCAAGTCCTCTTTCCGCGGACGGTTTTGTCTTTTCGCCGACTCTGTAACCCAAATCTGCAGTTTAGATTAACGTACGTGTAATACGTTATCGTTTATCGTATATACAAGACAAGACAAGACAAGCCTGGACATGACAAGAAAGGATAATGCAAGACGAGACAAGGCAAAATGAAGCAGGGCGAGATTAAACCGCACGAGAGACGACTGAAAAGGACGAGACATGACCAGAACGGATAAGACAGGACTAGAAAGGACAAGACAGAACAAAGCCGGACTGGAAAATACAAGACAAGGCAAGACTAGAAAAAAATAAAACAACAAAATGAGGCAAGACAGGACAATTCAGACGAGATAAAACAAGACAAGGAGACAAAACAAAGACAAGATAAAAGAAGACACTACCACATAAGATAGGACTAGATAAGACAAGATTAGGTAAGAGAAGACACTACAAGGTGACACAAGATTAGTTAGACAAGGTAAGACAGAACTACGATAAGATAATACAATACAAGATATGACAAAAATAAGTAAAGAAAAGACAAGGCTGGATAAAATAAGACAGGGCAACTTGGACAAGATAAACAAAGAGACAATTCTGAGTAGGACAAAAGAAGGTAAGATAAGACAATATAAGACGCAAGAGGAAAAGACAAGATGAGACAAAACTAAATAAGAGAAGACATTACAAGAGACATGGAGAGAGACAAGACAACACAATGCAAGACAAGAAATGAGAAACCAAGACAAGAATAGAGAACATAAGGTAACTTAAAGATAAGACTAGATGTGAGTCTTAATAATAAAGAAAGAATAAAACAATTTATACCATAAATTAGAGAAGACGCTATAAGACAAGACAGGATAAGGTATGCAATGCATAAGATAAGACAAAATAAGACAAGACTAGATAAGATAAGAACAGACAAAACAAGAGGAGGTAAGAAAAGATACCACAAGATAAGACAGGATAAGGTAAGACAAGGGAAGATAAAAGAAGAAAAGTTAAGACAGAACTTCTCATGACAAACCATGAAAATATAACAAAAAATAGGGTGAGATAATACAAGACAAGATAATATAAGACAAGATAAGATGGAAAAAGTTAAAAAGAAAAGATAGCAAAGTTAAAACAAGGCAAGATAAGTGAAGAAAAGAGAAGGTAAGACAGGACTTCACATGACAAACCATGAAAGTGTAACATAAGACAGGGTGACATAAGACAAAATGAGTTAGAAAATAAGGCAAGATAAAAGAAGAAAAGAGAAGGCCGCACGATAGAACAGAATGTAAGAAAGTATAAGACAAGTTAAACCAGGATAAGATAAGAAAAGATGAGAAAAGACAGGATGAGATGAGAAGATACCATAAGATAGGATAAGGCAAAATGCGATGAGATGAGATGACACAGGATGAGATGAGATGAGAAAACAAGATGGGATGAGATGAGATAACAAAAGACAGCGTGAGATGAAATGAGATTAGAAGACAAAATGAGATGAGATAAAATGAGATGAGATGGGAAGACACCATAAGATAGGATAAGACAAAATGAGATGAGATAAATAAGATAAGACAAGACAGAATAAGGTAAGATAAGGACAGACAGATACAAGAAAAAAAGACTCTTAAAAAAAAATTTATGACTTCAGTACAAAAGACTAGAATTCCACATTATTCCACACACACCAACTCCCGATTGGCTCGTATCTCTGTGATTGACAGGTGAGACTGGAATAAAAACAACCTCCCAACAAGAGATCATGGCCAGTTTGTTTAATAGATTCCTCGGTTCCCGTGCCGTCATTGGGATTCGAACTTGCAACCTCTTGTCGTAATAATTAGGACGAACTCGGACACTGTGTTGTTGTTATGAATGAGATTTGTCTGTTTTCTCCTCGGGGGATGTAAACATTAGCGCCGTACTGTATATAGAAAAGCGCTGTGATGTACAGGCAGCGTGTTACAGTGAGTCAGTGGACGGCAGCGGGGAGGTCGTTAGACGAGTAAATAAGCCGAATGTCTTCGCCGCACGAGTCGTGTTTACAGTGAGTGGAGCGCGGCCACCTGTCTCTTTCACTCACACACCAACACACACGCACACACATAGACAAGCAGGATTTACTGCATTACAGTGCACCATTTCCTGCACTAGCTTCGGCGGAAAACAATGAGAGAGAGAGAGAGAGAGAGAGAGAGAAAGAGAGAGAGAGAAAGACAGAAAGAGACTAACCAAGTGGGGTCGAGAAATGAGAGAGAAAAAGAGAGCAAGACGGAGAGAGGGAAAAGGAAACAGGGAGAGGAAAGCAGTGTTACATAAGCAAAGCCCCGTCTGTGATCATGACTCCAGGCCAAGTGACAAATGACGCACAGAGAGAGAGAGAGAGAGAGAGAGAGAGAGAGAGAGAGAGAGAGAGAGCGAGAGGGATACTGAACAGTGAGGAAGTTTGAAGAAGAGAAAGAATGAAAGAAATAAAGAGGAGGACAGGGACTGGAAATAGGAGAGACAGACGCCTGTGTGCAGACTGGAATGTTGTTGTTTGTGGACGGAGTGATGGAGAGAGTGAGTCAGTGACAGACTGAAGCATGAATGTGTGAGATAGCTGAGGAGTGACAGAGTGAAGAAGTGAGACAAAGTAAGCGAGTGAACGAGTGGGCAAGGCTGTCGGACCAGCATGTCAGTGGGCGAGGCACTGAGTACACTTTTCCTCCGTGGCATGGCAAGGGTACCGGTCCAAATGCAGCATCCCCTGTCTCTGTCTGTTGTGTACCAGTCATAATAATCATAATAATAATAATAATAATATCATCATCTATGACATCATTTGGTTTAAAATATCTGAGAAATCCTTCTTGGACATGAGTCGGTTGCATCGTTGTTACCATGGTTACAACACAAGGGACGCCGGAGATTCTTTACTTGCTGTATCAACAGCTGTGCTAATCAGGAGTCTGACCTTTCAGCAGTGAGGCAGGTGGAGTGGAGTCAGATTCACTGTTTTAACGTGTTCAAGAACAGCTGCACAAGTGTTTTCTGGCATTTTGATCACGATGGAAAGAATTAATCAGCGACTTCTTAAAAAAAAAAAAAAAAGTCACTAATCAGCTCAAACTGATGCATGTTACAGTCAGCTGTCTACCTCAAAGGTTGAACGATGGATGACAGGAATTCTCCCGCTGAGTTTGGAGAAATGACCTACAGTAACTTCCTGTTCAACATTCCTGAGATCTTGGGACACCACAGTATATTATCACGTGAACGTTTTTGACTGTCTCAGACACCAGGATATTACCAAGAACGGTAGCTGCTTTTAGTCGTCTCTGATGCCAGTATATTAGCACGTGACTGTTTTGTACTATCTCAGGTGCCATTTCTGACTATTTCAGGCGCCAGTATATGGTCACGTGACCGTGTTTTTGACTATCTCGGAAACCAAAACATCGTCACGTGACCGTGTTTTTGACTATCTCGGAAACCAAAATATCGTCACGTGAACGTGTTAGACCATCTCGGAAACCAGGATAACCGTTTTTGGACTATCTCGGAAATCAAGATATTGTCACGTGAACACTTTTTGTATCTCAGACACAAATAGTCACAGTATATTATCATGTGACAGTTACGGACTATCTCAGACGCCATGATATTATCACGTGACCGCTTCTTACTACCGTTTTATTTTTTATTATTTTTATTTATTTTAATTATTTTAATTCATTTTATATTTAATTTTATTCCTCATTTTGACCAGGCTAGTACATCATGGAACTCTTCCTGACTAACATTTTATTCTGTATCTGACCCAGGGAATGTAGTAGGAAAAAAATCAAAGGTGAAAGATAAAAAAAAAAAAAAGGAAAAAAAAAAATCCAAAAACAAAAAATCCATGAAAATAATCCTTGCAGGTACGGCAGTGAGATGAACTTTCTACATCAGCATTCAGCTCTGGCCAGATGCCCTGAGCATCAAGCCACTTAAAGACAGACAGACAGACAGACAGACAGACAGTTGCAGAGAATTTGGGAAACTAAAAAAAATTCTCTTAAACCAAAAAAAAAAAAAAAAAACCCCAGCAACCCAGCCCCTGAACTAACTGGACATGGGAATGAAAACAGCTTCATTATTCATAAAGCCAGTGTGAGAGGTGAGTGTCTGACATATCCCAAAAACTACTCAAGTCCCCTTGACAATCTATGTAGACTAAAAATTCTCTCACACACACACACACACACACACACACACACACACACACACACACACACACACACACACACACACACACA
>JAQQZT010000039.1:2774352-2785150 GCA_030068275.1 Clarias platycephalus | reverse complement strand
GTCCCACTGAAGGAGGCGTGGCCTCCGAGTTAGTCAGTCCCATTGAAGGAGGCGTGGCCTCTGAGTTAGTCAGTCCCTTTGACGGAGGTGTGGCCTGAGTAAGTCAGTTCCACGACAGGAGGTGTGGCCTCAGTTAGACAGTTATAGTGTAGGAGGTGCGGCCTCTGATTTAGTCGGTTCTATTGAAGGAGGTGTGGCCTCTGAGTTAGTCAGTCCCTTTAAAGGAGGTGTGGCCTCAGTCATATCGAAGGCGGTGTGGCCTCTAAGTCAATCAGTCTCATTAAATGAAGTGTAATATCTGAATCGATTAGACCCTGTGACTGTCATTTATAATAAGAAGGTGTACGCCAATCACTGGGTTTCACAACAAAACAATACCAAGCTGGACGGTTAAAATAGCCGTCTGCTTTAAATATCATTGATTAGTGTTGACTCTCCAACTATTTGAGAAGAATTGCAGCCCTTTTCCCTCTGTGAGGAGTGTGTGGAGGATTTGCTAATGCTATGTTAACACTGCGGAAACTGGATCCATTTTTACAATCCCGTGGGGCGATCCTTTTTATCGCGGACATCTCACATGAGAGAAACAAACGAGATATTTTAGGATGAGAATTATGAGTGGTATCCAACTGGGCAGTATTTCCAGCTTTGACCTCCAGGAAAATAATCTGATCTAAACAACACCAGCTATCGTTTACGCCTCCTTCTTATTAGAGTTTTTGACAGATCCCAAGCAGGGGGTGGGGTGGGGGGGGGGGGGGCATTTATTTTTCAAATAGTGAAGTATAAATATAATGACCACTTAAGACAAGCAGAGTTATGTTTAGACTGAGTCTGCTGATGATCAGACCGATTAGGCCACTTAATCAGGGTGTATTATGACCAGGAGGAAGTGAGTTAGTGGTGCAGGAAACTGGAGCTCAATAGCGTGGGTGATATTTTTCCTCCATGTTACCTGGTGTCAGTGCAAAACTGTATCAGAAAGCAATGCTGATTGTACACTCCCTGGCCAAAAAAAAAAGCTTAAGAGATAAGCTTATGCAATGTCACAACATTCACAGTACGTCTGTCCAGAGTTGTCCATCAAGTTTTCTCCAAGATCTTCGATTGATGGTGGGAGAGTCGGCCCATTGCGTAAAGTCTTCTCCCAGAGATTCTCAATGGGGTTAAGGTTTGCACTCTTATGTTTATTATTTCCAATCCCTCAAGTTCTCTACTGTTGTTTTTTATTATTTGATTTCACCAAATTTTAACTCCCCTCCAATCATGCTCATTCAAATGAAATGAATTTTCCCCTGACCACATTCATTCCTTAAAGATGATTATGAGCAGCTCCACTCTTTTGGAAAGGCTTTCCACTAGATTTTGGAGCATAACAACAAGAGCTTTGAGGCTTCAGTTTAATCCAAAAGGTGTCAGTCAGGGTTCTGAGCAGGATGCTCGAGAACCTCAAACCACGACTTCATGGAGCTTATTGGTTTGTGCACAGCGATCATTTCATGTTGGAACAGTTTAGTTCCAGTAAAATGGAATCACAGCATAAAAAGATATTACATACAACCGTTTGGTGAAGAAGCACATTTTGGTGGCGTGACGCTCGGGTGTCCACATAGTCAAGTTGAATTTTCTTTAAAAAAATTTTTTTATCAGATTAAGAGGAAGCAAGTACAAGATTTGGGCATGTATTTAAGGAACAGATATTGAGTACTGCCACAGTAATGCGCTCCTGTACAGACTTTCCCTTAAGCCTTTTCCCTTTTCTTTGCACTTTGCTGTTAAAAAAAGCAAAAAAAAGACCCATAATTCCAGAGCAGTGACCTTCTAAGAGAAAAGCGCTTGAGACTCGAGCCAGATTAACCTGCTTGTATGAGGCAGGATCTGGGCAACGTGTAACCTTACGAACACTGCTGACGCATTGTTGACATGAGCTCCATCCCTCTCTACCGGTCTCAAAATAGAAAAAGTCACAGGAAGCTGTTTTTTTTTGTTTTTTTAAATCGGCGCTGTGTGAGATAATGTCTCCAGTTCTGTATGCTAAGTTATATCACAGCTGCACACCCTGACACACGCATGCTGCAGCATGCAACAAGTCATCGGGGAGCGTGTATGTGTGTATGTGTGTGTGTGTGTGTGTGTGTGTGTGTGTGTGTGTGTGGTTGCTTGCTGCGTTTCACAACCTATGGCTCGGGTTAGGTTTAGTAAACTGACGGAGGAATTTGTGTGTCGAAAATAAGACGCACTCGAAATGAACGTTCATTTGAAATTTATTATATAGACATTTAGGTGTGTAGGGTGGAATTTCAGAATTTCAGACTGGCAGGGCTTTCCTGCGAAATCTAAAAGGCGATCACACACACACACACCCTAAAGGGGTAATTTAACCAGCAGGTTGCCATTATGCAAGTGTTTAAGCAACAGCGCTGAGCTGCACACAATGCACAGCCATAAACACTTCGGTTCGGACTGTAATTGATTTATGCTGTTGAGTCAGGAGTCACCCTCTCTCACCCACCCGGAATGCCTCACTGTGGGAGGTGTGGCTGAAAATCCCACATGACTCACCGTGGCGAAGAAAATATACAGTAGTTGAGGAATTTACTGTGGTGAGTCTAAGAACAGAGTGTCCACGAAGAACAGGAGCGATCGCTCTCCGAACCTTGGGAAATACCACAAAGTAGTAGTTTCTAACTTTTTTTTTTTTTTTTTTACTTTTAGTAACTCTTAACAGTTAGAATGATATAATAGTAATTACACTATTATCATAAATATTAGTAATATATACTACAGAAATAACCATCATACTGGATAGTACCAGCCTACTTGTAGTACAGTAGTTAATACAGTTTCTGTATAAAATAATGAATAACAGTACAAAACTATAAAAATAAAACTAGGAACTATTAGCATCAATATATAACAGTATAAACCTACTATATCATAGATCCCTTCAGTAGACTTACAGAAATAGCTACAGAGTAACATTCTTATAAAAGGTACCAATAAAAACCCTGCCTTGGCAGAAATAAATAAATAAATAAATAGACAATGCACACTTTGCTTGACTGCCTTTAGGTTCGATTACATGGTTGATTAATTCTCAGAGCTATAGTGCAACATACCAAAGAATGCAAAATCTGAATTTTAAACGAGTCAAAATCATATATATTATATATAACATCATAAAGCTGTTATAATAATTTATTCTATTTAGAAATAACTACACAGATATCATACAGCAATGCACTACTATAGTTACTCGTGCACTCCAGTTACTATAATTAGCTATGACCCATAAATAACCAGTATAGCTGGAATATAGGATCACATTTCTGCAGTTAATCATGTTCTACAGTTACTATACCGGAAATAACCTAGAAATAATCATACACACACCTTATGTCTCTTCACTCCAACACCATTAATATAAAACCTGCAAATATCCACATAGCTTCCATACAGCACTAGACTACTACTACTACTACTAATGTCTTTTCTATTGTGGCCAGCTTGACTTTTTTTCGGCGAGTTGCGGTGGATTGGCTTTTCTGTGGGATCAAACCAGACAAGCTGGCCTTTGGTCCCCACAGGCATAAATGAGTCTGATCATGATCCTGTCCCCAGTTTACTGATGTATAATTGATAATCAGTGTTAATGTGTTAATGTTATGTGGTGTACCTATAATTAATATACTTAAAATAACCTATAAAAAAAAAAAAACACAACAAACATATAGCTAATATATACCACTACAGATACTATACTTAAAATAACCCAGAGATACCTATATAGCACTGTGCTATTGCAGATACTTATAAAGTATAGTTTCTGTATAATAAATAACCTAGAAATAACCACATAGTTACCATATAGTACTCCACTACTACAGTTACTATACTCAAAATAACATAGAAATAAACATATACATACCACATAGCACTTGCTTATGCAATGTTATCCTGTTACTATACCAAAAATAACTTGGACGTAACTACACAACTACCATATAGTACCATACAATATAATACTACAAATAACCTACTGCACTACACTACCAAACCTACTTATCCACTACAGTTACTTATCTATAGCGCAAAAATAAGCACTTTAGCTGCCATACTGTAGCAACTTACTATAGTTTATATATTGTGTAGAACAGTTACTGTAATATACACCATGTAGAAATACCACAAAGCTACCAGTACTACAGCTACTATACTGGAAAAAAATAGCTACAATATAGCACCATGCTACTATAGCTAATTATTCACTAAATTATTCTTACTTCACTATAACCCCTAACAAAATAAAATAACATAAAAACACACAAAATAACCATTATAGCTGCCATATAGTAGGTTACTAAACTTCTGGGGGTGGCGTATAGTATAGTAAGTGTATTGCACAATCATTAGTACAATATTGTAGCTATAATGGATATAATTATTGGTAACTGTAAACGGTAAGTAGCTGTTGGAGCGAAGAGCAACATGGTAGTTGCGTGTTTGTTTGTTTTTTTCTAGGTTATTCACCAGGGTCCACCTGATACGACATACGTCAACTTGGATTCGACTAGTGTCCCGTTTTAAAAACAACAATGGTTTATTAAAATTTAACAAAAAAAAATAAGAATGCAATTTAGACAGAAGTCGCAAAAATTTCAGGTAAAAATTCTCAGGACGGACACTTTTTTTGTTCATCCAAAAAAATGAACAAATAAATATATTTTTTTAACTTAGCATTAAAAGTAACCATGTGTTATAATGTGCCACCTTGCAATCCTATCAGTCTGTACAAGAATCTCGAACTCGTGGTTAAAGTGAAACTTCTGCACTTTCAGCATATTCGGCAAGTTGTTGCATGTTGCCACAATCGATGTTGAACAAAAGACAGAACTTCGTTACACTGAAATCATCCGAGCTGGAAATCCTGAAGATTAACTTTGCATTCTGGTTATCAACATTGTATCGTATTATATCATATTGTATATCCTCAATGCAAAGAAATAAATGAAGAAAACTAGCTGATCTACAACGTCTGAAGCTACAGTATACTCCAGCATGTATTTCCAGAAACAGCAGCATGACGTCGAGATGCTAAAGAAGGGGCTGATGTTTTATTGTCAAAACAGGAGCCCTGGCACATGATGGCAGTTTTTTATTTTGGTTTAAACATGGAGGCGTGTGTTTAAAACGACGGTGTTCCTGTAAATAAAGAACAAACTGGACAGGTTTACTCACACAAAGCCAGTAACCTGAACAAACCAGGACTGATAATTTACAAACCATTTAAAAATGTCAAAGATGTTTAACAATCTGAGGACTCTGGCTCAACGAGAATCATTTTGACATATATATATATATATATATATAGTACAATGATATTCCATTTGTGTGGTTTGTCTTCAGTGTTAGTTTCCCCTTTACTGCAAAAAATGGCATCATAGCAAAGTGAAATATTCTTGGATCTAGCCAAATATATCAATAATTTCTTAAATAAGTTTTCAACAAACCAAATATACAATTGTTCAGCTTATTTCTGGTCAAATGTTACTAGAATTTTAAGCAAAAATGTCTTGCACCATTGGCCGAAAAGTTTCTTCTTTCAAGAAATAAATTCCTAAAAACTAGTAAAATGATCTTACAATAGAGCAGCGCTTAAAATTGTAGTAAAATTTGTAGTAAACATTCTGTAGCGTAGTGAGAGACCGTCAACTGTGACAAAGGGGATTTACCAAAAAACATTCAGGTGCAAATGCATGGCTTGTGATGGAGCCACTGTTGAGTGGTGCCATTAAATAGAGGAAGAAGAACCCATGTCAGTTAATAAAAATAAATTAATTAATTAAAAGAGTTATGTCCACTTTTGAACTACTTTTGGTACAGCCCTTGCCATGTTTGTTGGACTTGTGAACAAACTCGACCTAAGAACGAGCTCTCGGAATGGAACTCATTTGTATGTTGGGGACCTACTGTATATATATATATTCTGCAAATCTGATACGATTTATTCGAAACACTTTACTTCAACTAGACAATTCATCATTTACTTCATGTTCAATAATGTTTTGATAACTTTTTGTTATGGACGCTTTTCCACAAGTTCGACTTCAGAATGGAAAGAACCCGAAGAGTGAAGATGTTGTCCATGTTGGAATTTTGTGCCGTTTTATTTTTCATCTCCTGTATCTGGTATTAAGCACACGGAGTAAACACAGACACAAGAGACACGTTGTTCAAGGTGATTTGTTTTTGGCAGGACACAAAGCCTCAGTGACTGAACGTCTTACAGAGACACACCTCCCTCTGCTCTATAATTTCTGCACTACTTAAGACCACTTTACCTGCTTCAAAACCATCCATTTGGACTTGGATAATAGCAGGCTTAGGGGATAATGTCAGGACAACGTGATCATTGTACCTAATTATCCACTCTTAAATAAAACTGAGCCACATGAGGGTGTTTTCTCAAACCATTAAAAAAAATACTCCATTTGGAGTGCCAAATTTGTCTCCTCAACAGCCGCAGCACTCCCCCAATTACATCACACCAAATAAGTCTGTTTATCACAGCTAGGTGAAATGTCTTTTCAATAAAAACACTCCAAGACTAATCACATCCTTTCCCTCTACCCTCCATCTGAATACAGCTCTGTGAACGTGTAACACGCCACTGTACTGAGGAAACCGGAGTGGAAAATAAAGCCACCCCTCCCATTGTCTGTCTCAGGAAAACAAACCGTCTTCCACCATGTTTCTCTCTCTCCCCAAAACGCTGCCACCGGTCCCACAGAGGAGCTCTTCGAGAACGCTGAAGCACAGCCCTGGTGTAAACGAATGATCTGACGTACGTGTAACTAGAGTTATGGCATGAGGGCACTTTCACAGCAACATGTTCCACGCAGGTTCAAAGGACGTCTGTGAAACAACACACTCTGAAACAACACACAAACTAGAGATAAGCAGGACTTAAATGAAATGGCTGGAGGAAGGCCAAGCTGGTGGGAGGAATCATACAATACATACTGGGAAGGAGGCAAATACTTTTTCACAGCACTGCGTGTATACATATATACACACAGAGTCAGCCAAAAAAAAATTAAACAATATAAAAAAAATAGCATGATGTATATTATATAATATAATTTTAATAATATTATATTTTTATCATAATATTAACTATATACATTTAACAATTTACACACTATAATCACATATACTCACTCAATGTCTATAATGTCTTGTCTGTACCGCTTTATTCTTTACTAATATTTTGGAGCATCCCTACCAATAATTTCTACCTACAATTCTTGCCATTCCTAACTACATTTAGTACAATCGCTACCAATTGCTAAAGTTCCCAAATTAAATTCCAACTTAAATTTTTTTTTAAGGCCATAACATTTATTCCTACCATTCCTGCCTACATTTTGTATAAACTTCACCATCAGGTCTTACCACTTCAACCTAACTTTCCTACAATTCCCACCAACAATTCATACCTACAACTCCTACCCAAAATTCATACCACTTCTTTCTACAATTTCAATAATTCCTACCGCTCTTTCTATCTAAAATATCTACCTACAATACCCATGATCTCTACCTACAATTCCTACCTTTCATATTGTATATACAATCCCTACCATTCATACCTAGAGTCCATGACATTCCTACCTAGAATTCCTAAAATCCCAGCTATTCCTACATATAACCCCTACAATAATCCATATAATTCCTAATTACAATTCCTATAATCTCAACCTACAACTTCTGATTAAAATTCCCACCTCTTCTAGCTGCAACATCAACAAACTGTACCGAACTTCAATCCCCATCACTCCTTCTACATAAATCCCTAGCATTCCTAACTACAATCCCTGCATATAATGCATAACTTTCCTAACTACAAAATCCTACAATCCCTAATATTCCTTTGCACAATTCCTACAATCTATACGCACAATTCCTACAATCCCAACCTACAATTCCTACAATCTCTACACACACACCCCCAACCTACAATTCCTACCTACAATTCCTACAATCCGAACCTACAAACACTAACAATTCCTACAATCCCAACCTACAATCCCTACCATTCCTACCAACAATTCCTACAATCCCTACATACAATTCCTACAATCCCTACCCACAATTCATACGATCTGAACCTAAAAATCCTACCCACAATTCCTACAATTCCAACCTATAATCCCCACCATTCTTGCTCACAATTCCTACAATTCTAACGCACCATCCCAACCTACAATCCCTACCATTTCTATCCACAATTCATACACTCCCTACCTACGCTCCTTTCCACTCCTTCCTACAGTGAACCTACTCCTACCTTAATGAGTTTAATTTAATTTAATATCCAGCTGTTACCCCACCCCCACTCTCTCTCTCTCCCTATTATACACGATATGTTGTAATAAATGACCTTCTTTCCTTGAACCTCAGATTGAACGTAGCCATATCAACAATAAGTTTGATCACTGACGTGTTTTTATTGCCGTTGCTCACCATACAGCTACAAGATACTGTATTTTACTGCATGTAACTTTAGCACAAAGCTAGCTGGCAGCAAACCAGATCTTTTCCAGTTAGGGGAACCTCATGTTCTCAGTGATTTATCGCCCATTTAGCGCCCATCCCAAGCTTGCCAAAATATAAAGGTACCATCGCAGCGACAATATTAGCTGTACTAGCTAGGTAGAACGTTAGCATGTAGCATGTTCTTCAGTTGTGTAGCTTTCTGATGTGAATGGAAAATGTAACTTTATAGCCTCTGTAATTAATTTACCCCAAACGGCATTTCATCATTTTTGGCCTAGAGAGCAGAACTAAAACAAAGGCATGTCATTTCATCACAATGTTACAAGAGTCTTTCCTAAAACACACCAAAAATGCCTTTTTATGATTCACAGGCAACTGGCTTTCTGCACAAGTCCTTCTTGGGTCATGTTCAGAGTGCGATACAGGGAATGCGTGTGGATTGAAGCCAGTGAGGTCATTTTACGATGACGTCGTCTGATTGCAGCCATATGGAGGGTTCGGCTAGGAGGCTAGCGCTGTATCTGATGGGCCTCAGCGGTGCTGGATCACTGGTGCTGAAGAACAGCTGAAACGTACAGTATAGGATGGAGAGATACGAATACGTTCTTCAGGGTAAACGGATATCGGACTTCGTTTATGAAGGTGGATACGAAAGAATTTATTAAATCATAAATCACTGGTTGGATCGCTGACAAGATATGGAGGAGTCGTGAAAGTTTGGGAAAATGTTTATGTCCTACAAGAGCTCGAGTGTGTGTAAGAAGATGAAGGAGAATGCTAGGTTTAGGAGGGAATGGATGTTCAAGAAATTGGCCTGCAAGGCAGCAACAGTAAAGCGAATGTGTTAAATAAAAGAAGTCATAATAAGCTAAATTTGTTCTTCAGTCATTTTCAGACATTCGGATGGTTCTCAGGTGTGCGCATCCAAACACAAAAAAGTGATTAAAAATTATATAATCTTTTATTATATAATTTATTTTTTAATAAATTATATAACCCCCCCCCCCCCCCCTGTTGTGACCTCATATAAGAAGATCCTAGCCCCTGACTTGCTGCTCAGCTCTGTAGGTCTCTGGAGGGGCGTAGCTGTAGCTTACTAACTAACTTTAAGTAGTTAACAAAATAGTAAAATCTGGGACCTTTAAATGGTTCCAGGAGGTCTTTCCTTTATTTGGTGCTCCTTCTTTCCATGATTTTTTTCCCTTGAGCATCTGTGCTGGAGTAAACCAATATCCACACCCGTTAGAAAAGACTCAAAATATGCAGACTAATCCATCGCAGCATTTTCCATCTCGGTCACTTTTTTCACTTTCTCTTTCTGTCTCACTCCTTCCATCCAAAAACCCTACACAACACCTACTCGATTCTTCAATGGAAAAATACAAACTGCATTTACATTTCGTGCACCCAGGCTTTAGTCACTGTATTTCATGCTTTATTTGCAACGCTGCCTAATCAGATCGGTCCAGTTTAAGTACAAATCAGAAACATAACGCTAAACAGATTTTTATATTTTTTATTTTTTGCAAGGAGAGTCACGTTAAACAAACCCACCTCCCTGCACCTGCGGACCGAAACGGATCAAGTCGCGCGTCGACTTAAAAGATTAATGCTTCTGGGTCTGATTAAAATACCTGTGCATGCTCGAGACAAAGTGAAGGCATTTTCCAGCACTAACCCTCCAAGTCCTTTTAAAGGCATCCAAGGAAGAAACAGGGGAACGTGCTGAGATTTCCTTGCAGGAAGCCAAAAGCCCTTCCCACTGCGAGTCATTACGTTACAGCATCCCATTTATCAGGGGAATTTACAGCTCTCTGGCTGAGCGCCACACGGAAAACACCTGAGATTTAAGGGGGCCGCGTTAAGCGATTTAAAGTAAAAGTGGAAATGAAAAAGTGACCGTGTACGAACGAGAGCATGAAGTGAAAATGAGTTTCCATTAAGCTGATGAGGCTGACCTACACCGGTCAGGCATGAGATCAAAACACGCGAGATTAAAGCCTGTATTGTGTAGATTTCCCTGTGGCCCCCTCGGCGCGTGACTCCACAACACATCTCGCGGTGTGCTGCAGTGATCTGGCAGCGGGAAGATTCTTTGAAGGCTGTGGGTTGCAGGGTGGGGCCTCCATATATTGGGCTTGTTTGTCTGGTGCATTCCGTAGACCAGTGGTTCTCAACCTGCGGCCCGCGGGCCGCATGCGGCCCGTCACAAATGCAAATGCGGCCCGCGATGCTGACC
>JAQQZT010000039.1:2752227-2762416 GCA_030068275.1 Clarias platycephalus | reverse complement strand
TTTTTCTAATCTCTTTTGTAGTGAGACTCCTTCACTCACTTTTTTGCTACGACACAGTTCCCTAGACGGTCGTAACAGAGTGTAATAAAGTTACTAGAAGAACTCTGGCATATTCTCCAGCACACTCAGTAAAACCTACCAGCTGTTTGACTTATAAAACTGCACAAAGCTGTATCTGACACTACCGATTATTTCCAAGCGAACATTTTTCATACTAAATATTGACCGTGTGTATTTTATTACTCTTTAGTGAACTTTTTTTTTATGTAGAAATGCTTTCAATGGCATATTTGTTTATCGCTTTTCGCAGAGTACTGAAGGTAAACAGCTGGTAGGTTTTACTGAGCGTGCTGGAGAAAACGCCAGAGTTCTTCTGGTAACTTTGCCAAACTCGCTTGTTTCTATTTTCATGCAAAACCAAGGAGCTTTTTCATTTCCATCTGAAAACCGATCTGTTATGTAATACGGTGCGTTCTTTACCGGCATGCAAAAATGATTGATTTTCAAGATATGTTTGTAAATATTCATTGATTTTATACACCATAATGCAGACAAGATAAACATACATAACATTTGTACTAAAGTTAATACAATGCCTGAGACTTTTGTACAGTACTGTATTATACTTACTGTATACATATGTTATATATACAGCCACCTCTGATTATAGTGAACGCAGCTTTAAAACATGCTAAACTTATTCCCAGTACGACTTGGCGGGGTTTGGTTGCTTGGCTGAATCCTCGAAGGAGCGAGCGGCGCCTTTTTCACATTAAAATGTTGTTTAAATGTTTAACATTCTTGATTAATAAACTGCTTTATCTTGATCACATAATTCATAATCTCAGTACAGCCCCGTGTGTGTGTGTGTGTGTGTGTGTGTTTTTTAAAGATTCTTTGTAGAACAGATGCCTAATCAGATCCTTTTTATTTTGTAAGTTAAGAACCTTTATCCATTGAATCAATCCCTTTAGCCATGAAAGCAAACTGTACTGTACTGTAAGACATATCTATTCCCAACTCCAGACTGCTTTCTCTCCTTCAGTAAACATCTCTACGTCCTCTCTAAACCTCACCGTGTTAACCTTAAATACATCAGACAAACCTTCAGCCAGGCTACACCACAAAAAAAAAAAAAAAAAAAAAACATTTTCAGCTTCGCACACACACACACACACACACACACACACACACACATCCTCTGAAACCTCTGCAACATTCCGACACGACCCAAAAAAGGTCTTAAACCCCAAAGCCATGAAAGACGTAGATGTGTGTATTTTTAGCCAAGCTGCAAAGCTGTTTTTCAAGGAAAAAAAAAAAAAAAACAGTTTCATGTTCCTGAATTACATCATAATTCTTTAAAGGGGGAGGAGGCCGTTACAGTGACGGTCAGGACCACAACCAGACGCTCAGGACCTTGAGCTCCCGAGTTAAACCATTAAGCTCTATAACACGACACCTTCGAGTCAACTCAAACTGACTTTTGTGTGTCTGGAATGACGCCGCGGTCATGAGCAAGCCCGAAGGTTTTAAACTTATCTTATGCAGCATGCTTACTGCAAACGTTACGTCATGAAAGCGTATTTGGGATTATGTTTGAGGTTGAAAAAAAAAAAAAAAAAAAAAGTCACTGGTTACAGGTTCAACATCGTGACATGTTACAGGGTTTATGTGCTCGGCTGAATCCTCGAAGGAGCGAGCGACATGACACAATATAATTCATAATCCGTAATGTGTAGAGGGCGACATTTTTAATCGCTGACAAACTGCCAGCAAAATTATAGAGTTTGATGTTAAAAGTTGCCACTTTTCTTTAACTTGTGCAAAAATGCATTATTTAAGACTAACAGGACTTTTTTTCTTTTATAAAAGTTGTTTTGACGTGTGCATATCTTGTGTTTTTTTTCCTCACCTAATACACCTTTAAAAAAATAATCATGTTAAGGGGTATATTATTTCGGGGTCATTTTTCACATAAAATACAGTACTGTGCAAAAGTCTTTAGTACAAATGTCGTAATATATGTTTATTATGTCTGCATTATTATTATGCACAAAATCATTCACTGTTTACAAACATAGCCTAAAAAATTACAAATAAATATACAGTAATTACAGAAGAATATTTGCATGGATGTAAACAAAGCAACAAATTTTTTAAATGGGCTCCTGGGTTTTGCATGAAAAACGAAAGGAGCGAATGTGACAAAGTTACCAGAAGAATTCTCCTGACACTCGGTAACACCTAAACCAAAAATCTAAAAACTTGGTAACTTTGTCACATTCCCTCCTTTCTGTTTTCGTGCAAAACCCAGGAGCCTACATTAGGGTCTTTTGTTTCATGCGTCATTTAATATGTTGATTTCTTTACATGCATGCAAATATTCTTCTGTAATGATATATATAATTTTTTTGTATGTTCGGAAATATTGAATGGTTTGTACATAGTAATGCAGACATGATAAACATACTATATAACAACATTTGTACTACAGATAATATGTTGCCTAAAACTTTTGTACAGCATAATCTTGGAAATTTTTTGCTGTACAAAAATAACTACATGGAAGTTTCAATTGTTTACAATTGAAACCACTATTGTTGTAGTACATGAAAACGTTAAGAGATGTCTGTTAAGATATTATTTAGTTGATATTCCAAGCTAAAATTTTATGAAAATAGTTTACATTTATAAAGCTAAATATAATTGTAGTGGCAGAGTTTTTTTTTTTTTTTTGACTATTTTTTTAACTTGTAAAAATCAAAAGTATCCAAAAGTTTTGGATGCATCAGTCTGAATGTCCCTGCACAATTTTTTTTGTTAAACAAAGTATAGTAAAAAATTATGGTGTAAAAGGTTAACAAATAATGTAAAAGAATGTGTAATTGTTATATTAGGAGAGAAAAAAAACAAAAACACACCCATCAGAAACCTTTCAAGAAAGCGTGTCATACTTTCTAACATCTCTAAATATATCCTATTAACCTCATGATCACTTCCTGCAATACGCTGTCGTCTGTATGTATGATGTGTGTTTTGGTTTAAAGGGTTGAATTATTTTAATTGAAAGACAATATAAAAAAAAACATTGGCTAAAAAAGGTTTGCACAAAAAAAGAAATGTTGAATTACTTACAAAATACCAGCAAGCATGTTGAGAGGAAAAAAATATATAAATAAAAGCCAAAGAGAAAAAAAAAAGAAAGAAAAATATATTATTTATTTTAGGGGTATAGAAATAAAAGTTAATATTTATATATAATTTTTATTTTAGGGTATGAATTTCCTGTGCCAGTAATTGCCTTGAATGTCATCATCTAGATTATGGAAAATATAATTTTTTCTTTGTAAAGACACAGTGACTGTAAATGACTGAAATGAGTGAGCAATATATAGTGTTTCATTATGAGCAAATAGTATAGTTGGCCAAATTATTGCCTTTGTGGTTTCTGAACGGAAAAAGAATTGCAGCAACCGGTCAAGGAAGTTGACACTCTGCACTTCACTTCAGTCAATTTATAACTAAGATTATGCAATAATCCCATAAAAAGATCTCAGAAAAGCATAGTGAAATAATATATCACGATTCTGATATTATATTATCATACTGTCAGGTTATCATAAGATCCATAATCATCCTCATCTTCATCATCCTAATGGCTACACTACACGGGACAATTACGACTCAAACACTTACTGTAAATGCGCTTGTCGCTGATCCACATCATTGTTGGAATTCTGGTGACTCATGACCAGAGGTACATTTTTTTATAGAAAAATGCAGTTTAAACAGTTACTAATTGGGAAAATAGCCAAAATCTAAAAGATTCCCCATAATCCTACACTACAGCACATCAGGGTTGCCAGATACAGTATGTGAGGTCGATTATTTATAATAAGGCAATGACCACCATAAGGCAATGATTGTGTTTAAAGCCGCATAATCGAAGTTCATCACTGGATATGACAAAGACAGAGAAAGTGTAAGTGCAGAGAAGATCTAATCTACTCTAAAGATAAAAAAGAGGAATTAGTAAATGTAGTATCCTTATCAGGCAATGACAAACAAGCGTAGCCACGTTACATGAGTATCGCACACCAAAGTGAACACGCTTCCAATGTCAAACCTCAATCTCCCTTATTCAATCCTAAACCTCTCGGGTATTGTTGCGTCTCACAAAAATGACATCTATTATTAATTACATCTTATGTCCAATGACTTTGATAAGCATTTGTCTCATGAGCTGCCGACGGGTCAGGAAGCATCTTTCAGACATCGTGCATTAACTGTGGAGACCCAAAAACTGCCTGGTTATGAATCTAAACTGCTGTTCAGGATCAGGGTAGTGATGCAGATCTGGAAACTACCTAGCACTTACATACATACAGCTAGATTGATCATAAAGGGGGAAGAAAAGAAAAAGTCCATGACATAATCAGAGCTCAGGATTGCACTCAGGTTGTTTGAGGTCAAAATTGATTAAAAAAAAACTTGTAAAGCCAGGTCAACAACCAATCACAGTGTTTCCTGCTTGGAGCAGCACAAACACAGGCAACATTCAAGAAATCTGTCTTTGCTCCTTGGATTCTTTTTCCTGGAGTATGGATAATTCCATTAACATCAATGATCTCGCAACCATCTGAGGTGATGCACTGATGTCCATAGAAACCAACAAAGAAAAAAAAACTCAAAATCGCATGAACACACACCTGATTCACTGAGGATACGTTCACATTACAAGCCACATTGTTCCATTCTGATTTTTTCTTTTGGGAGGGGGGCAGATCAGATTTGCATTTCATGACATTCATAATTATAAGTGACTTTAATCTGACGCTAATGTGGACACGTCGATACGTCTTTGCTTATGTTATCTGGGTTAAAGCATGATTTTAATCAGATTTTGGCAAAAGCATGCCTGGGGTTTTGCTCTGGATGACGGCGAGCAGTTATTCGGCTGGATTTGTTGAGGTCCAGAAAAAGGGAGACAGGCATGTACAGCTGTTACTAGTGCATCTATGAAATCCCTGCACTGCCGGTGCGGACTGATGTCATGCATGTGCAGGGGCAAAAAAGTCGGATGAATTCCAATCTGCACGTTCACATTCAAGTCACATGACCACATACTGCATATATGATCATACAAAAAGATTTGATCTGGAAAACATTAGATGTGGTTTATATAGCCCTAAAAAATCTCTGTGTCACATTAGGGTACTCACTCACTCACTCACTCATCGTCTATACCGTTTCATCCTGTATTCAGGATCGTAAGGGGGCTTGGAGCCAATCCCAAAAGACTTAGGGCACGACCATGGATGGGGTGCAAATAGGGCACACACACACACACATATACACACACTACAGACAATTTGGGAACGTCAATTAGCCTAATCTGCAGGTCTTTGGACTGTGGGAGGAAACCGGAGCACCCGGAGAAAACCCACCATGCAGGGAGAGAACATGTAAACTCTACACACAGGAGGGGATCGAACCTGAACCCAGACCCCGGAGGTACAAGGCGACAGTGCTAACCACTAAGCCATCCACTTTAGAGTAGAAAAACAGATTTGAATCACTTCAGGCTCGTGAACGTGACCCGAGTACTTCTAGTCCTTGTAGACTCTAGTCCTTAATCCAGACGTCTAGGAATAACGTACATGTTGATTTTTTAAAAAAGTGACTCACATCTATTTTGATTTTAAAAATGAGGCACCGCCCCTTTCTCTTTCAAGACATTTGCATGACGCAATCTGATTGGTCGACTCCTACACCGACTTCTCAACTTTCTGGCACGAGCAACAGAACCACAATGGACTCCCACAACCACTGCTGCTGATAATCTCTTTACTTCACTCAAGACAATCGATAGAAAACAAACTCCATCATTGCATCATGTGATACTAATCATGCACTTTGTCCAAAACGTTCAACATTTTTTTCAACTTCTTAAGGAGTGTCAAGAACTAACCAATGGACTCTTTTGGGTTTTCCCAAGACATGGCAACCCTGTCCAGGTGAGCTCATGCATGCATGTAGGTGAGACATGGGGAGGGAGAGAGAGAGAGAGAGAGAGACATCTCCATTTTGGTCGTAAGGAGCAGCTCCAGAGTTTGTTTCTCGGCTTGTGTGATAGTAATGATTGCACAGACAGAACGCATGGTGAAAGAACAGAGTGCAGACTTACGTTTCGTGGCGTTGATGAGGTTTTTCCCGTCTTTATAAAGCTCTTTAATGAACCTGTTGGTTTTGTCCAGCTCTGCTTCATGAGATTTTATTTTGTCCCTGAAGCCCGGGCTGTCCAGGTAACACTCACTGAACTCCAGCGGGTACAAACCCATCGCTCCGGCTCTTTAATCAATGCCTTTGATCTGTACGAGTCTGGAAACAATGTAGCGATCTGCCGTTACAAAAGTAACTCCTTAAAGAGAACCCGGATGTGTAGCGCTACATGAGAAGTATTTTTACTCCAGGGCAGTTTTCCCAAATGTCCAGTGTTGTCTCCGGCTATTTCTGGATCAACTCACTCTGCCTTAAAGTATAAGTGCAATAATAAAACGCCCCCCCCTGCAACCAAAACACAAACACAAACCCCCCCGCGTCGTAGACTGCAGATCAAATCCAGATGAAAGAGCTGCTGAAAGTAATTCTAAAATAAAGTTAAAGTGTCAGTGTGAAGGTCCACGTCGCCGAAACCCTCGCAATGACAGAGTGGAGAAGCCCAAGCCCCTCCCACTGCACGCGCGTAGGTTTTTTTCCTCCCCTCTTCGGGGAGGGGTAGAGAAGAAGGAGGAGCGTTCATAATGACGTCACTTGGACCGTCGGCGGAATGTGGAAACCATGGCAACCAGTTACTCTGGCCGCCATATTGGAAAGGAAAGGGGCTGATAAAACTGTGTAATCATGACGTGGTGTGACTTCCACTCTGAATTAATAAATACATAGGTATATCACTTAACAACACGACATTCATTCTTAAAATGTTTATTTATTTGTTTGTTTATTCTATGAACAATTTTTATTTTGACAACGTTTATTCTGACAATGACCAGCATGCCTTTTTTGCCCATTAATTAGGGCTTACAAAAAAAAATATTTTTTTGTAAAACTAATTATTATTTAATATATAAATAAATAACATTTAAAAAAAATATTATTCACTATTTTTTTAAATAATACAAAAATACATAAAAACAAAGTGGAATGAATTTGAAGCAAATTAGGCACTTGCGAGCATTAGGCATAATATTGATTAACAACAGAGTTTGTGAGGTTGTCGTCTCATCGTCTATAGCGCTTTATTCTGTACAGATTACACGGGGGCCTGGAGCCTATCCCAGGCAACTTAGGGCAGGAGACAGGCTATCCAATCCATCGCAGGGCATGCACTCTCACACACAATCACGTGTCATTTTTACATGTAAATGTAATTACTACATGTAATTTGGAAACTGCAATTAGACTAATCTGCTTGTCTTTGGACTGTGGGAGGAAACCAGAGTACCCGGAGGAAACTCACCAAGCATGAGGGAACTCCATCCTCACAGACCCACCAGGTGGAATTCGAACCCAGATCCTCGAGGTGCAAGGTTACGTTGCTAACCACTTTGCCACCAGTTTGTGAGGTAAACTCGAAAATACTTAACAGCAAACTAAACAATTTAATTTCAAATTTTTTTACATTTTATTTTCATAAAATTTTACACATACAGTATATATGAATAAATTAAAAAAAACATTAGATAAGATCTGAGGTAGTGGTTTAATTTAGACCGTAGTCTAAATCAATTTTCCACAATTGCACAATAAAAGAGAGGTTTTGTCTGTCCATTTTTACTGGGATTAGTTTATATTTTCACTTTCGCTGAAGCGGTTTAAGTGAATTTTATCTTGCTGGAGTCGTTTTAAGACAAAACTTCATCTTTATCCAATTTATTTTCCCAATTTCTCATCTGTGATTTACTCTCAGATTACTGAACAGGGAGTGTATTTGGCTGAAGAGGAAACAAGTACATCTTAGTGTAGGATTTAACTTGACGTAAGTACAACTTAACTTGTTTACTTGTACAGACAGTCAGACAGACATACATACATAGGCTTCAATCTGAAATAATAATATCACTGATTACATTAAAGTTCACCAGATTTTTTATTATTTTTTTGCTTTATCCTTTTAACTATTTCTACAAACTCTTTAACCATCAACGACGGGCACTTACGCTAGTTATATAAGAAGAATATTAGCTAAGATCTCAGCTAGCAATAAACAGTAGTTTAAACTCAATTGCTGTTTCAATTCACTAATGATTATATTGGTATTTTAATTCCCCCCCCCCAAAAAAAAAAAAAAAAAACATATTGTAAAACATAGTTATTTTATGTGTTAATTTGATCTATTGATCTTTCATTCATTCAAATGTGTTCATTTCTTTCTTTCTTTTTTTTTTTTTTTTTTAAATACATCCTTATTGAAAACCATATTAAAGAAAATCATACGGGAACGTTGACCTTTTCAAGATGGCGGCACAACCGTAACGGTTCAGGCGGAACCAATGATTCAGCGGAGTTTGTTTCCTGACGGGAATATTTACGTGACGGACAGGAAGTCATTTAGGCTTCATGCATGGAAATGATAAAAACGTAGTGTTTTTGTTTATTGTTTAAAATTCGGGTTGAATAAATGTAGTAAAAAGGTAAAGATAATAAGTGTGTATTGCTTGTGTTGTATGTGACATTTCCCGGGGGGTGTAATTAAAGGTAAGACAAGGTAAGAGGTTAGGTGATTAGTGATGTCCACAGGAAGCTGTTTGTCTTTGATCTTTCCTTTGATCTTCTGGTGTAGGTGGTGAGTGAGTGAGTCGCGACCCCTGTCTCTCTCTCTCTCTCTCTCTCTCTCTGTCTCTCTCTGTCCCTCCGAGATGCCGAGCGGCGGCGGTGGTGAGGCGGTGAAGGGGAGGAAGAGGAGGAGCAGGCGCCGCAGCAGAGCTCCGCGAGAGGACCCAGGCAGAGGCGAGCTCGTGTCCAGCTCGGTCCAAAGCGCGCAGCAGTGTCTCCTCCAGCAGGACTACGGCACCGCGTTTGTCCACTTCCTCCTGGCTTTGAACCTCGCCCCTGCTCTCAAAGACCTGGCCATAGTAAGAGCAGGATGTGACCAGAGTTGCCACATCTTTTAACAAGTCACGTGTCTAGATGGACACAAGTTTCAAATGTCTCTCAAAAGTTCAGAAAGTCTACGTATATCAGTTAAGGCTCTGGGTTACTCATAGAAGGTTGTCGGTTCAAGCCCCATCTCCACCAGGTTAGGTGCCAGAGGCAAGGCCCTTAACCCCGTCTGCTCCAGCGGTGCTGCTCTCTCGCCCTCGCTTCCTCACAAGGACAAAAGTGTTTCACATTACAGCACTAAAGGTGGATCAAAGGGTTTAGGCTGTAGGTTTTGGGTTTCCTGATAGGAAGGTCAGGGGTTCGGGCCCCAGCACCGCCTAGTCGCCGCTGTTGGACCCTTGAGCGAGGCCCTTAACCCTCAACTGTTCAGATGTTTTAGATAAAGAGAAATTTAAACCAAATGCAGTAATGTATTCGGCCAAAACACAAAACAGTGCTGTTGCTGATTTTATATTATTTTTATGTTCTACATATATAACACAGTAAATGTGTGTGGCTAAAGAAGCTACTTCTAAAGTTTATGCAACATGGAAGTGACCAATCGTGCTTCCCTAAAAATCTCAAGTTGCCCCAAAAATGGGCATTTTTATTTAGTGTTATACTGTCTCGCTTCAAACAATAATCATTTATAATGCAAATTATTCATATTTCTTCGAGTATTGATACTAAAATTGGTGTAAGCTTCTAGAGGCGTATGACCTGTAAAAATTGTTGATTAAATAGTTTTTTTTTTTTTTTTTGCTAAAAGCTTAAAAAAGCCAAAAAATCTGTCACATTCATGTTGCGATCTCTTTACAATTTAGCATTTTAGACTAAAACACTTTTTTATAGTGTAATAAAGAGTTGCATTGTGTCTTTGTAGATTTAGAGAAAGTGTATGACAGGGTGCCGAGAGAGGAGCTGTGGTGTTGTATGAGGAAGTCTGGAGTGGCACAGAAGTATGTTCGAGAGGTGCAGGACATGTATGAGAGCGCTAAGACAGTGGTGAGATGTGCTGTAGGTGTGACAGAAGAGTTCAAGGTGG
>JAQQZT010000039.1:2689897-2700864 GCA_030068275.1 Clarias platycephalus | reverse complement strand
AAGGCACAGATGATCACAGCTCCAGTGTACTGAGAAAACCTTCTACCTTGGTGGTATCCAGTACAGTCCTGACCTTGCTCCACGCCATTTACACATGTTTGGGGTTTTAAGGGAGTTCCTGGGAGGCCAGGGTTTCATACATGAAGAAGGCACAGATGATCACAGCTCCAGTGTACTGAGAAAACCTTCTACCTTGGTGGTATCCAAGCACTAGTGAAACACTGTTATTGTGTAAGCAAGAATAACTCGTCTTGTGGATGGTCTGAACCAATAATTGCACAATGTGTTCTTCATTAAAACTTCAGAGAGTTTTTTTCTTAAAACAACTGTTCCTTCCATCCTTCTTCCAGAACAGTTAAAGCAGAAGGTGTTATTATAAGCTGAATAAAAACCCAGCATTCTGCGAGTTAATATTAAAGAACCACTGATTGTGGTAAAGCTTGTTCTTTCCTCCTTCAACCAGTGTTTGCTTGTGTGTTGCATTAATAACTCCTCTCCCGTGTGTGTTTCCTGCAAAATGCCGCATCAAGATTTTATACGTGACTATATTTTTCATGACTCATTTGTACATTTCTGTTTTACAAAGATGGGTCATTACTATTTCACCAAGTGCCGTTGCATCTACCTTTCAGATGCTTGAACAGAGAGACACAGGCATGTGACTCAGACGAGATGAGACATTTCCTCAAAGCTGGCTGGATATAAATCAAACACAGCTGTGCTCCGAGTCTGTATTGTAGTTTGGGTTTTATCCCAAAGGAACTAACACGTACGTATACAAATTTGCCCTAACATGAGAACGCTGATATTCTAGCACTGATATTTGAATTTTAACTTTAACGTCAGAAATGACGTGAATGTGATACAGTAGACGATCATCTGTTCTTTGTTGAAAAAGTGTAACTTTCGGATGATTCCGTTGCGTCTCAGACAGCGAACAGCCGCCACCATAGCCAACCCTGAACTCTTCTGGGACGTCTCTGGCCTCAGTAACCCACATCTGGTTTTTTTTTTTTTTTTTTCTTTTTTCCTTCCAGACACCACCCTGAATGAGCGAGACCATTAATCTTTCCCGCTGAGTGTTTCATGGGAACTGATTTTACAGTCACTGCAGGGTGTTACTGCGGCCCATGAATCATATCGCTTTTTTTCTCTGTGAGAAAAAAGTAAGACTGCTTAATTAATTTTCCAGGCATACAAACGTCATATCGTTATTAGAGAATAACTACGTAATACACTATCCGATGTGTTGTACTATTCTACATGTTATGATATATTCCCAGATATTTACTGTACAAGGACAAAACCAAAAGTATGAAATCAAGGGGCATGAATTTCTTCTCTCGGTTTGAGAAAACAACCTTCAGCGCCATGTGTTCCTTATTACATAGATGGAGAATTTTGAGAGTCAGTGACAAACCGCAAGCTATATAACCCGTTTTTAATATATTATGTATATTTATATAAATATAAATGTATTCATATTTAAATGCAAATCAGGCTGTGTTATGTCTGAGCTCTGATCCAAACACTGCATGTTTATTTCAAACAAAAACAAAAAAAGACCCTTTTTAGTAACAAAAACCCACCACTTTATAGTTCTTGCCCCGACTCTGACCCCGCTCATGTAATCCTACACTTTCTCCTCAGCTGAGCCTCAGGGTTAAAGGTCCAACCATTGAAGGTGTCATGTGTTAAACTGAACTGAACAAAATCACAGCCCTATACAGCACTCTGTCTGGTCTCTCATGTGTGTCACTGAGCAATCAGGACTCCGGTTAAATATAACAGATGCTGCGAGATCAGGAAAAGTGATACGAGGAAATTTTGTTTAAGTTTAGAGTTTAGTGAGGAACGCCTAATTGTGTGTGATATCCTGCTAACATCTGGAAAAAAAAAAAAAAAAAAAAGATTTCTGGCAACATTTCAGTATCCTACATACTGTAGCTATCATATAGTGTTATAGCTTATTAAAGTTTCATTGGCTGCTTTCATTTTTATATATTATACTCTACACCGGAAATGTTTAAACCAGTAGCAATATTTTTTTTAATTATTTAAGAAAGCAAAAGCTATTGAAATCTGTTTTACACACCGTGCACAATTACATCTTTTCGTTATTGGCAAAGCATGAGAGTAAATACAGTACATGCCACAAGAACAATCTAGACAGTACCTGTCCACACTGAGTGCACACAGATTCAGCACTGTGATGCCCACTGATGCTTTTTGAACAAACGGCACCAGCTTACATAGGAAGAGCCCAAAAGAGGTGCGGTCCAGCGGCCATCTTCCCATCAGAAGCTGCAAGAAAAACAAAGTGAAATTAATTAGTATCAGTAGGGCAGGACCAATCAGAGTACAATATATCTGCAAGCTTACTATAAATATAGCAGGATAATTAATAACTCTGCTATTTTGTATATTATATCACATATATCATAATAGGATATACAAATAATAAATCCTGAGGGAAATGCATCACAAGTTCCAGTTTGAGTGTCTGATTGATATTTTAAGAGACAGAAAGCCAGGACTACAACTGCTAAGCAGACAATCCCTCTACTGTACATAACATGTTGTGTACTGTATATGTGTGGTTTGTGATGAAACCGTTAAAACAGTTCTTCATGCTTGGGAATATTTTCAATGGTTTAAGAAATACTGTATTTATTGTGAATTATGTCCCGCATACAGTCTTTCTTTCAAATGATTTTTCAACTGGGTGAAAGTTTTACAAAGTTCACTAATTGCTCTACACTTGGGACAGTGGTGGCCCAGTTCTGGGTTGCTGATCAGAAGGTCAGCGGCTTGAGCCTCATCACTGCTGGGTTGACACTCTTGGGACCTTGGACAAGACCCTTAACTCTACACCCCACACAACGCAGCCACTGCATGCGGTGCAGGTCCCAAGCCTGGTTAGGAAATGAGAGGGTTGAGACAGGAAGGGCATCCGGGGTAAATCCTGTGCCAGATCTTTCAGATCAAATGGTCCCATGTGGCAACGCCTAGGATAAAAGGGACAAATCCCCCAACCACACCCCCAGAAAAAAAAACTGCCTTACACACAGAGATTTTTTTTTTAGATAAATAAAACAACAATAATTAGCAAAAGAGAATAAAGTGCATTAGCATTAAAGCCTAAAATAAGTGCATAAGTCCTTCATCAGCTCTTAAAAGTGTCCAAATCACTGGCATGTACTGTATAGCTCTGTACAAAAGTCTTAAACCCCCAGCGTTTCTTCATATGAAAAAAAAAATGAAATGAAATGTTATAGATTAAATTAAAGAAATGTGAACAAATCTTTTACTTCAACAGGCTGCAAAGTGCTTAAAAAATTGACAAGATAAAACAAAATTCCTTGTTTACGCAATAACCTCAGCAGCGACCTCATTTCCCCTCTCGTCTGTTCCAACCTTTCAGCATTCAGCATCAGCAGTAAACTAATCATTAGCCTGATTGTCTGTCATCATCTGCACCAGTTTCTCACTGGTTCATGCCTTAAGTTAGATGTTTTTATGCTCGATTGATTCATAGGTCACCGTGTGGCTTAACAAACAAACAAACAAACAAACAAACAAACAAAAATATTCCTGTGGCAATCCTCAGGTACGGAAAATGAGAGACAAAGTCCTTCAGGAAGCCTAAAGACCTATTCATTAAGACTACATTAAATGTATAAGAAAGTCTGGCTCTTTGGAAATACAGTAAAGACTATTGCACCGTACTGTACATGTATATATAGGTTACTGTGCTACTGTTTAAATATGTCTTTGCCTCACTGCTCTAATAGCCAATAAAAGGCATTGAGGCAATGCAGTCTTTGCACAATTAATTTTATATTATTTTTAGCATGGCTTATGTGTTTTTGGGTCATTTATTACTCTTTTAATAGCAGAGTTTTATACTATCTCATTACTATCTATACAGATACGCAACAATCCTCACAAATCTCCAGGCTTTAAACTGTATTAACAGAAAAAGGTTAATAATAAGAGTCTTGACAAATGTAAACAAAACTTCTAGACATAACACATTTCCTATTTTAAAACGGAAATGCGTCATCGACCTGAATGCGAATGCCCTTTGCCTCCTTTAACTAAGCCCAGGGAGTCATTTTCCTTTTACTGCTTTAGTTTCTATGTTAAATCTCCTATTTAAACATCACTGCAATCTAATTTAATGTAATACCTTTGTCTGAATTCAAATGAAATACGATGCACTTTTTCCCCCCCTCTAACTTTCCTAAAATCCCTTCTAGGGTTTAAAGTTCAAGCATGTTGTAATGATTACGTTACTTCTGCCACTTCTAAGCTTTTGAAACGTCTCGTTCTTGATGGGATAAGGCTGTGGCGCGATCCATGATCCGTGATGCATGGTCCATATGCTAGTTAATCTAATCCTGATTCTGCTCTCGCATCCTTTAGCCTGTGATCTATTACAGGAACCCAAGAAGGACAAAGAGATCTCATGCTACTCCAAGTTCCTGTGGTCTGGTGGTCTGAAAGGCTGCTATGGCTTTGACGAGACTCTTGTGAATAGGAACTGGCTTTTGTTAAACAGGAGGAAGGAAGATTGAGCACGATGCAGTTAGAGGATGAAACTCTTCACGGGTGCATCCTGACTACGTTAACACGCAGCACAGTGAAGCGGAGTGTGTGTGTATGTACAGTATGAGAATGAACGGGTGCAGGTGTGTTTGTCTAAACAAATACGGACAATAGGTTTAAATAAACAGATCGTTTCCCATTAATAGATTACGTTTTTTATACAACAGTCTTGTTTATCGCTTAGTACAGTATAGTAGGTGTTTAGTAATTTTTCATAACAGCAACTCTAGCTACAACATTTATATGAGTGCACTTTTTTTTCTATGAGGATCCTGGAGGTGCAAGGAGACAATGCTGACCATTAGGCCATCGTCGTGCTTTTAAACCTAACTACGAATGTACAAAATGTATGATTTAATGCACAAGACGGTGTGTAATCGTTGTTAAACTGTTGTGTAATGATATGAGAAAAACAGTGGCATCGGATCTCTTTGCACGTCCATGTGGTTGGTCGGGTCAAATCCTGACATATGGCGAAAGAATGGGTAGATAAGAGGAATAAAGCACATTTATTTATCAAGGTGGGGACCAGATATATATTTCCCTACAACAGCACATCATCAAGTGTTTTACCCCCCCCTTGCTCTCAGATCTCCAATTGTATGAAATCATCAGGCTCAGAGTACACTATGCATCGGATTACGCTCACATGGCCTGTGTAAGTCGATATTTGACCCCGTTGAATATTTCAGTGTTGTTTAAGACTGCCCTGAAGGATCGGAGAAGATAAGCGAGCAGAGTTTAATGGGTGATAACGCATCATATCGCGTAAGGCCAGTGCTCTCGGTGTTTGTTTTAGCTGGTCTGATTCATGCTTCCCTCATCAGTACACACTGTCTGACCTTCAGTACGCTGTTCTCGGAGATCGAGCCCTGAGTGGCTGTTTCATTTTACAGTTTTTATCACTGCTCTATCACACACACACGCACGCACACGCACACACACACACACACACACACACACACACACACACACACACACTTTTCACTTTCTACGTTATACCATTGATGTACAAAGAATGTAATTTATATGATATTTATATGAAAAAGTGAAATTAGTCAAATAAGATTTCACAGATTAGAAGTGCAACGTTGAGAATACCCAGAAAAACATGATAAGAGAAAACATTATATTTAACATTTGCCACTCATTTACACTTTTAGATCCTAAAAGTCCACAGGGACAACTTGGTGGTTGTGGGATTTGAACCTAGGACCTTCCAAACCATAGTCCAATGCCATTTTTGAAGCCTCAATTACAGAATTCAATAAGGAACAACATTTCTAAGCTTGATCAATGTTATACAAATTGAATGCTTTTTTTAATTTTGCAATATTCAGTAAGTCTCCTACATACAAAAAGTTGTGTTACAACCTTTTGAAGATACGAACATGTGTTCGCATGGCGATGAAGCTGGTACTGCAAGGACACGCCAACCAATAACGATGGAGACGGATGTGAAAATAATTGAAAGAAAAGATGGCAGATGTTGCTCATTCTTTCAACATGAATCGTTCAATCGTTCATCAGAAGAATGTACTGTAATATACTGTGTATAGATAATTGTGTTAGCATCTTAGTACCTAGACAATGTTTGTTGGACTTACAAACAAACTGGACTTCCATTATGAGAGCTTGTTTGTATGTTGGGGAATTACTGTATATTATGGTTCATTTTCATTATATATAATGACATTGCTCATTACTTGTTACAGCGGCACCTGGAAGTGGAAGTGGGTGGGATATGCTGTATTAGGCAGCAAGTGAACATTTTGTTGACTGACTGTGACAAGGGCCGCATTGTGATGGCTATGTGACTGGGTCAGAGCAACTTGGATTTCTTTTCTACATTCCAGAACAATACTGGATTACTTGTTAAAAAAATTTGAAATAACACATATGGCATTAGGTAATTAATTAACAACAACAGCAGCAGCAGCAGTCAGTTGTTATTTTAAGACATGAAAGTCAGCTGTTCTGAAAAGGTTCTAGCAAGAACAGTAATGTCAAGTCCATTTGCAAAACCCATCAAGCACCATGATGAACCTGGCTCTCAGGAAGACCTTCCCAGGAAAGCAAGACCAAAACTGATCTGCTGCAGAGGAGAAGTTCATTAGACTAACCAGTCTCGGGAATCACCAATTAACAAACAGCACCTCAGATTAGAGCCGTTATGAAGCTTTACAGAGCTTTCAGTAGCAGCCACATCTCACTGTTCAGATAGATTATTACTGTATATTTGGACGCCTTCAGCATTGTTTTACATTGTTGAAAGAAATAAAAATCAGGAAGGATTATGGAATTAGAAAGGATGTCCAAACTTTTGACTGGTGCTGTATGTCATTAACTAAATCTCATATGTGTGCAAATATTGCAATGCAGTTTAGATTGTGTCAGTTCTGTTCCCTTTTAACAAACCAGGTTCCAACAAACATCCTTGAAGGCTATTTTGTGTTAAATTTTTGAATGATGTTTATAAGACTTTATAAAATCCAACAAGCAGAAATCTAAGAACTTTTCTTTACCTTTGAAATATATTTTTATATAAGCAAATTATGGCTCCTCAGCCTTTTTTGGGTCAGTTCTGCGCTCTTCATCATTAGCCGATACACATGAGCAAACAACATGCCTCCAGCTGACCCGAGATGGACTTGAAATCATTTCGGAATTTGGCTAAAATCCATTGCTGTTGTTTCTCAACATGATCAGCAGACCATCATGATTGTAAGAATCAAAGTAAATCAATCATGAGTCATTAGAGCGACTATGAAACAATCAATAGATGCAAGCTGGAGGTTGTTAGGAAGCACGAACAGACTGCTGAGCTCAGCATTTGCAAACAGCCTGTAAGACCTCGGTAGGGCAAAGCAAAATGACATCATGCAAATCTGAAGGAACTGTAATCGGAGAGTACACCAACATCTCAGGATTTAACCTCAACCATGGATAGACCCCAAGTACAGAAAACACAATTCTCTGATATACTCAGATCATCTAGACAGGTGCAGCTGTACCACACTGGACCTTAGAACAAATCCAATCTTAGCTGAAGTGACTTTACCTTGCTGGAAGAAAATGCTCCAAGACACATTGTACTAAAGCAACCAGTTTTTTCCCCCCATGGAATATTATTGACTGGTTGGATCAATCCCTCAACCGGAGCTCTCACTGAACACAATACTGAGGGCAAGATGCCCCTCAAACAACCAGTAACTAAAAATAACTGCAATATTACAGCCCTGGAAAAGCATCAGCAGGTTAGAAACTAGCCTTGGGTAAGATCTCTCCATTGCAAATGATTTGAAAACATGTACACTCTTTGAAGATTGAGAGAAAAAATAGATTTCCTAAGGGTTCTTTGGGGTAGTTAAAGGTCCTTTCAACTGTGATTCTTTAAAGCCGCTCCATGGTGGGGTTCTGTATTGGATGTGTATGGATTGCCCCAATGTGATAAACTGAAGAGCATTTAAGGGTCTTATTCGTTAAGTATTGTGTTACTTGGTCAATTTCTTGATCAATAAAGATGGCATGTTCATTTCAAGCCAAACGTTTTTGCACTTTTTTTTTAAAGACTGAAAATACCCAGAACAAAACACTAACTCTTCAACACACACATGAACCAGCAGACAATATACACGGCCAAAACATGGTGTTGGTGTTTAAAAGGGTCTCACCTACTGTAGGTGTAGTGCTCAAACTTTTTTTTAATTAAAATCTTTTAATGATCTTAATTGTCATTCAGATGAAACTTGGCCAATTTAGATTTCCCATGGAAAGACATAAACGTCAAAAAGTTTTTATTTCTAAAATGCCAAATTGTCAATTTGACCAGGTTATGGACACTACAAGATTTTTGTGGGGAAAAGTCCTTAATTTTAAGCAGAATGCTTTAATTTAAGCATCAATTCTTATGGGTCTTATGCTTCTAGAAGCTTATACCAATTTTAGTATCAATGTTCAAAGAAATATTAATAATTTGTATTTTAAATCATTATTGTTTGATGTATGCTGCATAAACTGTAGAAGTAGCTTCTTTGGCACACATATTTTCTGTTTTATATGGATAATATAAAAAATATAGAATAAAATCAGCACCAATACTGTGTTTTGACCGGCAGACAATATTTAATTAACAGAGAACAAAGGGTGGCTTTTCTCTCTGAATATTAAACCTACAATCTAAATATCTTCATTTGTACCCTTATGTCCATTTTCCAAATTAATCAAGACACTCAGATTCTAGGTAACAAACAAAGAAACTACTTAAACAGACATTGCTGATTGCAGAGCACTTGTTAGAGCTCTCTAGCTCCCATCACATTTGCTAGTTTTGAGAACTCACAGACCACCATATCCAATCAATGTACACTATTGTTTCCAGCTTCCAGTTAATGACCACTTTTGTTTCCACCAGCTAATCATTGATCACAATCGTTCATTTTCCTAATTTGTTTTTGATACTGTAAAGATATTAACGACCATTGTTAAAAGTAATATAAATAAAATTGAATTGAATTGGTCTCAGGATTGACTCTCCGATAAACATCATTCCCTACAACTTTTCCCTACAACCAATCACTAAACTTTTCTAAAAAAAAACGAACTTATTACCACTGTTTCCAATCTCCAATCACTGATCTTAGCATTGTTCTCATTATTGATTGCCTTTGCTTATTCCAAACACCAACTAGAATTGTTCCCAAAATCCAGTCACTGAATAAGCTAAGCCTTTATTTCTACATTACAGTGAAATTCTTTCTTCACATTCCCCAGCGTAACTGGGGTCAGAGCGCAGGGTCTGCCATGATACAGCGCCCGTGGAGCAGATAGGGTTAGGGGCCTTGCTCAAGCGCTCAACAGTGGCAACCTGGTGGAACTGGGGATCGAACTGCTGATTTTCTGATCAGGAACTCAGTGCCTTAGACCCCTCTGAGCTACCACTTCCCTAAGAGTGAAATGAGGGCGGTTCACCTATTCCTACAGTAGGAGTGCCCTAGGAATACCATTGCTACCTACAACCAATAACAGATTGGCAATCAGTGATTTACATTGGGTTTTTGGGAAAAACGATGGTAAATGATTGGATGCTGGTAGCAATGGTAATCAGTGATCAGTTCATGCAAACAATAGTGATAAGCTCTCTCTATTTATATACAGACGTTGATAGAGATGTTCAGAGTGGAGGACACGGCCCTACCTTATAGACAGTGATGGGAATGTCTATGATGATGTAGATGAGGTCACCCAGTGCCAGGCTTGCAATCAGAGCATTAGGTCCATTCCTCATGCACTTGTGCTGGTAGATAATCCTCAGGACTGTGGCATTGCCCACCATGCCCACCACGAACACAACACACGAGATGAAGGTATTGACGACCTTGAATGTGTCTGCAATGGAAGTGCGTTCTCTGCAGTTGGGAAGGGATTTGTTATGATAGTTTCCTGAGTTGTTCCGAAAGTCTGGATTCTTTTCTGCTCGGCTGAAGGGTCCCATGGGATTGATGGTGGAGATAGGAAAGAGCGTGCTAGCGACCTCATCAGTGAGGTTTGCTTGAGTCAGTCCACTGGAGGCCATGATGACTGATAGCAAAAACATGCGTAGGGTCAGAGAAACCATGGCTGAATGTGTTACGTTGCTTGATTCACAGATAAAGTCCAATTATGTACATGCCAGTGCTGAGAAGAGAAAAACAAACAGAGGAAAGAAGATTGATATTAGTGCTTATGGTAATTTCATGACCATGCTTTATGACTCAACTTCACATTTCAATTCAAAAATTTATAGACATTGGTGCTGGCGCACAAAGCTCAGAAAACAGGCGCAAATATCAAAGAGAATTGCTTAAATATAGAAGAACAGATCTGTGAAACTTCCTCACTACTTCAAAAGAGATTTGGCGCAGCAGCACAGATGGAGCGCGCCACTACAAGTTACTGTCACGCTACGGGACGGGATGTCGCCTCTCCCATCAGAGATGGCACGGCGCTAATGGCACAAAACTTTTTTATTTATTTATTGTCTTCTTGATGCGTTCCATGCATGAACTCTTTCCACAAATGTGGTTTCCTCAACAGCCATTTCTCCCTCTGGTTCTGATTTAAGATTCAGAACGGCGGTCTCGCAAACAAAGAGCCACTTTCACATGAAAGAAGCAAACTTTTTGGACCCCTTCACAAGCAGTTATACAACACTGGGGTTTTTGTGTGGATGAAAATGTTTGTGAAACGGCAAATCTTTTACAGTTGCGAGTCACGTCACAGACTGATAAAAGCTCATAAACAAACAAGGCCTGGGGGGTTGGGGTCATCTGGGATACATCTGAGTAACTTTTTGTGGTGTAGAATTAATTTGTGAT
>JAQQZT010000039.1:2641338-2661767 GCA_030068275.1 Clarias platycephalus | reverse complement strand
ACACACACACACACACACACACACACACACACACACACACACACACACACACACACACACACACACACACAAACACCGACCGACACAAACATACTTTATCCATAAACACTACATCCCACACTATAAACACTGTCACGTTGTAATGTGGTCTGACGTTTTTATATGGTGATTGGATCCTGTTCTCACCATCTGCAGCACCTTTAGCTGAACTTGTACTTCAATTACGCAAAAACTGTTATTTGTATGTTTATATATTTACGCCAAAACAGCAGGTAAGTCCAGCATAAGTGAATTAAGTTTTGCATCTTGTACAGTATATCAAAATATATACACTCCATCCATCCGCCCATAGGAACCTCTGTAGCTCAACTAGGGATTGTGGCCATTAGCGACCATTGTATTTATTCCCAACTGGTCTACATTCACATGCACATTCACACACTATGGGCAGTTTGGGAATGCCAGTTAGCCTAATCTGCATGTATTTGGACTGTGGGAGGAAACTGGAGTACTTGGAGGAAACCCACCAAGCACAGGGAGAACATGCAAAATCCATGGTGGGAATCAAACCCGGACCACGGTGGTAACCACTAAGCCACTGTGCCGCCAACAATATATACACTATATGCGCAAACGTAGTAGGTCAAAAGGGTTACTTATTGAATGCAGGTGTTTCAATCAGGCCCCTTATCCCCAGTGACGGGCAATGTTAATGCTTCAGCATACCAAGACATCTTGGACAGTGCTATGCTTCTATGCAACTTTGTGCCAAGAGTTTGTTGAAGTCCCTTTTCTATTCCAACATGACTGAGCCCCAGTGCACAAAGCAAGGACTATAAAGACATGGTTTGATGAGTTCAGTGTGGAAGAACTTGACCGGCCCTAACACAGAGCCCTGACCTCAACCCCATCGAGCACCTTTGGGATGAACTGGAATGGAGATTGCGAGCCAGGCCTTCTCATCCAACTCATCAGTACCAGACCTCATAAATGCTCTACAGAAAGAATGGGCACGAATTCCCACAGAAACACTCCAAAATCTTGTGGACTGACTTCTAAGAAGAGTGGACGCTGTTATAACTACAAAACCAACTGGGGACCGATTCCATATTGAAGTCTATGTATTTGGTCAAATACTTTTGTATATTGTATATAGTGTATATGGACAATTTCTGAAAAAATAAATTCTGCGACAAAATCTTTCCTATTTTTAGCAAACAGCTTCCAGTATAGATATTGTAAAAAAATTTTTTTTTTGATTGTTGTGATTTCCTCACAGTTGCTCTCTGTGTTCCGTCAGTAGCACAGAGTCTAATCTTAACCGCTAAGTTCCAGAGAGATGACTGGAAATAGTTTTCTGAATGTTGCCAGCTTGGACATGTGCGTAACCAGGAACCTTTATATGAACATTGATTTGGAGGAAATTAATCACAGGAAGTGTTGATGTTCTGAGAGATATTATCTATGTATTGCAGCTGACACTGTTTCCTCAGCGCTGATGAAGAACAAAGAAACCAAAAAAAAAACTTTCAGGGATTCACGATGATGTACTCTGAGGCCGTGTGTAACAGGTCAATGAAATGCCGTTGTTTCTCTTAACATTCTTTATTAAAAGAACGCAATCCAGTTTTTATGTAACGTCAACCTCAGTGCCGTCCGCAAATCATACGTTTCTGTTTTAAAGCGATGAGCTGGATTAGGTTTTTAGAGCTGGATGTAACATCTAAGGCAGCAGGAGAAAAACAGGGGCATGTTTAATAGGTTGGAGTGCAATTTAGACACAAACAGACTGCAATTTTAGGAAATAGTGTAATGCTTAGTTTTCAATGGTTTAGAATGATTTGGAAAATTGTTCAATCATGATATGATGTAAGTAATAAGATATAACTCATTAGCTAGAAAGAAACTTTAATGGTTACGGTGTTGGGGAAGGGAATGATAATTTATTTCTACCTTTTATATATCTTCTAATTCAAGAGACGTTCAAGTCAAAGCAGGACTTTTGATCGTGCAGAATAACAGCATGTAGTTTTTTCCTTTTTTGCGCGAGTAAAAACTCTCTTTATTTATCTTTATAATCCCCTGCTACACTAATGCACTTATTCCACTAGTGCTTGGATACCGTCAAGGTAAAACATTTTCTCAGTACGTCGGAGCCATGATTGGACTGCCTTTCTGATTCACGCCTGAAACGCCGGCCTCCCAGGAACTCCTTTAACATCCCAAACATGTGAAACTGTCTTGGAGTGACGTCAGGACTGTACGGGGGATGTAGTAATAACTCCCAGCTAAGATCCTGTAATGTGCAAGTGGTTCTGGTGAATGATTGTATGTTCAGTTCCCACAGACAGATGCATCTCTTAGCAACAAGCTCATCATCTATAACGCTTTATCCTGTATTCAGGGTCATGGGGGGGGGGGGTGGGTTAAGTGTACTGTATGTGTACACATACACTTACTCACACACTCATTCATTCATTTACACACTATAGGCAATTTGTGAATGCCAATTAACCTAATCTGCAGGTCTTTGGATTGTAGGAGGAAACCCACCAAGCACAGGGAGAACATGCAAACTCCATGCACACAGAGATGGGAATCGAGCCCAGACCCTGGAGGTGCAAGGCAACACTACACCACTACACCACCATGCAGACTAGCGACAAGTTATCCATCAATTTTCAAAGGATCAGGCATACCTTGGGCTGAAAAGAATGACAGCAGTGGGCTCCAGGACACCTTGGCCAGTTCTCAGATAAGGCGTGTCATTTGCTGAATGTTTACCTGAAAGACCGCATTTCATAATTTAAGGATGCATGGCCGTTTTTTAAAGTGTTTAAAATGCACCATTCAAATGTTTTACTACGGCTAAGAGTCTTATCACCGTACCCAGTCAGAACCAAGAATTTGATTGTGGTGTAAAACATAAGACAGAAGAGTTCTGATAAAATACCTGCACGCTTTTCTATTTGATGTTAAATATCCTTAATGTGATGCTGCTCAACATTTGTAGAGTCTGTGAAGTCTGTATGTGGGCAGAATCATTATCATCACGCACACACACACACACACACACACACACACACACACACACACACAGCTGGTTGACATTACTTAACATCCACATGTGAAGACCTCACTCTCCCTCACTATCAGTGCTGCACTTTTTCCCCTCAAGCTCACTCTCTTCACATTTATGCCAAGCGTTTATTTGCACAGAGCCAGACTTTGCCAAGAGATTTGAATCATTAGTAAGTGATTATTTTGGCCAACACAAAACCAGATGGCTTTGCGCCAAAGACCGGATGGCGAACAGTATCCGAAAACATGTTCTGAAAAACTGCACGCTTTTATAAGAGCACTTACTGAAGTCTAAGAAAGAGTTTATTGTTAAATGCAACTATGGCAACCTGTATAGGGAGAGTGTATCTGGAGACTACAGCACTGCCTTAAGTGCCACGCATACATATAAAACAATTTCCAAGCTTCTAGACGTCGACCTTCAAAACCCCATCTGTATGTGGATCCTGGACCAGTCGGTAAGACACTGCACCTTTTACATCCTCCACTTTCTCAATCAGGACCGGTGCTCCACAGGGTTGTGTCCTCAGCCCTCTCCTCTTACACCTTATACAGTACACCCGCCTCCCGCCTGGCCTTCCTTAACACATAAAACTACCGCTATAATAAAATTAGCAGATGACACAGATGTTTTTGGTCTCAATTAGAATGATGATGAGAGAGCTCACAGAGAAGAGGTCCAGATTGTTACTCAATGGACCACCTGACAACTGGGAGCTTAATATAAGGAAAAAGAAAGCAAGAATTTGTGATGGATTTAAGGAGGCTCATATTCCCTTTTGACATACTGTAAAAGAAAGCATGTGGAGAGAGTTTTTCCCTTTAAATATCTTCGCATTTCGAAATGGTATGAATGAGTGAATATGAGATACCGTATGAGGTACATTCCCATATGAGGCTCTCATCCAGAGTGACTTATAAAAGTGCTTTGAAGTTTGCATCATTGGATAGATACTCTGGGTTACTAGGTTACTAGGTTACTATCTAAGTACCATCAGTCAAACGGTTGACTCAGCTGTATGGACAACTAGAGGAAATTCATTCCACCATATAGGTGACAGAACAAGAAACAGTCTAGATGCACGTATTCCTCGATCTCTGAGCGATGGTGGGACCAGCCGAGCAGAGCTGGAGGATCAGAGGGTGGGTGCAGGAAGCTAGTTCAGGGAGTGGAGAAGTGGGGTGGTGTGGGAGAACTTGGGAAGGTTGAAAAGATGGTTAAAAATGTGCAGCTGCATTCTGGATCACCTGCAGAGTACGAGTGGTGGACAGAGGCAGACCTGCCATGGTCCATCCAGTCTTAAAATAAAAAGAGACTGAGTAGCCTGTGTAGAAACAAATGGGTGAATACTTCTAATGTTATAGAGAAGAAATCGACAGAAGTGAGTAAGGTTGGAAATGTGTTTTCAAAATGACAGTTGATCGTCCAGAGTTACGCCAAGATTGTGCGCAGTGACTGACGAAGTGATCCGATTGTTGTCCAGGGAGATCACAAGGTCTTAACAGGGGGATGTACTGTATCACCTGGGATGAAAATCAATTTGGTTTTAGTGAGACTATCAGCTGTTGAGCTGTTATCCAGGAACTCGTCAGGTGCAGCATCTGAGAGACAAAAAGGTCCTTCAGGAAGCCTGGAGAACTATTCTTCAAGACTACAAGAAGTCTGACTACAAGAAGTCTGACTTTTTGGAAGCAAAATATATAGAAATCTGGGGGAAATCAAGACTATCGCACCGTTACAGTACTGTAAATGAATGAATACATTTATATAATATTTCATATTTAATTATAGAATTAGTACGACATTTTATTTCAGGAGACCCTTAACCTTAATCCTTTAATCATTAAATTTTTGTGATACTTCTTTGAAAACTGTGCGCCATTGACACTGTAACATATTATATTGCCAAGTACAAGAAAAACCTCCCTTACTACAGTATATCATCAGTATATTATCTGTATTGTATGCTACTTGTATACCACATGACCTGTCCTGTTTATTAAACTTACGGGTATATGCTGATATTTTTATGGGTTGACCGCCATCATCATTCCATATGTATTACTTCCTTTTGTTACATTTTCATTTCATATTATGGAAATTTCTTTATTGTATTCTACTTGTAAAACATTTGGGTACAAGTATTTTTCTATAATTAATACAGAGAAAGATTGCCGCTATCAATACATACAGCATGTTCATTTATTAATTAACTGTGTTATTATTATTATTATTTTGATAACTAAAAATTAAACAAAGTGCTCATTATCCTTTTGTCTTCCTGTGTCCTGCACAGTCCTAAGTTTCTTCTCTGAGCAGATATTTTATTCAAGCTCCTGGAATATCAGGAAAACTTTTTTCCTCCACACCCAGGCAGCGCTCCTTATTAGTACGAGTGCGTAATGACTGACATCAACAACTCCGTCAGAGAAAAGCTGAAACCCTTGGGAGAGGTCACTGCTGCTGTTGTAATAAAATAAATATTAAAGGTTTGTTTTCTTTCCTTGTTTAGCCCTAAGGTTCTTGTTAAAATGACCACCCACTGTTAGAGCCACACAGTGTGCCAGGATGGACTGGAGGAAAAAAAATGCAAAGAATACAGTACTGCCAATGTTTCTGTTGAAATACAAGCAACTTTATTTATTTATTTATTTATTTATTTATTTGTTTAATGAAAGTCTGTTCAAGGCCATAAAATTTTTTTTTAGTTACGAGAAACAATTATTTGAGAAAACAATATTTAATTAATAATTTATTATGATCGTCGTCCTGAGATTACTTTCAGTAAGACTTTTAGTTTCTCTGCAATGGTACTGTATGCACCGTCCCTGCAGCAGAAGTTCACAAACTTTTCATTCTAACACACACTTTTTCTAGTTCATTAATTTTTAGTTGATTTTAAATCAATAGCTTGTATTCAACAGTTCATGATTAACAAATTAAGCTAATCATCACTAAGCAAGGAAAGAAACATTGTAGGAAAATATTCATGCCGCCTCATCAACAAGCATTTTTCTTTCTTTCTTTCTTTCTTTCTTTCTTTCTTTCTTTCTTTCTTTCTTTCTTTCTTTCTTTTGAGGTTATTGACAGCTTGTCATGTTACATAGAAACTACAAACGTACATATTTCTGGAAGACTGACTGTTACAAAGCGCTGACACTGCAGGCTCTGTTCCAGTGAAATGCGTTAAATAAAGTGTATTAATACAAAGTGCGTTCAAGTCAAACCAAGACTTTTGATTGTGCAGAATAACACAACGGAGTTCTGAGAAGAAAAAAAATAAACTCCCTTCATCTCCTGCTACACTAATAAACTTCTGCTTTAGAAAACTTTCCAGTAGGCATTTTAGTAGACTGTCTGCTTCATATCTGAAACGCTGGCCTCACCGGGAACTCCTTTAATGTTTGCTTAAACATGTGGGAATGGATTGGAGCGAGGTCAGGACTGCCAGGAGCGAAAATGTAGATTATTGCATTAACAAGTGTAAGTTTTTTAAAATAAATGTCCTACTACTGTACATTACTTACTTTTCGTAATTCCAAATGATTAATACTGTATCTTTGGCATAATCCCTAACATACAGTATCAGTGCTGACTGACTAACAGTAAGTAATTGTGTGAAGCAGAAAAAAGGTGGATATTTGAGTTTATTCATAAGAAAATGATTTGACTGAATGTGCTATGACACAATTTAGAATCATTATTTTGTCAAACTTCTGAATCTAATTCAATATGATACCATTTTAACTCTTAAGGCAATTACTCAACTTTTGACAAAACCACTGAATCATCTATGATATATGATATATCTCATTAGGAAAAAAAAAAATATTCTGCCCAGCCAAAAAAGTCACCTGGATTTAACTAAGCAAATAGTGAAGAGTCTTCCATTGGATAATTACTGCAGTGATTAATACGGTTCAGCTGCAAATTATTTAACCCTAACTGATGCAGTGAGGAGCTTCTCATTTCTTAAACAGCCATGTCAGAAGACATATCCTGTGGCTGTGACAAAGATGTTACCCTTTCAAAAACATCAAATTATTATCCTGCATCAAGCAAAGAAACCAACAAATGGGTTAACAACTGAAGAACGCATTATTAAACCCGATAAGGATAGTGGCGAACCATCATCTTCGAAAGAAATGTGGTTGGAACAACATCCTGTATGAAAGTGGTCCAAGATCACTTAAACTCCTAATGAACCAAAATCATTAAAAAAAGAAAAAAGAAAAAAAGACAACAATAAAAAATAGGAAAACACATAGCTACTGTATGTTTAATAGTAAAAAAAAAATAAGAGCATTTCCACATGAACAATGTGAGGAGAACTCAAGGGATTGGGACTAAACAGCTGTGTAAGCATACAAAAAAACATGATGAGGCTCATCAGTCTCCAGTTTGCTTGGGAGCCTAAAGAATGGACTGTGGAGTAATGGAAAAAGGTCATGTGGTCTGATGAGTCCAGATTGACCCTGTACCAGAGTGATGAGAACATCAGGGTAAGAGGAGACGCAGATGAAGTGATGCACCCATCATGCATAGTGTCCACTGTGCAAGCCTCCTGTGTTATGATCTGGGGTTGTTTCTGTTGGACTGGTCTAGGCTCAGCAACATTATGTGGCAATGATGTCAGCTGACGACCTGAATGCACTGAGTGACCAGGTTTTTCCAACAGTGGAGCTTTTCTTTCCTGATGGCACGAACATGTTCCAAGATGAAGATGCCAGGATTCATCAGGTTCAAATTGTGAAAGAATGGTTCAGGAAGCATGAGACATCATTTTCATACACGGATTGTCCACCACAGAGTCCAGACCTCAACCAAATTGAGAATCTTAAACCCATCGGGCCGACTCTACCATCATCAATCCTAGGTCTTGGAGAGGAACTAATGCGACTCTGGACAGAAATAAATGTTGTGACGTTGCACAAGCTTATCAAAATAATGAAAGGCGGTTCAGTAAAATATTAAAGCGTTCGACTTGATTTTTGTCGGGCGGAAAATTATTTTATACACTTCAGTTATTTTAACATTTTTTCAATTGCAATTTATTTTTTAATAAATTCATGATTGTTGTTTTGATTTATTTTAATCATATTTTGAGTAGCTTCAGCACTCTTCCCTGCCTTGTTTAATTGTATCTTTTAAGATGAAGTTAATTGCATCATTGCATCGCTTGTCCTTTATTATAATGTCGTACTGTACAATGTTCAGTTCTGCAGTGCTTCAGTGCGTTCTGTTTAAAATCATTTTAAATGTACTTTCAGTCTTGCTTGTTTTCCCAAAACAAATAGAGTAAAAATGGTACTACCTAAAAGTTCTCACGCCCCTGAAAAACCATGGATTGATGTGGGTGATGACGTTGGGTTTGATGTATTGCTGTAATTTTTCAGCCTTGTACCTTACGAGTGCTTGCTTTTGTTGCGTGTTTGAATTTTGCACTTCAGGGCTTAAGGTTTTGTTTTCTAATATTTTTCTCATGTTCTTGTGTGTGTGTGTGTGTTTGTGTTCTGCACTTCAGCGATACTGTATTAAATGCACTATAATGACAAGAACCTTCTTTCCAAAAAGCACCAGATCCAACTTATAGTCAATCCTGCTGTTTTATTAATTTATTAACCAAAAAAAAAGAAAGATGAAATCTCGTTTGTAAAAATAAAATCTTGATAAATGTGATTAGTTCTTCATAACATAACAGACCTCAGGAGCAATTTGAATCAGTGTACTGTATATATGAGTTGTGTTCCAGTGTATTCATTTCGTGTGGATCCCATGAAGGCCCTCCAAGGAAAACACTGACCTCGTGGCCTCCCTGTGAGCCGAGGACCCTCGGGGGCGACCACCGGACGGGTGAATTAGAAACGAAAACCAGGACAAGCCATGCTGAGAGAACAGCCAATAATATGTCTCAATAGTGTGTGTGTGTGTGTGTGTGTGTGTGTGTGTGTGTGTGTGTGTGTGTGTGTAAGTGAGCACACAGCCTTAGGCTTCTGTTCCTGATGATGATTCTAGTGTTCTTGAGTGTGGTTTTCATTAATGTGTAAGGGGGAGATTGTGAGTCAGAAAATTATACAAAGTTAAGACTTGGAAAGGATAAAAGCACATCTGCTGAGAGGTCTGTGTATGTAACACTTTGTGTCGACTGAATATATACAGTAATTAAATGACAGAATTGATATTGTGGGAAAATACTAAGTACAAGTATGAGGGGTGTTCAAGTCAAACCAGGACTTGTGAAGAATAACAGCATGAACTCCCCTGCTAGACTAATGCACTTGTCCTGGTGTATAAAGTTTTATTTACAGTAGATAGATACAGTAGATGTTCTCTTCTCCGCCCCTCTTGTTAAGTCATTGGCCTGTTGCCCTGTTGTACGACACCAACCAAACTGTAAGGATGACTTTTCTTAAGGATGACCTCCCAGGAACTCCTTTAATGTCCCAAATACTCTCAGGAAGAAAAACTGCCTAGTTTGATCACGAAAGGTGATTTGATTTGGAGGCCACTGCATGACATTATACTGCTCACTGCAAGATTTGCACGTCACAATCAGCTGGGAGTTATTGCCACAGCCCCTGTATAGTCATGACCACATGTTTGGGCCATTAAAAGGAGTTCCTGGGAGGCTGGCGTTTCAGACATGAAGCAGGCAGTCCGTTCACGGCTCCGGCGTACTGAGAAAACTTTCTACCTTGATGGTGTCCAAGCACTAGTGAAACACTGGCATTAGTGTATTAGGGGATTATATAGAGAAATAAAGGGAGTTTTTACTCTTAGGACTTTGTCCTGAACAATCAAAAGTCCCGGTTTGATCTGAACGTCCCTTGTATAGTCTATACTAAAGGTACAAAAATGTGTCTCAAAGACAAGAAAAGACATCCTTATACTGTAGTTTGTTTAAAGTGTGGAAGAGAGGAACCGAGTGTTATATTATATTATTGGAGCGGATCCAGTAATCATAATCTAAACGCACGGCAGGGGGTCAAAAGACCAGCAGGGGAAAAACTCAACACAGATTGTTCATAATTATTGCCAAACATTGAAAAAGAAAAGAAAAGAAAACAAAAAAAACCTTTACAACCCAAGCAAAGAAAGACACAGAGGCAGAGTAATTAAGAATGAACACGAAACAGGTGAACACAATCAGATAGACCAACGACTTAACAGCAGGGGTGGAGAACAGAGCCCAAGAAAAAACAGGCACATGGGAGTGTAAAGACAAGCACGTAGAGACCCTTCTAAAGCCACATTTCTATGTAACTAAATGATTATGCGATATGTTATTGTGCCAAATACAGTCTGTGTTTCTAATTTAGTAGGAAACGAAGTGTGGTGTGAAAAATCAAAAACGTGCATGATAAAAAAACCAAATATCTACAGTATATATATAATATTTAAGCTCACAGTCTCTTTTTCAAGGTCTTCTAGCGGCCTGTGTGTAGTGTTTCAGTGCTCCTGCATGTGGTCGTGATGAATTGATGATTGTGTTAAACAGCTCGAAATGTTTGAGACTTTCTCACGCCATGTGGCAAGAAGTGAGAGAGCTTCAGTAAAACAAAGCAATCAGACTTGTACAAAACCTCACCAAGAGCACAGTCCTCACCACACCATGTGGAGAAAATAAACACACACACACACATACACACACAAACACACACAAACATGCACATAGACACAGACAGAAAAACATGAGAGAAGCAAAAACTGAAGACTAAACACATCAGTCATGTTCAGGACTCTGTATTGTTTTTTTTTTTACGAACTGTTCGGGTTTATGTAACTTTGGCAAATTTAACCACGTTGAAGTGAATAAAGTACACACACCCACACATACACTTACACATACTGTACATACAGAGACACACGACCGTGAGTACCCAAGATTATACAAACAATTGTAATGTGATCGAATTTTCATCTAAAGAAAGTCTGATCATGTATGAAGTCAAACCAAACCACACGGGTATACACGTTTATTATTTTACAATATTAAACTTGTCTGAATTAAGAAATTATTTAGGATATTGAAAATAAATTTGACTCCCTTAAAAACAAAGACAACAATACCAACAAACCAAGAAATAAAACACCGTATTAATTAATTATTTATGTTATGTTATTTTAAGTTACAAGGCTGAAAAAAACAGTGTATTATTATTTACAGTGAATTAACAAATGATTGAATTAATTAATTGTAAAAATACACATTAATAACAAACTGGGGCTCAGTAAAATCTATTAAAAATGTTAAGCAACAAATCCCTGATTTTAAGTGATTTAATTACCTGAACCTATAATTTATCAGAAATTCTAATACAGATTAGGCTATATTGTTGTTCCCAAATTGCCTGTAGTGTGTGTGTGTGTGTGTGTGTGTGTGTGTGTGTTGGATTGGCACCTCGTTGAGGCTGTACCCCGACTTGTGACCAAAGTCTCCTAGGATTGGCTCCAGTCTCCCACAACCCAGTACAGGATAAGCGGGATACAGTAGATGCTGAAGAGGACAATGAATCATTTTTTTTTCTTTTACAATTTTTATTTATTATTATTATTTATTTTATTTTGCTGCATGGTACAGTACTTTTGAATGGTAATGTACTCCCACTGAAACCACAAACAAAATAAACAAACAAACAAATATACATTTTGGAAAGGGATATGAAGTGGATATTAATGAGAATTATATAAATATACTTGTATTACTATTTAAAGCTCTTCTCCTGCAGTGTCACTGTTATCAACACAAGGTGGCAGAATTGTTTCTTTCATTTATTTTTCTTGCTTAAAAAAAAAAAAGTACTCCCCTAAAATACAATAATTAAACATTTCTCTCTTTTCCCACCTTGATATATAATCAATTTCATAACTTTGGTTGGGCTTTATCTTTTGTTTGTTTTGTTGTATTTTACCTAAAAAATAAAATAAATAATAATAATAATAATAATAATAATAATAATAAATTAAGCAAAACAGCTTTTTTCAACATATTTCCCTTTTTGCATTTTAAATATTAGTTTTTAATCTAGCTATGACATGATTAAAACTCTCTCTTAAAACGCTCTCTCAGAAAGCAGAAATCAAAGAATAAAAAAGAAATAACATGCATAAATAATTACCTGCACACACGAAAACAAATGAATGTCAATAATATAATCTCATGTAGTATAGATACAATAGCATGTGTAAAAATACAGGACTAAAATGTGACGTCTTTATAAACATGAACCTCCAGGAGTCTGGCACAGGCTCAAGTGTGAGGTTTCAATGCACATGTGTGGATAAATCTATTTACATCTGAGCAGACGTGCTCTAGACTATATATAAACTTGTTGTAGTGGTGAAAAGGAGTTAAAAAATAAGGTTAGCTGGAAGATTTTTTCTGGCCAGGGAGGATAGAACAACTGCCATAATCACTCTTAATACCTTGTTGGGATGAAAAGCACTTCAGCATGCACAAAGCATTAAATCCTGAGGTCAGTGGTCTACATGAGCAGAATGGTCTACAATATCAGGTTCTGCTCTGGTCAGCCAGGAACAAGAATCTGAGGCTATCATGAGCACAGACTAAACCAAAATGGACAATTAAACCCCAAACGGCACAGATCTGTGCCGGTGATCTATCATTTTTTTTCTACCTATATATATATATATATATAAAACCTTGTATACTTCAATACTATATAAGTACTTCAAGTATTATATACTTGAATGACATCACAAAAATGTAGAGGCTTTAAAATGAGCATATTATTATTATTATTATTATATATATTTTTTGTGGTCATAGAAACAATCAAAAACAACAATAAAATCATGATTATGTGTATCTGTGCTATTTCTTTGCTTATGTGACCCATTTTTATTTTTATTTGCAAAGTTATGTTTGTGTAGTTGGTTAAAATGAACAAAAATTCTGTTCAACATATTGCCTATGTTGTGCTGAAAAAAAGGATATGTTACTCTGTACTGCACAATTCTGTCTTTATTTAAAATTTATTTAAAACAAACAAACAAACAAAAAAACAAACAAACAGCGAAACAAATAATGGCTAAAATGCTTTGAGTTTTGGTAAATGCTGTGTCTGGAACTGGCTGAACAGAATAAGTGAGCAGGTGAACGTGTCTTTCTATCATAGTGTATATGTATCTTGTAATGATATGTGTTTGCATACAGTATATTCTTTTTATATATATTTTTTACTTGCTAAGAATACATGGCTCATAGCTTTAACCTGGTGACACTGTGAAGAGCAACAGATAGGGAATAAATAGATTTAAGGACACTGAGCAGAATAACGTCATCACTGAAGACGAAGACGAAGATGAAGAACCTTATAGCGATGACGAGTTGCATGTTCAGCTCGATCGTTGCTGTAGAAGGTAGCTTTGCTCCATCTAGTGAGGTGTTGTGGTAAGTGGACGTCATTAGCTTCCTCCGGACCCGGTGCTCGGTGTTTGTCTGCTTCAGCGTCCGGCGTGTTGCTCTTTGATTTCATCATGTCGCTAGATTAAGGCCAATCTCTACATACCCTGCTCCTCATGCCTGTGAGACGACAGCACTCATTCCCGTCCAATCCTTTTTCACTGACCTGCTTCATGAAAGCCTAGCGCTTAAGCCATGTCTCGTTTCTTTTTATGGACAGTGTGAAACATGCCCAGTGTTTATTAATGATAATAAAAGCTTGGGTTCGTTCCGTGAGTGCTCAGACCCTTCGCAGTGTGGTGCGTGAGAAGGCCTACAGTAGGTTTTAGATATTAAATATCTTGGACAGCAGCTCTTTTGCCTCCATGAATGAATCATCAGAAGACAAGAGAGGAAGGAGAGAAGTACGATCAAAAATCAATGGGGAGCTCTGAGGCAGCTGTGACCCTTCATAAGCGGCCAATGATGCATGCACATAGCCTGGAGTCTCGGTGAAATCTGAACAAGTGGCATGTGCACAAGAGTGTGTGTATGAGTGTGTGTGTGTATGTCACAGTCTAGTCTGCAGATCTGCAAGGCAAAATATATTGCAGGAATTACACATTTTTCAGAATCTACATTTTCAGAGAGATTTAAAGGATGAATTGTATTATTATATAATCCATATATATATATATAGATTATATGTGGATGAATAAATGAATGAATAAATGGATGGATGGATGGAAGGATGGGTAAATTAATTAATTAATAAGGGACAGAAAAAGAGACAGCAGTGATGGCAAGCAGGGGGATGAATTTGACCAAAAAGATCAGAAAGTTTCAAATGATTCATTTATCTCATGTGAGTATTTTTTTTTTTTTAATAATTCACCTTTTTTTTTCTATAATTCATATTTTCCAGATGATTCTTCCCTGATTCATTAATTTTCAGAGTAATTTTTTCCCACACATTTAATTAATGACTTAATGATTAAAAATTTCCACATGAATTTTTACAAGAATAATGTCATTCTTCTGCATGATTATTTGGAAATGTAAATTTTTTATGATTTGTTTGTCAACATTTAAACTTATTTACATCAGTTGTTTATTATGATAGATAGATAAATAGATAGATAGATACTTTATTGATTCAGAATGAAATTTCTAAAATGTGTTTGCAAATGTTTTTATTTTCTTTTTCTTTTCAGTAAGATTATTTTTAAAAATATTTTTTTATTTATGATTTTATTTTTCACACAATTAATGTATTGCAAAATTATGAATTTATTTTTAAATAATTCATATATTCCCATGTTTTTTTTAAATAACACCATTCATTTTTTATTTATTTATTTATTTATTTATTTTTTACAATTTTTAAGTAATTATTTTTCTCCTCAAAAATCATTTCATTAAGACTTTTTTAAGTTCCATGTTATATTTGGAGGATTAATTGATTTTTCACAATTCATATTGTATATTGTGCAGCTTGACTCACATAATCACTAATAAAAAAAATTATCATCACATATTAAATGTAAGATAAAAAACTAAAAGTCACAGTGTGCAAAAAGACACAAAAAAGGACAATGTGCATGGGTGAAAGATTGAAAGAGGAGGAAGAGGATGAGGATGAGGAGAGCAGCCAAGGACTGACATGCATTATTTAAGAGCTCGTCAGAACTTCTTTCCTCTGACATGGTTGGTCCACTGTCCTATTTGTTCACCATCACTTGCCGAGCCCTCGTATAAACACAGGATAAAATGACTGCAATGCATTAATTGTAATTTATTTAAATAATAATATTAACTTAATATTTCTTAACTTATTTAAACATACCTAGTACAGAATGTTTTATATACAGTACAGTTACATATATACAGTATATAGCAGCTGTTTCCATATCTGTTATGGATGTTCTCTCACTTCCTACTATATCTATGAAAAATGCTCTCATTTATACGGCTAAGCAGGCGAAGGTGAAGAGCCTTGCTCAAGCTTGGCAGTGCTGGAACTCATAACCTTCTCATACGTAGTCCTTCTTAAGCACTGAGCTGCCACTTTGTTGTTGTGTTAAAATACTGTAGTTTACAGTTTAGCAATTTTAAAGAAAAATACATTTAGTGTGTAGCATTATTACCTGCGAATATCATAGATTGTATCCTTATGGTTTCTTATTTTCGGTGGTATTTTTAACAATTAGTTCATCTGATCAGTTGCATTTCACATAAAGAGACAATTTACAATGAAGTCAATTTTGTGTAATGTATTGCTTGTGGATGATGCTTAACTTTTTAACTAATTTTAACAATTCTCGAAACTTAACTTTCCTCTCCTCCACCCCCCCACCCCCCCCCCCCCACTCACCTGCGTGCCTCGGACCGAGAGGGTAGCTGCCTGCCGTCAAACTCCCAACAAGCAGCATTGTGTTCCTACAGAAGACTGCTCTGATTCCGTATAAATATTCATTTCCTGTGAACATCCCTCTTGCTATGTTTAATTTAAGCTCAATAACACGGGCTGCCAATTAAGCCCGTGTAAAAACAGGCTGCTGAATGTTAAAGTGCTCTGGGATCTGTGCTACATGGCCTCCTCTGCCCTCACCATCATCATTACTTTTCAATTAGCCCTGATGAGGCTCAGCCTGACATGGCGCAGTCAGTCAAAATGGACTCGCGGATCCGCCCTGCTGCGCCGATACAGTCACAGAAAGATAGGTTATTTCGAGATTACTTCTAATATGGATTTATACATTTCTAAGATACTCCAGTATTGCTGTTCATTGATTTGAATATTGATTAAACACATACAGAACATGTGCATTGATAACATCTCATTTAGTACGGCATTCAAAGATCAGCACTTGATACATTATAATCTAAACCATATAATAAATGCAAAATTTAACCAAAAAACAAGTGTCAATGTTGACGTGATGTAAGGAAATACAAATTATGTAAGTGCTAGAGCTTTGAAATTATTCGAGGAAAACAAACAAAATTGAGCTCTTTATGCCATCTCTGGTTATTTTCCTATAACTGCACACACATTACATGGTTTATATGCCTTACTTATTGTACACCATGTGACTATATCGTATATAACAATAAGAAATTAGGAAGAAAACTAGATAACACAGGCCACTCATCACTCACTCATTCTCTATACTGCTTATTCTGTAATGGGTCACAGGAGGCACGGAGCCTATCCCAGGGGATTCTGGGCACTAGGCAGGGTACACCCTGGACACTTGGACTGTGATAGGAAACCAAAGCACTTGGAAGAAAGAACTCACCAAGAAGGACCCGAGGCGAGAATCGAACCTTCGACCCTGGAGGTGCGAGGCAAAAGTTCTAACCAATACGCCACCGTGCTGCCTACCACAGGTTATAAAAATAATATTTGTTTTTTACAGGTTTAATATCAACCTTTTTACCATGCAGATTTTGGTCCACCACACTCATGTTTTTGTAATCCCTCCTTCCAGCAGGAGCAAATTAGACGGCGTCAATAAAGACAGGCCGTGTCGGCGCTCCCCGAAGTGATAATTACGCACATCATTATCGATCAGCCCATTGATGCATTGCTAATTGTTTGTTGAACTTTATTTATTCCTTTCATATCCCTACCTATGTGAATGTATTAACCTTGAGGCAAGGACTTGAGCTGACGGACGTCAAACGGGCATTAGGATTCGCCTGGAAACAGTCAGGCGCTTCCATTTTCTTGGCAGGAGCGTCTGTGAGGTGTGTCATGTTCTGTTCATGAAGGCGGTAAAAGATAAGGATGACAAAAATTCAGCTTATTTAATGATAGCTCATTTCTTGTCTATATCGAACTTCCAACAGCCTTGAACAAGTGCCGAAGTTGCTGATTGGAGCAAGAGGCAGTAATTATATGGATTAGGTTCGAAATCATGTTGCTAAAGATGCAGGGTACATGTATGATTAAAAAGAGCAATCGAACTGAGCACATCAAATATACATTTAAATGTAGATTTAATTGGGTTTATTGGTTTCTGTGGGTCCGATCTGAAGGTTGAGTCATGCCGGATAGATCATTCATTTGAGAGTAAAACTTTTCCATCTATACTTTTTGGAAAAAGTACTAAAATATTGGCCTGCTTGATAAACTTTGCTATATAATCAGGGTTTTTATGGACAGTAAGGGTGATTCTAACTTTGTGGTTAGTTCGGTAATGAGCCGATTTGGATAGAAAGCAGTCAGTCAAATCACAGGTCTAGAGAAACACGCTCGTTCTTGTTGTAGGTTATTGTTTATGAAGTCATAAATTACTCGCAGGCACTTGTATGGATGATGCTTCAACATACTACAAGCAAAATGATTTGAACAAATGTGTTGTTTATTTATATTTACAGCATTTGACAGACGCCCTTATCAAGAATTACTTATATTTTTATCTCATTAACAACAGTTGAGGGCTTTGCTCAAGGGCTCAACTTTGGCAACTTGGTGGTGCTGGGGTTTGACCCTCGGACTTTCTTATCTCTAGTCCAATGCAAAATGTAATAATGTAAATGAACAAACTTTACCCCTCATCACACCGAGACATGTGTCCACTATGTCAGCAAAAAAATTGTATAAACGTAGAACTTGTACAACTTGGCAGGAATGCAGTAGTAAGGACGCAGTCTCCCTTGATGTCTCCCTTGACATGGAGCCACCACACTTTTTTCAAAGTTCAAATGGTGAGCATGTATTTAAAGTTAGACACAGAAAAAACTTAATTAGGACATACTAAGGACAGAATTGACCAGTTAACATCATACAGTAAGCAACACCTCCTACGAATGCCACTGACATACTACAATCATGTCGCAGATGGGAAAGGCTGGATGGCCTCCTGACTGAGTTGTCACTGTGTTGATGCTGTGTCAATGAAATTCTTATAGCGCCCTCTTCAGGCTTGTGATATGACTATGGTAGGTCTGTGCCACATGGGGACTCTGATTGGGATGTGGCTAGGAAGTAGTATGAACTTGATAAATGCACATTTTTCCATTTTGATGCTGTTCCCATTGCATTCTTCAATAGTTTTAGGATGCATTCAGAACTTAATGCTTAACTTAGAGTGTCAGGGACTTTGTCATGGTCCTTATATCAGGGAACCTTACAGTGATGGGATGGACCTTGATTTGGAATCAACAGTGGCCCGAGAAGTACAAAACAAATGAATGAAACAGGAAAATAAATTCTTACCACTTAATATCAACTGTAAGAATTTCACAATTGTCATAGTGTTTGCTGATTAATGTTGTTTTCTGTTTTATTTTGTTTTTATTTTTGTTATTTTGTTTTCAAAATTTTCATTTTGTTTTCGATTTTGTTATTTTGTTTTCGGTTTTGTTATTTTGTTTTCATTTTTGTTATTCTGTTTCCAGAGTTTTGTTATTTGGTTTTTGTTTTTGTTATTTCATTTTCAAAATTTTCATTTTGTTTTCGGTTTTGTTATTTTGTTTTCAGAGTTTTGTTATTTTGTTTTCAAAATTTTTCATTTTGTTTTTGTTTTTGCTATTTTGTTTTTGTTATTTCATTTTCAAAATTTTCATTTTGTTTTCGATTTTGTTATTTTGTTTTCGATTTTGTTATTTTGTTTACAGAGTTTTGTTATTTTGTTTTCAAAATTTTGTCATTTTGTTTTTATCAATTTTCATTTTGTTTTTGTTTTTGCTATTTTGTTTTTCGGTTTTATTTTGTTTTTGTTTTTGGTTACTTCCTTTTCGGTTTTGTTATTTTGTTTTTGGTTTGGTTATTTTGTTTTCAGTTTTTAAATTTCTTTTTGCACTCGGCCACCGTAGGTATCTGTGGAACAAATGTTAAAAAAAAAATCCTGTATCACATATTACAATATACACATCATTTTGAGGTTAAACAAATCTAGAGAAAATCTATTATATATTATATCGATCATTCATAACACGTTTAACATTGCAGGTTTTTGATATTACAATATATGGCGTTACATTATAGTAGCTACCACTTTGTAATATAGAAAATAATTCTATTTCCTGGCAAACAAAAAAAGGTTCCGTGGATCACCCTAAGGCTTCCATTATTACAGCATCACCTAGTGGTAGCAAAAAACTACTTAACAGTAAATGTCACCTCGTCAGATCCAAACTCTAATGTTGTGTACCATGTAAAGTTTCCTCACTGTTTCTGTTAGTTAGCATCTCATAACTAATGAAGTTAATCAACATCTATAAAGAAGAACAAGTTTGGCAAAAGAGTGATACCTAATAGTCCTCATATGAGTATTGCACGAGGAAAAGCAGACAACGTAACTGTAAGAAAATGTGATGACTTTAGACAAGAGCAGTGATGTTTCATAAAGTTTACATGTAAAAACATCAGTTGAAACCCTAGTGGAGAAGTGTATTACTGTTTAATTATTGAGAATTTTTTTTTTTATGATACAATGGTAATTAGGTTAATGTTGCTCTGACAAAAAAAAATACTAAAAGTAATGACAAACATTATTTAAAAGAGAGAATAACCTGCTTGTTATAATAATAATAATAATAATATTATTATTATTATTATTATTATTATTATTATAAAGAAAAAGGCTCTCTGTGAATGTTACCTTATATGGAGTTTGGTGGGCGTGGCTAAATGTAAATAATCTGGGTTTTACATGTGGACCAAAAATTATCCCTGATGGCATTTCTATAAAAATTAAAAAATTTAAAGAACATAACCATTATAAAAACAGTGTCCATGTTTATATTTTTTTATTTTTCATTTTGGTATTAATTTGTATCATAGGACAGATTCAAGTGATGGGGAGAGCAATTGGGCAAGTGAGTGGTGTGTGTGTGTGTGTGTGTGTGTGTGTGTGTGTGTGTGAGAGAGAGAGAGAGAGAGGAGGAAAAAGAGAAGCATTGTGTGTGTTTGCGGTATGTGCTAGGGAA
>JAQQZT010000039.1:2580446-2595689 GCA_030068275.1 Clarias platycephalus | reverse complement strand
ATGGATTTATATATATATATATATATATATATATATTTATATTTATATTTATTTATTTTTTATTATTATTATTATTTATTTATTTATTTTTTAAGATATCACAAAGCTAAAACAGATAGAAGACGTACATGCAAGGTATACAGGCAAACTTGCTTGTATTCAGAGTCGGCTCATACACCTGCGTAAGATGAATTTTCATGCTGTTTATTCTGATAATGCCAAACAACTTCCGTCTAGTTCATTCCTTCATGGCTCATTTCTTCAGTAACATCTACTGTAGATCGCCACTTTTAGCACAAGCACTTGCTTATTTTTTCCATCCTTTTAAAAAGAGATATAAAGTGCAGACTGAAGCATTTTTTTTCATTATATGCTGATATAAGATTAAATGGACAGCAAGGAATCAGATTCACTGTTATGATCAAATAAATCATTGAACATTAATTTAATGATATGACTTCCACCTTTATAAAATAGCACTTGATCCATCACATCCTATCAATTTGCATTTTGTGCACCAACAAGAAATGATGTGCATAATCCAATAAAGACACAGGACCATATATTGCAATGTAGCTTGAATCTGCTACTTTAAACTGTCGAATTAACAAAACAATTCCAATGTGTTTATCTCATTCGGTGTTGATGGTTTGCAGAATGCTGATCTGCTACACCTTAAAGCTAATTTATTACTTTCTGTAGAAAGATTCGATCCTCCATTTGACAAACATCTACTATTTTACATAAGCAATAGCTTATTTTCTTTTAAACAGAAAACAATACTTCTGGCGCATTGCAGTACATATTGTGTCCATTTCCTGCTCCAGGTCACCTGCAGCCCAAGTTTGACTTCTTCCAGTGGTGTGAGGTGAGAAACGATGTGCTGAACTGAGGCACCCAAACTGGGGACGTCCGGCTGGATCTGCACATGTATCTCTTTCTGTGCGTGTGTGTGTGTATGTGTGTGCTGTAGAGTTCTCACTCTGACATGTGCTGCATTTATGAACATGAGGCATGTTGATGCTGTTGAACGAATGTTTGCTTGAAAAGTTCACCTTCAGATGCCTCTGTATTAAGTGTGTAATCATGAATTAGATGACCATCATGTGCTCACGTGGAAAGTTTTAAGATTTTAAAGATATTCTAGTTGGTTTTATTTAAATGTCAAATAGTGTACAGCGGAACCTCAGCATAGAAATTGAATCCGTTCCAGACGCGAGTTCTTAAGGAGAAATTTCATATTCAACACCTTTTTCCATAGGAAATAATGTAAATGCGGATAATCCGTTCCAGCATTGGTCAAATATTACCAATATTGCCAATTTACAACACTATAATCGTATTAAAGCAATCAAAGATTTAGAAAAAGACATGTAAATGAAGTAAAATATAAAATAAATAGACATTAAACCTCACTTAACCTTAATTTATGATTCTTCTTGGCACTGGTTGTGCCAGTTTTTCAAGATTGAGGATGCAAACAAACAAATAAACAAAATAAACAGGATTTGGGAGAAAAACATAAAGACCACAAAGATAATCAGAATTAAGTAAAACCAAATGGCTTTAAACATAAGCTATAGCAGACAAAGGGAAAAATTAAATGCAGACAGGACAATTATTTGTACAAGCGACGTTCAAGGCAAACAATTATTGACTCGTAAAATTCCTTCCAAGCACGATGTGACGATGAGACTCTCAGCCGCAGTAATACATTCGAATGGTGCAGGCATTTTAAAGAAGGCCATACGAGGTGGCTCGGAGCTCACTGCAGTCGTTCCCATGAACATCCATTCAACCAGTGGAACGCCTGATCCATAAAAATCGATTCATAACTTGTTGCCAACTTGAATCTGAAAGGATCTGTCTGTGGGAACTGTACACACATCATTCAGCAACACCACTTGCACATTACAGGAACTCAGCTGTTAGTTATTGCTCCAAGCCATTTCCACATGTATTTGGCCTTTAAAGGAGTTCCTGGGAGGCCAGTGTTTCAGATGTGAATCAGACAGGTAGTCTGATCATGGCTCCGGTGTACTGAGAAAACTTTCTACCTTGCTGCTGTCCAAGCACTAGTGAAACACTGGGATAAGTGCATCAGTGTAGCAGGGGATTATAGAGAGAAATACAGGGAATTGTTACTCCCATATATCTTACATCTACATTTAAACATTTGGCAGACTTACAAACGTGCCTTGAAGTTTTATAAGTACAATCAGTTAAACTCTGTTGGGAATGTTTATTTTTTATGATTCACCCAAATATATAAGAAACCACTCCCATAACTGTGTTTTGTTATTCTGCACAATCAGAAGTGCCAGTTTGACTTCTAAACTCCTCCTATATAGAATAATGATAAATATAACTAGAACAATTAATGCAGCAATGTATTGAGTAATATACTCCACTCCTATTTTGTATTTTTTTCAGCCTTATTAAAAATAGCTTGTATTTAAACATAGTGTTCTGAACACTATTGATGAACCCTGTCTTGTCTGTCTTGGAGGTTTTTACTAAACAAAAGCCTGGAAACGGGTGATTTGCATAATCCAAAACCTGAGTCTGAATACAAGGAACTTTCCTCACGCAGATACTGATGTAACTTGTTGGACTTGAACTTTTGGAAGTTGCAATCTCTAAATAGGATGCACTGTAAGAAAGTCTTAACCATGCAAAGTTACTGTACATTGTTACTTTCTATCTCTGAGGTTGATCGCTTTCAAGCTGAGCATGAGTGTGACTTCTCTCGTCTTCCGCGGTCTAAAATACTGTATGAACAAAAAAATGACATTCCTTCTTCACAGAGAAATTAAAGAATCACGTCGCTCTCCTGCTTTTATGGAAATAAGGAAAATGAGTTTCCTCGTTTTATCAAAGCTCGTAACAGATTTTTTGGGGTATTATTGCAATTTATTTGGAGAAAGTCAAAGAGCCAGTCAGCCATATTAGAGATCTTTTACTTTGCTTTGGGCACAAACGGTATGAGCTCATTCTGCCAATGTAATGTTTTGTATTTCATCATCTCAGTCTCAGCAATAGTGCTCAATGGGCTAACAACTCCCCAGTCTCGAATTCTACCTTATACAATATTGCCTGGATTCATTGAACCACCAGCTTTCTTTCATGGGACTCATCTGCCAGTGGGCACGGAATGTTGATGACAGATCTTCCTAGCTATAGGACCATCTGAATGATCTGTTCCCGGTACCACATCCCACTGGTGAACAGGTAAATACTGAACCACGGGGATGATTTTATTAAGTCAATGTCTCCGGGAAGGGATGGAATCAAATAAGTTGTCCATGAGATGTTGATCAATGTGGGTAAGCGCTTCGCTACAGTAGGTAGCAAAAAATGCTTGCTATAAGGGCTTTCAGAAGGTCATTAAAAAAAATTGTAAACTTTTACAACAGACTTCCAGCTGACAAACCAAACATAAGAGCACCAAAATCATCAAGATACAACACTATTCCACTACTTCACCATTTTACCATTTTCCCGGCATCTACCATGAGATTTAAGTTCCTTATGAGCTTCTAAAATTCAGCCATTACTAGTGTCTCGAACCCTCATTTCTGCATGGCATGAGTTATATGAGACATCAACGTCTCTCATTTTGGGCGCTGCATACATCTACGCCGGGCTGATTTAAGGGGTTTTGGGGAAAGCCTGAGGCCAGTTATCCTAAGAGCCCCTCTCTCTCCCACCCTACCTCACCCCTGACAGCAGTGGGACCGCCTGGCAGAATAAAAGCCAGGCAATAAAAGCAAGGAGGAGGCATTGAATGGGGGGGCCACCCTCAGGCAATGGCCCATGTGGCCTCTGGATAAATCCTCCACTGAAAGCTTAATAATCCAGACACGGGCAGACCGAAAGCGAGAGGACAGCCTCTAATCCAAAACAACAGCACCCTCTTTAATTGTTCCTTTTGTCTTCTAATCGCAGGATATCTGAGAGAGAACCCTCAGTTTGAAATGTATCAATAGAGCTCGCTACTTCAAATAGGATTGGGATCACAAGAAGACTAGTGTTTGGTGAAGGACATCTGAGGAAGGAGAGATTTTTTTTTCTTCTTCTGTTTTTGGAGTGATGTCATGTTTGGAATGATACACATGACAGTGTTTTGCTTATGTAATTGTTAAAAGCTTGAGTAGCATGGCATCTGCTTAGAATTGCCTGAAATGGTCTATTGTTCACAATATTAGAACCCGGCTTAGATTTCAGTCAATTTAGACTCAAGCCTTAGACCCTAAGTCTAACCTTGACCTTTGTAACATTTTGTCCAAATTTCTCTTTAATTAAAAAATAAATAAAAATAATTTTTTAAAAAGCCAGTTCTGTAACTGGAATTAGCTGAAGTTGCAGTTCATGAAGCATTAGATGTCATGTACAAATATTTATGAATAACAGCAAACAATATATAAAACTAAGTCCTGGTGAAGCAAACTATTTATTTATTTGTTTGTTTGTTTGTTTGTTTGTTTGTTTGTTTATGCAGAAAAGGTCCTCACTAGTTGGGTTTCTCCATTTAAACCTTTCTCAACATTCTCAGTTGTTTCTCTTTTTGTTTTTATTGTTTCCGCACAAACTCATACAGGACAATATACAGGACAATTCAACCACTATCTCTCTTAATTAAATCACGTATAAATCTCAAAATGGGCCAATTTCTTCTATTTAATGTATCTACAGTTTCTAAGCACAATGGATTAACACCTTCTGACCAATCAGAACAGAGAATTAAACAGGACTATGTGGTATAAAATATTTTTGACACTAACTGCCAGATTGTGTACGTATATTCATGCAAAGTAAATTTTCAACATTTTCCTAAAGGTACGTTGTTAATAATAAGGACATGGACAAAAACAATGTTCATGTTAGTTTTATTTCATTTTATCAATCTGCTGCCTCACATATAAATAAATCATACAAATATCATCATGCAAGACTGTTAGATATTTGAATAGTCAACACGTATGTAACAGGTACAGTTAGCGCTGACCTTCAACATTTACCAAAGCGAAGAGATTTAAAGATTTCAGAACTCTTGATGGTATTTTGCAAATATTTTGTGTGATTTCTGCCCTGCATTCATTAAGTCATTATTTTATTATAGAGATTCATTATATGAGACACAAATCCAAAAATCCAGCAGGAATAAGTGTTACTGGTGAAATCTATACAATAGTCATTGGATAAGAAAGCTTGTGCACATGACACTAAAGTTCTTGAAACTTGAATGTTGGTAGTGCCAATACTGAAGATGCCAAAAAGTGACCCATTTGTCCAATCTGTACTGGAAAATATGTAGCTTGCCACAGTGGAGCAGTCAGGAATGAATCACTGTGTGGATGGAAATATGGGAAACAAAATCACTGGGTTATACATTGTAGTTTGGATGAATGTCAGGAAGTCAAAGAATTGCCACAATGAGAAATAAAATAGGCAAGGAAAAATATATTTAAAATAAATGGAAAATAAATTATCATAATAAAATGGTAGTAATGTGGGGAATTACATTTTACCTTAAAAAAGATCTACTTGGCATCTAATTGTAGGATTCTGATCAGTTAATTGGCCTGTTTCTAACTGAAGCCAATTAAACATGTAAAGGAATTTTGGGAGGTAAGGGAAGTGCTTGTTTGACGTTGATCTATTATCAAAGGACCGTCTTGAGTGTAAAGTATGTGTTTTATGCTACAAAGCAAGAATACTCTCTTTTGAAACTGTTGCAAATTATTTCATCAAGCCGTTTCTTGCCTTTTAGCACCACACAAACAAAAACAACAACAACAAAAAAAAAGCGTGCACAAAATAAAAGTGATGTATTCCTAATTGCACCAGTTAACTGGACTCATTAAGTAGAGAGGAATTTCAGTGACGTGTGCTGATTCCCCACAACGCCACCCTGCCTCGCACTGACCCTACTTTGCATGATAATAGATTGTTTGAAGAGGGAGGTTGTGTCTCACTTTCTGGCAAATACATGCTAATTATGACAGCGAGGGGTCAAACTAATTAGCTCCGACTATGAACTTGAACGTTTCTGTTTCATGTGTGCGTCCTAGACAGCTGAGGCAGTGTCGACTTTACTGCACGTTCAAGAGCAGCCCTGACTGTTGTATGTTTTTTGCCCCCTGATTTTCTGATTCATTTCGCTGTTGAGAGAACGCTAACAATCAGCCAGTGATTCTTATCCGTTTTCGTGCCAGCGATGCGGCAGACGGGCCTATTAACAAGTTGAATGTCCTGCTCCATCAACTCACGGGTCAGCACACACCATTAGATCTGCAGCGAATCATAACTGTCTTTGTTTAGCCTCGCTAAGTAAAGCATATCATTACAAGGCGCTGATGGCGCTTAAGTGGTAGTTTAAAGGTCCATAAATTCAATTAGACACAATTTAATCCTGCCTTCCTCCGTTTTTTTTTTTTTTTTTTAACTCACTGATCCACGCCATGGATGGAGCTTTGAAGAATTATCGCTCGAGATTTCCATTTATATTGTCATTTTAATGGCACCTCTCTGGAGCGTGAGGGCCTCAGATGCTTACAGAGCCACAATCACAGCTCTGATCTCCCACAGGACATCGGCTAGTCATTAGAGCGGCCTGCAAAAAGGAGACACCCCACAGACACCCACCACACACACACACACACATAGTCTCCACACTCCACACTGTTTTCCGTTGTCCTCTCAGGTCGAATGCTCCAGTTTAGCAGCAGTCACCAAGAAGTCCCGAAACACAAACATATGTCTGTTTCCCCTCTCGCCATCCTGATTAAACCCCACATTACATTCCCATCCCTCCCAAACTTGTCCTTATCCCTTTGTGACCCAGACGAGCCTCCTCAGGGCTTCAGAGAGGACAGGACGGAGATGGAGACAGAGACAGAGAGAGAGAGAGAGAGAGTGGGAGGGGTGGTCTGTTCTAAAAAGAGCAGCTGCTGTGAAACAGTGCCATTTCCCCCTGCTGCCCCCCCTCTGGCAACCAGTAATACCCCCCCGCCCCCCCCCAAACCCCCCCCCCCACACACACACCCCTCACACGCCATCCCTATCCTCGCCCCCCTATTAATATGCAGATGAACTTGTTTCTCTTAGTTGTGAACTCCAGTGACAAAGCGGGAAAGCATATGCTTAAAATATTTATGATCTTATCCAGTAATTAAGAGCAAGCGAGGCTCTCAGCGAGCGAGTCGCAGCAAAGCGAGCGATCATGTGCGCAAATAGGGAGGAAAAAAAAGCAACATGCACACATGCATGATCACACACGGTCCTTATATTGCTGAGGAATTTCATAACAGCGTCAAAAGATGCGTAGGTGTTTCTTGCGAAATCATAAATATATTTTTTTTGCGGTGTTAAATATAGTTAATTAAATAATGTTGCTATTTACAAACAAATCTGTATATTTTCCATTCTTATAAACTTTATTCATTTCACAGGTATGCATGCTTTAGCTAAGTCTATAGTTTCAGAGCATTGGATGCTCAATTCCGATTCATCTCAGGGCCTTAATTTATTTCTCTATAATAGCACCTCTGACATGTTTATGTTAATACCCTATGAGCATTTTAATATATTATTGTTTCCATGGTTGCAGCTAACGCAGGGATGTGGGTGCACTAAAAACAATCATTCTTACTTGAGTAAAATATGGAACAAAAATAAACTGGTAAATAATGTTAGAATTAAAGCAAAAGGTGACGCTAAGGAGAATTAGAGTATGCGACTTTTTTTGTTTTTGCTCTTAAACCTTGCATTCATGTAGGTACAGCGGTACCTCGGCATGCAAATTTAATTCGTTCCGGGGGCGAGTTTTTTAAGCCGAAATTCGTATTGTGAAACGCATTTTCCCATTGGAAATAATGTAAATCCAGATGATCTGTTCCAACCACCCGAAAATATTACCAATATTACCGATTTCCAGACACTATAATCATATTTTTGCCTATAAAACAATCAAAACATCTAGAAAAGACATGAAAATGGAGTAAAATATGAAATAAACAGAAATTAAACCTCACTTAACCTTAATTTATGACTCCGGCTGCTTTAAAACCCAAACTGAAAGCGGCTCCCTTTTCTTCTTGCTACCGTCCTTGGAACCCATGGTGCTACTTGGGTGCAAACGTATGACTTGCAAAATTTTAATTCTTAAGGCGAAAATTCATTTGGGAAGACATTTGTATGCAGAGGTTGCGGTGTATTTTACATTTGTGATTAATCATGATTTACTAGATTAAATGTTGTAATCGATCTACAGCACTAGTCATAATCAAAGCAAGAGGTGGTCCAACAAAAGATTTGTCAAACCATGTAATTTTGAAGCCAACCCGCAAGATCATGAGAGTATTTATTCACATACTTGACTATATACTGTACTACATGTGTTACTTGAAAGAATCCAACCAGACAGTTTTGCATGAAGTGAACAAACATGCAAACACCTTGTCGATTGTCCTTATCACCTGTTCTGACGCATGTTTTCATGTTGCAGCAGTAAAAACACATCATACAGATGTCTGCAATTAGATGGGGCCAATTGCAGACATGGTCGCACAACTTCTCGAAACTTTCTACCATTTTTGCCCTGCCTCCTAATTGCATAACCCTTAGTGCTTATATAATTTCCGCAAGCTACGCACCAAACAGACTCAGGATGCAAGGCAAACGTTATATTATGCGTAGTTATAGCAATAATATTTCCAGTCTTATTCTGAATGCATAAAACCATATAAAGTATCATTCTGTAACACACATAAATATTGTAATTGCCTTGGTATAAGAGGAATAAAGCACTTTAGGGCATGCTGCTACATCTCACTGATCTCACTGAAGCTCAAGTCAAACGTAAAGGTTTGAGACACAGCCAGTGGTCACACTTTTCTTATGTTCGATTCACGACATTCGAAGTAAAATCAAAGAATCTACACTTAGTCCAAGGCCGCTAAACTTACTTCCTGAATGTTTTCTGCTACTCACGCTTAATGTTATTAGGATATGTAGGACTGTACGGAGCATGCAGCGGATCATTCTGGTTTGCACACCGGATTAAAATGACGACGATGGTCCACACACACACACACACACACACACATATTCTCTCTCACCCCGTCTCTTTTTCACTGTCAACGTCTCTCTGTCTCTCTCTCCTGTAGCTGCTGGATGCGATCCGGCTCTGGATTCAGCGTCCCCTATGTTCAGCGCTCAGGTTGATTGCATTCGATGTGCCGCGTGGAGATGAAAGCAGGGCAGACAGCTGGCCCAGTGCTCTCCCCACACCTCACTCACCTCCTCCTCCTCCTCCCTCCATCCTCGGGGACTGGCACCTCTCCTGCACATCCGCGGGCCCTTGTCTCTCTCTTTCGCTCCCTTTCTCTCCGCCTGCTCTCGGTGTTTCTTCCAAAGCTCCACGTTCCTGTCTCTCTGCTTCAGGCGGCTCGGCACTCCGAGCTTGCTGTCTCACCGCCGCTCTGTGCCACACTGGCTCAGTTTTGTCAATAATCATTTATTTGTTGCCGGCAACGTTACATCTGACCTCCCTGTTTCATCAATTATGGATAGATTATTGGATGGGAACATCTGCACGAGCCTGTATTCACCTCGTGGCTGAGATTAGATCAAGTATTAAACTGTTGTTTATTGTCAGGCCAAAACTCAGTTGTGAAGAGCTGTAGGGGAATTGCTGTGAGCCTCGGCGCTAAAGAAAACACAACTCCCATCAGCGGGCACCTCAATTGTTCAGCCGTGGCGCAGAGAAAGCCCCCCCCCCCCCAACCTTCACTCGAAACACCCCTCCACACCCACCGCCTGTAAGATGACGGCCATGCATTATTTACAGGTATTACTGGTTGTTATAAGGCGTGAGATAAGGGCTCCTGGCAGACGAGGTGGTTAGCGCTTGTTTTGTTGCGTTGGAAAATGCATGAGGCTGAACAAGCCGTGCTAGAGCACCGGGCTCAGGCGAGCATATGGAGCTGCAGCGCTTTGCCAAAAGCGACCGGCTTAGCTGGAACTGAAAATGCCAGCAGCGTCCCTGAAAAAGAACCAACCTCTGGTGACTGAGCTTTAAATAAACCCCAAGAATCCCAACGCATTATGTAGAGCGCTTTGAAATTTGATTTTTTTTTCTTCTTCCCAGCTGGTTTCATGCCGGAGACAGATTCCAACACATGTAAAATCAATTCTAGGGGCAGACTTAAAATATTGGTTTATTTACTTCTTTAAAAAAAAAAAAAAAAAAGTAAATAAATAAATAAACAAAAACAAATCTTGGCTATTTCCTAATTGATATAATTACAGGTAGGAGCTAAGTGAATACATTCATATTTTATGAATAATCTTTTTTGAATGATTACAAATAATGATCTGTGAGAACAATTTGTGAAAGTGTGATTTAAATTTAACAGATGAACCAGCTTTGAATAATTCATAATGTTCTTTTGTCCTGTACCAGTGACTGTACTGTACCATTCAGATATTTATTTATAAATATACTGCGTCCGTTTATCAGCAAAATATCATTGAATAAGTGTTAAATACTGTTAAAGTTCATTAGCAGTTCAGGTGTAACAGGTTAATCAGAATTTTGAGTTTATTAGTATTTAGTTATTTAGTATTTAAGTCTAGAAATGCAGTTAAGAATTAAATGTGACAGGAGTTAAGTTGAACAGGTTAAACTTAAATTTTTGCAATAATTGGTAAATTGATAAATAACTCATCTTACTACTGTAATCTAAGAAATTTAACGCACCTTATAGAACATTATCTAAGTTTTTTTTTTTTTTTTTTACTATAATCTTTTATGAATTTCAGGGAAATCCTTCATTTTTACTACATCATGAGATCCTCAGTAAATGCTCTAAAACAATATTCCGAAGTTTGTTGGATTATTTATTGTCTGAGCCCCGCCTTGTAAACAAACACGCACTGGCCATATCTCAGCAATGATACAGTAATGCACAAAACTTAGTATCAGAATGGAGTTTATTGATCCAAGAAGTTGATCATATAAATCATTCAAATCATCCAAAATGTGACTTAATATCTGATTTCATGTGATGGGTAACGAATAAAATCCCTTTGAGGTCATGCTGTCATAGGAAAAACATCAATTATAAGATGTGATGTGACCTTACCACCCGGAAACAGCACATCCTGAACTGTTTTATTGTTTTAACATAGTAGCAATTTGCCAACAATTACAGTAAGTTGAGTTATGAACATGTGTTGTTCACGCATGTTCAATCTTGGAAGTTAGATCACATGTCCAGCGTACATTGTCATGTGTGCATGTGTGCTCTACCACCTTAGATGCTTGAGAAACTTGAGACTTTAGACTGCTCTCTAAGGAACTTTTACTCCTGCACCATAGAGAGCGTCCTGATGGGAAATATCACAACTTAGTTTAGGAGCAGCATCATACAGGACAGAAAAACTCTCATCCGTACCGAGCTCCCCGACCTACAGCAAGCGGTGCTATACCAAGGCCAGGAAGATAGTGAAGGACTTCAACGACCCCAACAATGGACTGTTCTCTCTGTTGCAGTCAGGAAAGTGATTCTGCTCCATTAAGGCCAACACAGAGAGACTGAGGAGGTGGAGCTTCTTCCCGCAGGCGATACGGACGCTCAACCAGAACTCTGCACAGGACTCAACCGATCGGATTTGCTATGTTTCCTTCACACAAAGTAACAACCACACTGGACATTTTCACATTGCACAGAACACATATGTTGCATGTTTCTGGTTCTGTTTTACACATAAATGAAGACTAAATATTACACTTTAAAGTTGGACAATAGAACTGCTGCTCATTATTTCATTTCACTCTCCACGACCAGACATACTGCTGCTGTTTGCACAGTGCACACATTGCACATTCCATATACTTTATACAGTTTATACTTTTCACATTTTCTATTGTTTCTATTCTATACATTTTCATTATACTTCTATTTTATACTTTATTTTATTGTAACAATTACTACATATTGTAGATTTAATATTTATAATTCTTTTCTATTGGTATTTGCCTCTACTTACTTCCTTCCTTAGGTCACAAAGAGTCATGTAAGCATTTCACTGCATTTCATACTGTTTATGGTTGCGTATGTGACGAATAAACGATTTTATTTGAAAACAATGCTGCAGAACTGGCTGAGCGAGTAACGTAAAAAAAATTGACAAATTTCATTTTAATGGGGAAAAAAAGTATGGAAAAATCTTGTGAAAGATTTAGCACATAAGAATAAATTTGAATTTGAGTCACAATTGAGTCATCAGTATTTGAACTGCTTATTTTTAATGTAACTTGTTGCTTACAGTTTGATAAAAATAAAGATGAAAGTTAAAGAGAGAAAAAAAGCTGGTAAGAGAATTAATATTTATATTAGCTACAACACAACTGATAATAGGAATTAATTTGTGTCAATAAAAAAATGGATAAACAAATCTTGATATGTTTATGAATGTAATTGTAAATGGTGTAAATTGCTGTGGTATAAGAGGATTAAAGCATTTTAAGATGTGTTGTTAGAGGAAAATAATCAATTTTGCAACAGTACATCCCTGAATCATTAATAATTTTACTATAACAGTACATCCTGGTGTGTTTCATTCCTTACAGCCTATTCCAGAGAATTTCGGGCACAAGGTGGAGGACACCCTAGGGCAGAATTTGAAAACACCAATCAGCCTGAGATTCGAACCCACAACATGTACAGTACTGTAGACGTGAGGCGATAAAGCTAACCACTACGCCACCAAGCTGCTTCACTGTGAGTCCATCTAGGTGAATCTTAATCAGCCAATTTCCTTAACGTGTATGACATCAGACTATAACAAACTTCGGTTCCTTCCAGAATCAGACATTGTGACTGCAAAGTGTTTATCTATTCCCCTGGCAAAGCAAGTCAGATTTAACAAGATCGACTGTCATCTGTGTTCGCTTTTAAATGCTCTCCCCATAAACTTTTACAACAGGCATCAATGCATCACTAAACCATCACTAAATGGGTTTATTTCCCTGTTTTTTTTTTTTTTTTTTTCAGCTCTGTCGCATTTCTAATTAGGATGTAATGGTTTAATCCATTCCACTCTAAACACCTCCCTTCCCCAGCCGCGAGATGATCATGTGATCCAGTGTGTGTTTTAATTCCCTCTTCTTTCATGCTGCATTATTTAACACAATTAATCACCATGTAAACCACCCTGCCACATCATCAACGCATCTCGGCTAATGAGAACCAATCAAAGCACCATCGTTCCCATGTTCGTTTGTGTGTATACACACGGGGTGTGCTGTTATGAGATCACCGAGGCGTGAGGATTCAGAGCTTCAACTCAGACAGACCTGTGTGAGTCACAACAGTGGGACTGGTTGGAGGATTTCAGCCAATTTACTGTTGGATCTCCTTGGATTTTGGATTTCCAAGCACAACAGTCTCTAGAGTTTAGAAAGAATTGTGTAAAAAGGAAACATTCAGCGAGGAGAAGTTCAGAAGAATGGCCAAGGTAACAAGATGGCCAAATGACTCTGATAACCACTCTTTACATCTGCCTTGAGCAGAAAATCATCTCAGAATGCACAATACATTAAACCCAGTATAAGTTGTGGCAAAAACAGTAAATGCCTCAAATTGACTATTCATGTACTCACACGAAAAGGACTACTATAAGGCCAATATAAAGCTATATGAAGAATACACTTTGTACTATATAGTTAAATAACGCATGATACAGTGCATATAGACCACTTTTCCCCATTTGCTCGGCAGTGTGAGTTCAGTAATGTGCCGTGTGTATCAGTGGGATGCCACTCATCGAGATACCAGCTGAGGTTGAAAGGGTTTGAATAAGGTCAGTGTCACCATCTTGCATTATTAATACAGCCCTGCTTACGTGTTTTGCCTGTAGAACCTCGCTAGAAGACAGACTGACAAAGAATGAGATGTGCTATAAGATCAAATAGTGATATAGCTTTACATTACATGTGGCAGATTGGGAAGGAAAACAGGTTGTCTACATGCAGACAGGCACGAACACACATATGTCGGGTGTCTCCACACGAACCCACACGCACAGACACATTCACTTCCTATCTTTATGAGTACCTTCCATTGACTCGAACCATAACCTCAATAACCAAACTTAAGCTTATTTAAAAAATATTATAATAATCCTTGGTGGTTAAGTAACGTAGTGGTTAGCTCTGTCACATCGCACCTCCAGGCAGAGGTGGCTCTGTGGTTAAGGCATTGGACTACAGATCAGAAGGTCCCAGGTTCAAAAATTAGCACCACCAAGTCGCTCCTGTTGGGCCCTTGATTATGGCCTTTAACCCTCATCTGATCAGATGTATAGTGAGAAAAAAAAAGTCGCCCTGGATAAGGGGCATCTGCCATAATTGTAATGTGATGTAAATGGTTTAAACCTCTTCTCCGGTCCTCTGTGCATGGAGGTTGTGGTTTCCTCTGGAGTTTCCTTTCACACTTCAAAGACATGCTGTGTACTGTAGAGTGTTTGATGTTTCTCAATAGCCTGTAGTGTATGATGGGCAAGGGTAATAACGAGTTACATTTACTTGATAACTTTTAGAAAAAAAAATTTACTTCTATGAGTAGTTTTAATGCACAATACTTTTTATTTTTACTTGAGTAGAATAAGAAACGCTACTCTTACTCCGGTACATTCGGCTACACTCGACTAGTTACTTTTCTAACCATTTATTCTACACATGCAGCCAGTGGATCTACTACAGTACCTGACTGTTTCACTAATCAGATGCAGCAACAATAATCACATGACTCCGTGATTTTATATATATAATTATTATAATTTCTAAATAAAATAAAAAAAAGTTACTTATCACCAAATACTTTTTTACTTTTACTTGAGTAATATTATATTGAAGTACAACTACTCTTACATTTTTTGCCACTCTACCAACCTCTGATGATGGGATGTGTAGGTGTGCTCTCAAACATATAAATTGTTTTACTTTTTAATTGAAAAGTTAAAGCTGCCGTTTTCTTAATGAGGATCAGATTCCTACAAGTCTACCTGAGTCTCCAATAACTACCTGGACTCCATATTCACATCAATTAACATCAACTGTTATAGCTGAACTGGCTGCCACCTAACACACAGTATGAATGCAGATCATTTCCTGCTATCCGTTATCACCCAGATGAGGATGGGTTCCCTGTTGAGTCTGGTTCCTCTCAAGGT
>JAQQZT010000039.1:2547713-2564953 GCA_030068275.1 Clarias platycephalus | reverse complement strand
ACCCTGTCCAGGGTGTACCCCGCCTTGTGCCCTAAGCCTCCTGGGATAGGCTCCAGGTCCCTGCGACCCTGAATAGACGATTAAGCGGTATAGAAAGTGAATGAATGAATATTCTTAGCAAAATGCCAAATTGCTCCAATATCACCTGACACCACATCTCTAATCTCACATTGGTATGATTTTGCTGGTGGTCTAGCCTTGATTCAATTTTCCTCTTTTGTAAAATATGCTGATTCGGCAAGTCTAGCTTGTTGCTCTTTGTTTATAAATGGCCCCCTCCCCGGGTACTAAATATGATTTTATAATTCTTGGTTTTGTCCAAATCAAACATTCAAAAGTTTTCACCTCCTTCCTCATAGCAACAGCAGTTCTATCTATAGTTTGATCATTTTGTAAATAGAAATTAAGTGATATGTCTTTGATATGAAACCATACATACACAATTACTGTATATCAATGATCTACTTATCTAGCTAATCATTATTAATGCTAATGTCTTTAGATATAAATCTTCCCCGGTAGCCATAAAATTATTATTTAATGTCTATAAGATTTAATATAAATAAGATATTTAATGTAAATAAGAATTTATGTCTATTATTCAGCTTTGTTGTTGAGTTTCTTGTAGAGTTCTTAAACCAACCAGAATTGATGACGATGATGTGAACAATCTTTTCATTGTAAAAAAAAACATGATAATCACGGTAGTGGTAAGTGATTGATTACAAGGCTTACCATAAATCATTTGATCCCAAATCTGGTCAAAAGGACCAATTTTTTTTTTTAACAAATTGACAAACTCATTTAGTACAAAATAAGTGGATAAAAAAGTATTTTGCATTGATGGTTCTAGCAACCTGGCATGTGTTAATGCAAATTGCTAAAACCATTGCTTCTTCATAAATATTGAAGAACACAGCCATTAATTTGGTGCAAATAATGTTGCTAATGTGGCTAAAAGAACGATGAACCTGACAGAACGTGTGGCTCGATGCCTCAGGGAAATGTGCTGCTCCGCACAGGTGGAACCGGGAGACTTCTCCTGCTGTTAGCATATTAGAGAAAGAGAGAAGAGCTTACCTCCAAGTGCTTCACAGTGGGTTTTAACTGCATCACGCGCTCATTATTAATGACTGCAGCTTTCTTTTTGCGAGGCCGTGGCCTGAAATGAATCACTATTTATTCCGCATTATGTGGCCTGATCTGTTTCAGATTGAAGTCACCCAAAACCCTTCTGGGGTTGTTTTGAATATTTGTTCATTTGAAAATCTTCTTGAGTGATGCACTTAACGAAATAAAATTGCGTCATACTTTGATGCTGCGAACGATCGACAGCGCGGTTCCTATTATCCAACCTGAAACTGCACTGCACCACACTTTTACACCAACGAGGGGAAATTTATAAACAACTCCTGTCACCAAGATAAAGTAATGCATTGCTACTCTGGCATTTCCTCACAAACAGTTTCTTCTTCTTTTTTTCCCCCTCCTCCTCCTCCTCAGAAAATAGGTCCTTTTCTCGGGGATGCATGTCCTCAGGCACCTAGTTGGCATGAAGTAAAAAGAAGTAGCGACATACGTTCATGCAAGTGGGCCATGGCAGCAGATGGAACGTTGATTGCTCTGTTGTTTGCAGCTGTTTATGTCCCTTTATGTAACTCGCAAGAGCATGAAAACAAGACAGTGTCACGGCCCAGTGCGAAAATTATTTGCGACCCTCATAATTATGTGGGGCAAGGTGTCTGAATAATAAAGGAAGCTAAGCTGCTATGATCTGTTCGGGAAAAAAATAAATAAATAAATAAATAAATAAAAAGAGGGAAACGAATCTAAGCATTTTTAATGATATGTGCTCATTATACCCCTGTTGATATCCCAATTCTGATTGGTCAGAAGGTTCTGATACGTTTTGTTTGGAGCCATTTTTTTCCATTGTTAATAACAGTGAGGGAAAAGAGCCACTATTTATTGCTGCTATAATGCAAGCGATAACTGGAGCTACTTTAAATGCCTCTATAAATATCAATATATGAATGTCATATATCCAAATATCATGGTATTTAGACTTTATAGCTCATTATATTTTTGAGTCATCTCATAATTTTTTTGGCATATTATTTAATTATTCGCACTTAATATCCTGTTATTTTGAATTGTAATGCATTATTTGGAGATTTCTCATGAAGACTATTGTTATATTGTCTCATTACTTTATTATCTCATTTTTATTGATAGAAATTAATATCAACTCATTATTTTGAGCGTTCCCAGTATTGTGGAATATTCTCTCATTATTTCATCTTAATATCCCATGACTTAGACTAATTATTTTTAAATATCCCAGCATAAATCAAAAGCGTAATAATAATAATAATAATAATAATAATAATAATAATAATAATAATTATTATTATTATTATTTATTTATTTATTTATATCTCGGTTTTTTTAACATTATCTTTTTTATTTTAACATATTCATTATTTTGAAGAAATTTCTCATTATTTAGACTTTTCTGAATACTCATTATCTCATTACTTTAGTATCTCCTGAATTAATCATATCATCTCATTATTTTGACATACTATCTCATTATTATGACATATGATTTAATTATTTGGGCTTAATACTTAACAGTCCATTTTGTCATACAGTATTATCTCATTACTTATATAGTATCTCACTAATTAATCATATTATCTCATTATTTTGACATACAATCTCATTATTCAGGCTTAATATTCCACTGTTCTTTTTTTGTTAGTTTTTTTTATACAACCTTTATCCATAAATGAAAATAAAGGCTAAATAAAACGTCCAAGCCCAAATATAAACTAATGTAACTATTTTATTACAGATGTCTTGGAGCTTGAGTCACTAAATGATTGCTTGCTATGCTCAGAAAAGCATAAAGGATGGAAGTTGAGTGTGCTTTGGACTTGTTGCTTAATGCCATCTCTTGAGTGCTTCCTCATCATGACTGACAAATTCATTGCTGCCTGCTGAACAGCTCCCCCGACATCCCAGCCGTAATTACATCTGTGCAGAGCTGGTGCAGCTGCACTCCAATAAACAGGAGAAAGTCTTTTTTCCTCCTCATCGTGCCTCTGCAGTGGCGTGTAATATGTGCATATTGAAAATGGAGCCAAAATGTGGCGTTCCACTGTGAAAATTGTGTCACAACTCAAATTGATGAGGAGTAATATTAAAAACATGGCACACACAGTACAAAATATGAGCTGTTGCGTCTCACTACCTAGACGATTATTATTATTATTATTATTATTATTATTATTATTATTACGAGAAGTTATTGTAATAGTTATAGCAGTATTGTTAACTTCATTAGGTTTGTATAAGCATTAGGGGGAGGAGTCAGAGATGGAGAAATAGTAATAATAGTAATACTGTACATCTTATTAGCAATATTTTAGCAATATTACTAGGTGGTGGAGGAAAAGGAAGAGAATAAAGTAACGTCATTAATATTATTAATAGCAGTATCATTATTAGTACTAATAGTAGGTGGAGGAGTTAAAGTAATAGTCATAATATTGTTAATATTATTAGTAGTAATATTAGGAGGACGAGCAAGAAGGAGTAATAGTTAATAATAGTATTATCCCTCTCATTATTATTAATAGTAATTCTAACAGGAGGGGGGGGGGGGGTGAAGGAGGAGTTAAAGTAATAATAGTAGTATGGTTAATTTTAATATTACTACTATTAGGAGCAGAATGAAGAATATCAAAAATAGTAGTATTGTTAATTTTACTATTACTACTATTAGGAGCAGAATGAAGAATAGCAAAAATAGTAGTATTGTTAATTTTATTATTAGCTGTGGTATTAGGAGGATGAATAATAATATTTATTATGTTAATCATATTAGTTGTAGTAAAAAGAAGAGAAGAATGAGGAGAAAGAAGAGGAGGGATAGTATTGGGAGTAGTTTTGTTAATTTTATCATCAGTAGGAGGAGGAGGAGGGAGACAAGGAGGAGGAGTAAAAGCAGTGGTCATATTGTTAATATTATTAGTAGTAGGAGGAGGAGGAGGAGGTGGAGGCTGAGCCATGGTAATAATAATTATGGTAATCATGTTACTATTGTTGTTGTTAGTAGGAGGAATAATAATAATAATAATAATAATAATAATAATAATAATGTAAATTTTATCAGTATTACTATTACTTGTAGGCAAATGAATGGTTATTATAGACTTATTAGCATTGTTAGCAGTAATAGTAATATTAAGAAGATCAAAACATTGGACTAATGATCTGAAGGCTGTTCAAACCTGGAAACTGCTAACCTGCCATTGCTGGCCCTTGGAGCAAGGCCCTTAACCCTCAACTCTTCAGCTGTATAAAAGTTGCATTTGCAATTACAACCTTTGCCAACTAAATCTAAATAGTAGTTGTACTGATAATATTGCTATTGCCATAATCATTAGTTGTCCTTGTAAGAGAAAGTCTAGGAGTATACGTAAAAGTATCACTGATTGTAGACGTAGTAGTAGTACAGTGATGGTGTTGAGCCCCTGGCACAAAGCTAAGCATTATGGTTTGTTATTTTACACCTGGTGACCAGTGTGCCATTTTGCGTTTTTTTTTTTTTTTTTACATTCACAGTTCTGTACATTGTTGTCATGTGATCACAGTTGTTGTGAGCAGAATGTGTAAAACAGAGAAAGAACACTGATGTTTTAAAGGGAACATCAGGAAAAGTTCTCCCAAGCTTCTCATTAGCGGACTGAGGGATTGAAATCTCTTTTAACAGCACTCTTTTTGAGACGTGCATGAATAAAACACTCGCATGTATAAAATAGGTGAAGCAGACCACTGCAGTGAATCACTGTAGATACACAGAAAATCAAGTCTGCTTTATAAAAGGGTGAAAGTTTAGTGTGTGAGGTGATGCTCACACACACAGGACTGTGAATTCTGTATAATGTGTGCATTCACCCTGAAGTTGATTCTGTTTCAAAAGCAGTGTGCCTTAAAGTGTGTTTTAATCCTATTTTGCGACAGCAATTTGGCATCGATTGGATGTTTTTGCTTCGTCGCATATTATCTCATTTATCTGTTAACAGTTATGTTAATGAGATTTAAATAAATTAAGAGACATTATAGTGTATAATGTACATTTTTAAGCAATTGTAGTGTAAATTCTGATGGACCCTGTAATTGTATTTATAAAGGGCTTGGTAAGAATGGAATCATCACATGATCATCTCTACTGATTGTCTAATTAAGACAACATTAGTTCCTGTTTGAAAAAAAAAAATACAATTGTTACAAGAAAAAAAAAAAGATGATATTTGATTATGAGGTCCTAGAACATTTGTCACACTGCTGAATCAAACGTAAAACATGACTGAAATTTCCATCCTCGACTCAATGGGTGAAGCAGGTGCATTCTTCAGATTCTGCATTAAAAACCTTTTAACCAGTCTACAGATTCTTCCCCCAATAGCAGTTAGGCCATCATTAAACTAATACAAGCCCACTCTCGGAGTGTCGGGCTTGTTTGCGATGTGATGCATGTCTCCCACTTGATTGACAAGCAAACATTTCACCGCATTTTAATTTCCCTCCATTAATGTGATGCTACATCAATTAAGACTGACTGCTCACGATATTTCACCCAGCACCTTAATGACTGCTCATTTTGTGCATGCATTAATCCAAAGGCTGATGCTTAAAAACGCATTTAGTGTGCTTATGCATTGGGTAAAGCCTCTCTATCAAGCTCGTTGGAGTCACTGGAGCATCGTGGCATAGCGCAGTAGCCCCGGGCCTCTGGCATGAGGCCGGCTGTCCTGTCATTCGCTACCAACTGGGGTTTTTTAGATGAGAACCTGACCCAGGCTGCCTCATCCCTCACCGCTGTCTCATTGCCTTTATTTACATCTGTCTTTAGCATTCTAATTACCTGCGTTATTGCTTTCGCCCCGAGGAAGCTGCAGCCCTGGTTTTTAAAGCAATAATAAAGAAGCGTAGATTCCAACCCACAGGCACAAAGGCACGTGATTTTTAGATACATAGAAACCATACATTAAGCTGTGAGATTTTCTTTTTCTTTTGGATAAACAGGAGAACTTTTATATCTACACGTATGCTAATAAAGACATATTTAGATGCTTAGACCCATTTCTTGGCTTACTTTGTGCTTTCTATTAAAAGCAATTTGATAACATGCTCCTAAGAGCTGTCACTGGATTAGAGTTAGGGCACTGTGAAATACCTTTAAAATATGGGTCTACAGTATAGTACAGTACATATAACCCTTTAAAAAATAATTTAAGGAACATAATTGGAACAACAATTGGAACAAATTAGTACAGTATACAAACATACTGTACATACCAATGGTTAAAAATGACTGATGAGTGGTAACATTCCAGCAGCATAGTTTGTTACCTGTATTTCTGAGAGTGTATAAGACACTTTAGCTTTTTTATCCCATCTTAATGTGTCTTTTCCCTCTTAGTATAATAACAGTGCTCAAACATAATGATAATAACTGTGGCTAAAGAAGAAGTAATGAATACAGCAATTGTTTTACAATATCAAAATCATATTAATGCCTTATTTATGAGTCTACAAGAGGTTTGTATAGAACAGAATAAAAAGCAATCATTTATTCGGATTTATCTGTTGTATTGAAACAATGGAATAATTGTGGTTTAAAGTATTCTCAGAAAAAGGGTACAAAAGTATACATTTCCATGTGGCCAAGATGGTATCCTTAATGTTTCTACCTTTTTAACATGATAATGTGGACATGGTTTACACAAATGATTTGTGTAATTTATTTTATAGAGTAAAACTACAAGTAAGATACACCTTATGAGACATATGTTTAAAAATTGCAATAAAGTTACACAATGTGTACGCTTGTGTGTATCACCCAAGCAACAAGGAATGGTACATGGCAGAGTTTAGAAAGCATCACATCACAAATATCATATAAATATAATATAAATAATGTAATTTAACTCTCTCTCTCTCTCTCTCTCTCTCTCTCTCTCTCTGTCACTCTGTCTCTCCCTAGCATTTCAGATGTTCTTAACTCTGCAAATCTTATCAAAAAAAAAAAAAGTCCAGATTACTGACCTTTTTCTAAAAGTGTACAAATATATTTCTAATCCTGAAAAATTAAAGACATAGTACAATATGGTTTTCAGACCAAAAACAGTGATCATTTAGAGATCTACGTGGTACTATTTACTGTTTAAACTAGAATTGATTATCGTAATTATGAAAATATGTCAAATAATCAAACTAAATTATGTTATTGAATAACAACTAGGCTGGGAAACACCTCCCAGTAAGGAGAGTCTCATGAGGTTTTAAAGAAAAAATATATACACATATATTTGCTATGAAAAACTATTGACCTAACATTAGTAGATCTGCTATTTGTTAATATTGACATGATATCATTTATGTATACTATTAATTAAAATATTGACTAGTCTGTTCTTAAAGTATTAGTAATGACAAAATATAAATATAAAATAAAAGCCAACAGGCCATCCATTTTTTCACCAGGGATGAGCTGTCTGTTCACCTAGCTGCTTATTCATTCACTCATAGTTTTATTTCTCTACTGCTTTGCACCATGGGGGCTTCTTTATTGATATTGCATCATATATGACACAATAGGGGGGAAAAAATCCTCCAGGGTTGTTCCTGAGGTAAGCCAGAGAGCAAATTAGGACTGACAGATTCAGGAGAAGCTTCAAACCACAATCAGGATGGAACAAAATAATAGCATAACCCTGTATGTGTGTGTAGAATGTTGTAAAAAGTACAGGTAGGTAAGGTTTTTTTTCTCTATTCTTTTTCTTTTTTTGGCAAAATAGCATATCAATACTAGGGGCACAGAGGCTTTAATGAGCTTCTCGACTTTAAAGAGTTGAAGGATATTAACAAGCTGCTTGACAAATGGCGCTCAGAAGCACATTAAAGAGGCGCCTAATGGAGCGCATAATGACGGCTAATTTTCGATCAGATATAAATTAGAGCCCCCCAACAGTTATTTGCCTTAAGGACTTTATGTAAATGATTCTGTTCTGTAGTATAAACTGTGAGAGAGGGACGGACAGAGAGTGTGTAAGAAAGAGAGAGAGAGAGAGAGACATTCAAGTCTTACTAGTATCTACAAATTATGACGTACTGCTTATTTCTTTTCACATCACCTCCTTTTTTCAAACATAGTGATTAGGCATCAATATGTTTGAAATAAATTGTAATCTCGGTAAAAAAAAAAAAATGCATTGTCACTGGAAATATATTATACAAATTTTTGAAGAAAAAGTTTACATTATTATTGCTTGATTTAAATATTTTAAATAAGACGATTACTCTAGATCATATTTTTATTATTATTATCATTATTTTTTTTTTTTAATTATTATTATTATTTTACATTTTAGTAGCAATAAAATGTTATATAGTAAAATCATGTTATATATGTTTTGTATTTGCGTGCATATTTGTGTGTGTAGGTTATCATATGGCAGTTTCAACATCCTAACGGTTTTACGCGATATACGCAGCATCCAGCGCAATTGACTTCTTTCTCTCTAATGACTGTATGAAGCTGATTTCTGGTGCACAGAGGAAAGGAAAGGCCCACCATCCTGAACTCTTAAATATTTCATCACCGCAGGCCTCTGCCTCTGAACACATTTATTTGAACACAATGATGACTTTAATCAGCGGGGCGCAAGAGAGAGAGAGAGAGAGAGAGAGAGAGAATTCGAAATTCAACAAATTTGACGTGGGAAAAAAAAAATCTAAATATAAGTTTAATTATAAGAAAACAACTTACAGGGTGCGTTGCATTTTACTGCACATCGTGGCGGTAACTATATCACTTACTGTCCATTCATATGAATACACTACGTTTTGGTTCCTTAATATTGATTAATAATTTACTGCTGAATGAGCCGAATCAGGACGAAAATTCATTTATTCATGATATGAAAATTTGCATTCGAATATTATCATCTCATAGAATGTCTGTTAGTTTATTGATCTTAAATAGACACCACGTGATTAATTATTAGGCTTGCTATTGTAGTAGCTGAAATATTAAATTTAGCTTGGAGCTCAGATTAATTTAATATGTAGATATTGTATATTCACCTTGTTCTTCTTTGCAGCTTTAAATACACAAATTAATAATCATTCAGTTTAGAAAAAAAAATCCATTGATAACAGTTACAATAACAGAGTCTTACGTGTGCAATCAAATATGATACTGTAGGGATGCACAAAAAGGATTAAAAAAAAATAATAACTAATGATATTTATAAATACCCTTTGCATTTCATTCGACAGAATTTGTTGCCGGGAATGACGCAGATACACAGACATTAGTTACAGTGATTGGCTTTTTAAGTGGGCAGGTAGGTATAAAGGTTAGGCAGGTAAGTCAATTAATTAATTAATTAATTAATTACTCAATTAATTTAATAAGGTGATTATTTAATTAATTTTTGTAATGTTGTCATTTATATAATTTAGTAATATGTGTCAGTTATCGTTGTATTCAGTCAATTGAGTAGCCGGTGATCCTGGTTACTAAGAACTAGATGAAGCTGAAGGGGAGAAAGAGGAGGAGGAGGAGGAGGAGGAACATTTCCGGCAGCGCGAGCTCGCCACGTGCGTTTGGCCTTTAAATGTACAGTTAAAATATTCTAGTTGCAGGTCCCCAGGGCGGAGCACCGCCAGTCCCCGGCTTCATCAAATATTCATCATCAGACTTCATGTGAAAGAAGAGTGGAGGCGGGAGAGGAAAATAAAAACACAAGATATAATTATAACAAAGAGGCGGAGCAGGGGGCGGGGCATCATCTTTGTTTTTGTTTTTTTGTTTTTTTGTTTTTTGTTTTCATTCGCTCTATCACTGTTACTGCTTTTTGTTTTACTTGCTTTACTGTACCTGTGCAGAGTAACAGGTGTCTTATCACCTGTGTCCAAAAAAATAATAATTATATAGATCATATGGCTATATGCAACATACCATGATGGAAGTGTGTGTGTGTGTGTGTGTGTGTGTGGTGACGGAGAGAGAAAGAGAGAGAGAGAGAGAAAGTAATTAACCCTCTCACTTGATTACACGCTCACTCACTGCTAGTTTAATTATCCGCTCTTCATAATCCGATGTGTAATTTAATAATTCGTGCTTATTAGCGAATGAAGTGATCGTCTCGTTTTAGAAGAACTGATTTCTTCGTTAAAAGCTGATTAGAATTGATGAGAGGGCTTTCACGCACACGAGGACATCTCCATCCTCCGTCTGATGAAATAAACCCTCGTCTTTATTCTATTACAGGACCTCATTAGACTGGCAAAAATTACACGATATTTCATGTAAAGAAAATCCAAAACAGCACGTGCATCTCAGGCATTTCAAGCAATTCTTGATCAACTTGAGAATTAGTCTAATACAATTTTGGTTAGGAGTCAGAAAACCACAGGGTTTTACGTTTATCTCGCATCTACAGCTCTATTCGGGAATATGTTTATTAGCCTATATTTGAGGTTTAGCTTGTCTTTTGGGGGATGCTCTCACCAGCAGGTGTGTATGATCAGGTAGGACTGTCTAACGCCTAGAAGTGATGTAACCTAGAATGAATTCAAACATTATCAATAAAATTTTAAAACTTTTTTTTAATTATTATTATTTACTAAGATTCAATTGCATTCCAGAGTTGGTGTAAATTCCTTTACTTCAAGTACAGTTGTCTTTTTTTCCTTCTCATTAAAGATGAGCCAAGTGCATCAAGTTACAAAGCAGTTTAATCACTGGCTTCATTTTCAAACGAATTTTAACGTTTTAACCCAACAACACAAGTTTTAGCACAAGACTTGTACTAATTATGTGCCACTTGTTTAGCTTAGCTACTTTGTCCAAATCTGGCCAACACTGCAAGTGTGTCGAAAACCAGAACCAACAGCATAGAACACAACAACGCACTGAAAATGAAGCTATTTAGTAAAAATACACGTTTTTTGGAGTTAGGTTGACATTTAGAATTATCACAGAAATATTCTGACCATAAGCCACCTCAGACCAACGAAGGGGAAAGCATTTGTTGGAAATATTTAAATACTACCTATTTTTTCTATAACGTTGTGGAATGATGATACGACAAACTATTATTATTATTATTATTATTATAGATTAGGTTTGTATTTGTATTTTTGAAACTCTAAACGATTACTCGTAAGTGTTGTTTTTATGCATACAAAATATCTTTAAAAGGTTTAAAATGGTTACATTTTCGGTCTGGAAAATTGCAGGGATATGCATATTTCCTGTATTATGTCCAAAAAATGTAATCACTATAAGGGTTTTGGATGCAGTGTTCTAATGTGTACTTGCTGGTCTATTAGGATGTACAGTTCACCAGTAAGGGCAAAACAAAACATGTTTTTTTTTTCTTTTCTGGGTTAAAAAAAAAAAGCATTCCGGTGGCTGTCCACGGTCCTGAAAGCAATCCCACGACTGCCATGACACTCCAGTCACACTTCTTTTTTTCATTCCTTTTTTTCAATCATGCCAGGCTTCAAAGGCCGCCCGTGTGTCGGTGGTGGAAAACTGAGAAATGCACAGACTGTGGATTAAAATGGAGACCCGGTGTTTTTTTTTTTTTTTTCCTTTCTTTCTTTTTTTTCTGGCGGGCTGACATCTGGCAGCGCTTGTGCTCTAGAGACCTCCCCTCAGATCTCTATAGACTCCATCATTAGACTCTAATAGAATATCAGCATTCACTCTCAGCTAAAGCAGCAAGTTGGCCTTAAGCAAAAGTCGTTCTGAGGAAAAAGAAATATACGTATCAAATGCATGTTATAGCTTTTAAATTACCGTGTACAATACCCACGTGAGATACCTTTTCACCCCCCCACCCCCACACACATAGACACACAAAACCACACACATGCACACACAACAAAAACTACTTCATGCATAGAGACGTGAATACAAAACAAGAGGGGGATTAAGCAGTGCACTAATCATATATATATATATATATATATATTTGCCATATTCAGATACAAATATAGTTTTCTGGACAAAATTTAGCCAAAGCATATATATATTTGGGAGATAAAGGAAGCCACTGAGAACTAAAATAAAATGTTAAAATGTTTGTTCTTTAATGAAACACAGGTCAATTCAGTTATTAAACGATAATTAAAAATATACATGATGTAATACTAAAATCAATTTTTAAAAATAATAATAATAATAATCTGGACAAGTAAACCTAAAGCAACAGACATTACAGAGAGAAGATTAACCGCAGCTAAAACAGCAATACAGCAAATACGGATAATATCTTATGTGTTCGACCCAATGATTTATTTACATTATACACGTTTACTTTCCATGATTTTTTTCTCCATTTTTTTTCTCAATAAAGAAAACATTTACCAAACACGGTGGATGTAACAAGCCATGAATTCATCATGATACGCGTCCATTTTGTACAAATAAATTACTAAAGAACATACAACATAAAGGCAATTCAAATGGAGGGGGTGTAAATCATATCTCTCTCGATTGTATTGTTGTCAGAAGAGAAAACTAAATTATATTAATAATAAATAAATAAATAAATAAAGTGGCTTATTTTAAGCAGCCCAATCTCACCCTCCCTATCTTGTAGAGACCACGCTTTTTGCACTCAGAATATGATTTTCTCAAGAAAAAAGACCAGGAGGGAATCCCAATAAATATGTAATGAAGTAAACATTACCTCACATGATAAATAGTTCATAAGAAACTAGAGCGCAGGCGTATTGCAGCTGAGATTTGGTTCAAACAAATCCACATGGTTGGCACACAGTTGAACCTTTTTTTCGTTCAATAGCTCATCCATAGCCTTAGCTAAACTTATTCATTTATTTAGCCTAAAAGATGTTTTAGGTTCGTTTTTCTTTCATTTTTTTTAACACACTAAATATTTAGCATTGAGAAATACAAAACTATTTATTCTTTGATTAGGACTCTGATGAGCGTAGAAATCAAAGAGGTGGAATTAAATATATAAAGCTAAGGTCAGATAAATCAACAATCTGTAGGAAATTGTACTGCGTATTGAATTTTATCACTATATAATAATAATAATAATAATAATAATAATAATAATAAAACAGAAACAATGTGCTTGAATTTGATGTGAATAAAGCCAGAAATAAAACACGTTCCACCTCTTCGATTTCGCACACATCCTTAGTCTGATATTATTACTCATAGAATTAATATAAAAAGTCTTATTTGTGAACATTTGTCCTCTTTTCTCCTTCATTATTATTTAATATATTCACCGTCCATCCTTACCTCCTCTATACGGAAAATTGACCCCCCCCTCCCCACAAAAAAAGCAAAAATCAATCTGATTGAGGCTTTACAGAGCCTCACAAATTCATCTGAAATTCCTGACCATGTCAAATATCAAAAATGGGGAAAAACAAGGTCTTACTTGGTCCGGTCCTTTTCAAAATGCCTCCACATCCTGTTTTGACGTGACAGTGCAGTGATTTTTTTGGTGTTTGCAGTCAGAATGACAGTCTGCTTCAGTGCACGGATAATTCAGGGGGAATAAAAATAAATAAATAAAAGGAACAAAAAGCAAAAATTGTGTGAGGTTTAAGAAATGTCATACAAACAGTTCGTGAAGTCTTTTAAAAGAGTGAAACTTTATTATGCTGTTTTTTTTTTGTTTTGTTTGTTTTTTACACGCACGCTGAGTATTTCATGCGTTTTTGTTTCTGCCTCTGGTTGCAGAACCAGACGCGCACTACGTTCTTTTTGAGGTCCAGCTTTTCGGCGATGGCGGCGATTTTTTCGGACGAGGGACGCGGCTGAATGGCGAAGTAGGCCTCGAGGGAGCGCTTCTCGGGCGCCGCGATGGACGTGCGCTTGCGCTTCTTCTCGGCGCCGTTGAAGAGCTCGGGCTTGTTGAGCTTCTCGCGGTGCGACTTCTCGGCCTCGTCGAGCCACGCCTGTAGAATGGGCTTGAGCGCAATCATGTTGTTGTGAGACAGGGTGAGTGACTCGAAGCGGCAGATCGTGCTCTGGCTGAGCGAGCCCACGCCTGGGATCTTGAGGTTGGCGAGCGCCGCGCCGACGTCCGCCTGCGTCACGCCGAGCTTGATGCGCCGCTGCTTGAAGCGCTCTGCGAAAGCCTCGAGGTCCCGCGGATCGGCGTCCATGTCGCTCGGGCAGCCCAGGTGGTGCGCTGACGGGAGTGCGTGGGCGTGCGCGTGGGCGTGTGCGTGCGCGTGGGCGTGGGCGTGAGCCGCCGCCGCCGCCGCCATGTTGATGGCCGCCTGGTGCATGGGGTGGTTCATGTGGGCCGCCGGTGTGGACACCACTGAGCCGTCCATGGCTGCACCTGCGAGCGCCAGGCCTGGGCTCAGGTGCTCAAGGAGCTCCCCTTCGAGCGCTTGGTGAGACTGTGGGTGATGGTGATGGTGGTGATGATGGTGGTGGTGGTGGCCTCCATTTCCTCCGCCACCCAGCGCAGACGGGTGTGAGATTGGCACGGACGACGAGGACGACGAGGATGAGGACGTCGAGGAGGTGCACGGCAACGCGTTCATGGCGTGGTATGTCGCGTCCGGCTTAAAGGGGCTGTGGTGAGGTGGAGGGTGAGACTGGTGAGGATGCGGAGGATGGTGAGGGTGATGGTGGTGCTGCTGGTGCTGGTGGTGACTTTTGTTCTGGGAGACGATGTCCACCGCCGCCAGAGCTTCGGCGCGGGCCAGTAGACTCTCATCCAAGCCGCCGAATATGTTGCTCTGCAATTGCAAAGAGAAAAATAATATGGAGGGCGTACATATAACTGTCAGCAAGGATGGAGGGAGGGGGGCGGATTCGCACACCACTCTGAGATTTTAGCAACATTTCCAGCATGTTAATAAAGAAAATCCTACCAGACACATGCAACATCCCAGGTCATAAAAATTAATTTAAAAAGGCAAACAGGATTGAATGCATGCATAAAGTTAAGACGAGAGGAGGAGGAAGAGGAGGAGAAATGGAGGTGTTGGACTGATTTGCTCCAGAGAAGACATGAAAAAAAAATGCATGAATAATAAAATAGAATAGAAAAAATTATCTGCGGCCAAAAATTCAAGTTTTAATCTGTGATTATGAAGTGAAAGTTACATACCGGTGGGGTCGGGAGACCCGCTCGGCGCATTGCCTCCGAGCTCACGCTGCTGCCGCTGATACTGGTGCTGATGATGCTCGTGCTGTTGCTGTGTCGAGAGGACGAGCAGGACAACGACTGCGATTCCGAAGTCAAAGTGTTGGACGAGGTGGATGAGGCTGAAGACGAGGAAGAAGTCGGAGGAGAAGAAGAATGCAAGGAAGAGTACTTGGGCTCGGGTAAAGAAGTGTGAGGCATAACAAACGCCTGCTTGCTACTGCTGTTCACAGACATCATCATCATCATCATCACCGCACACAACTCGCTAGAGCCAAAAAAAAAAAAAAAAAAATCAAAGTTCCCACCCTTAAAGAAAAAAGTTAAGACTCCTCCTTCTTCGATTTATAGAGTTCGGAAGTCTCAAGTCGCGTCGAAAAGAAGCAGAGGAAGAGGAGGAGGAGAAGAATGATGAGGATGATGATGATGATGATGCGCAAAGTCTCTAGATGGCACATCTATGATGGCCTCACTGATCCGACGGGAACAAACATCCACTTGGACGAGAATTCAAACGATCAAAGCGGCTCGGAAATAACGGATCGGATCGGCGAAAATAACGCGTTTTGCAGAATTGGGATTAAAAAAAAAAAAAAAAAACTAAAATCCTCATTGAATAAAGACAAACATTTTTTTTTCGCATATATAAACGATTTTTAGTTTTTCTGTGGAAATAGTCTCTCCTTATTTATCGCAAACAATTTTTTTCTTGTAAAAGAATTGAAGATAAAAAAGTTAACTCTTTGTCCTCTTTGTTGGTGTAAAAATCTCCAAAATCCCGCTGTGCAGAAATAACCTGACTCTCTTTATCCGGCTGTACGCGACGGTTTCGGTGTTGGATTTGATGATGAGACACTCGAAGCTCCGGTAATGCTGCAGGGACCCGAGCTGCCTCTGCACTGAGGAGAAGGAGGGCAGGATCTCTCTCTCTCTCTCTCTCTCGCTCTCCACCCCCTCTCTCTTTCTCACTCACTCTCTCCCTCTTTTTCTACCTGCTAGAATATCCTGTCATGCGTTATTATTCCTGGGACTCTGCGCATGGGCAGCACCTTTGTTGTTGTCCTTTCCATTTATGTGATGCAAACCGAAATAATGCACAAAGGGAAAAAAATATACTTTATATAATAGACATCTTTACTATAATCTCATAATTAAATTGTCTACTCTTTTTTGTAAACATCAGGAGGCATATATATATATAAATGCCTCCTGATTTTTACAAAAATAGGTAAAAAGAGAGAGAACGCACTGATTTGTTTTGCTTGATTTTATATATAAATCAATGCGTTATATATATATATATATATGAAATCAAGCAAAACAAATCAAGGCGTTCTCTCTCTCTCTCTCTCTCTCTCTCTCTCTCTATTTCTCTCTCTCTATTTCTCTCTCTCTCTCTCTCTCTCTCTCTCTCTCTCTGAACATTCTCTTACTCACTTTGTCCCATTACAGAAATAATAAATTCGAGAGCCTACAGTCTACCGTTAAGCGTTTTATTAGTGTTATTTTTATTAATCTCTTAAAAAAGTGGATTATTTTAAAATACTCTTCAGGATTTAATTGCCAACCCAACACAATTGTCGCAGCAGGCTATTATCATATCTCCGTGCTAATTAGACTACTTCATCAATGATATAATTAAAAACCTTTAATCATGTTTTAATTAGCCAGACTTGTCTGATTTGTTTAATCTCTCCGGGTCTATCTATTGGATGAGCTAATTGATATCAAGCGACAACTGAAGATGATATACCTGTTAAAATGTTATTCGTTATTGTAAATGAAGTGTAAGCAGAAATGGAAAAAATATTGATATAAACAAAGACTACAGCCTTGAACCTTCAGTTCATTTTCGTTGGTTTGGTTAAAACAGAGAAAGAAAGAGAAACTTTGTAACGGTTTGTAATATTTGTTTCCTTTTCACACTCTGTCTTCGTGAGTCAAATGTTTGAGACCGATCACGATCACACACACACACACACACACACACACACACACACA
>JAQQZT010000039.1:2523520-2539019 GCA_030068275.1 Clarias platycephalus | reverse complement strand
TGATACATGATACTCGGTGCTCGTAAACCAAGACAATGCTCGTTTCTCAAGTCAAAATTTATTAAAAATCTTTGCTCGTCTTGCGGAACACTCGTAAACCGCGTTACTCGTAATCGTAGATATCTGTCTGAAATTTAACCTGCACCATAAGTGAAATCAAAATGAATAAAAATTAAAAGTGAATAAAAGTGATGTTATGAACAGTTACATGCCGGATTTAATAATCTACTTTAAACAAAGCTTCTAATAAGCTACTTAATAAGCTCAACGTAAACAAACACCTAATATTACTGATTACATTAAAGTTGATCAGCTTATTTTTTAGCTCTAATCTTTGAACTACAGTGGGGCAAAAAAGTATTTAGTCAGCCACCAATTGCAAGTTCTCCCACTTAAAAAGAAAAGAGAGGCCTGTAAATTTCATCAACTATGAGAGACAAAATAAGAAAAAAAAAAATCCAGAAATTCACATTGTAGGATTTTAAATTAATTAATTGGTAAATTCCTCGGTAAAATAAGTATTTGGTCAATAACAAAATTTCATCTCAATACTTTGTTATATACCCTTTGTTGGCAATGACGGAGGTCAAACGTTTTCTGTAAGTCTTTACAAGGTTTTCACCCACGGTTGCTAGTATTTTGGCCCATTCCTCCATCCTTCTCTAGAGCAGTGAAGTTTTGGGGCTGTCGCTGGGCACCACGGACTTTCAACTAGTTAGTTATTAAATGAAATAATATAAAGCACTCCAGGAAGGTAACAGTACCTGATGGTTCATGTTGGTCCACATCGCACCACCCTGTCATTGATTACTTTTCTTTAACAGCATGTCCTTAGCGTTTTTCCCCTTTTCTTATCATCCACAAACATTCACCTTTTCAAAACAATTCTTTCTGTTTTGTTGTGAAGTAAAACAGCTGGAATCACCTAAAAAACCCAATATTTTTTGATGATCTTAGATGGCTACTCACTCGTTTCTTTTAAAACAAACATCTAATATGTGATGTGAAATGACGCGTAAGTTTGTTCATCGCTCCAGCGTGGCCAAGATGAATTGATGTTCATTAAGCCCAATCCTACATGCTCAGATCAAACCTGGCACTTTACCTGCTAACTTTGTGCACATAACTTATTCATGCACTTGCTGTTCCTACACACTATTGACAAGAAAAACACCACACTCTGATCAAAGCAACCTGTTCAGTAAGTTTGTTGGGACCATGAAGCCCAAATCTGTAACTCTAATGATCTTCAAACGGTTCAGTGTTGCAGCAGGAGCTTAGCACAGCTTCCAGGTAAGTCCTCTTCACTTTGTCCCCTAGAGGCAGTGTAATTGTGCTTGGCTGCTGGGTGACATGTGTCAGGTCTTTCCTAAACACACACACACACACACACACACACACACACACACACACACACACACACACACACACACACACACACACACAGGAACAAGAGCACTTCAGCTCCCATTATACGCTCATTATTAGCATAAAAATGAAGAACTGCACTGCTGGGCATGATGCTAACAACACCATCACTTAAGTAAAGAGGAAAAGCATGAATAGTGCGGTAAGATGGTGATGGGACTAAAGGGTCATCTATGCTGCATTCATGGCACTTTGGAGAATTCCAGTGGATGAGAAAACTTCTTATTAAACTGTCAATTTCATTAAAGCTGTAGTTCCTATCTAGCATTAGAAAGCATTAGCATATACAGTAAATGTGTGCATATGAAATATTTTAAATCATACTGAAATGTGAGCTCTAGTTGTATACTGCACTAAAGTGTAAAGTAAACCTAAGGTTGTGTCGTGTATAACAAAACATTGAACATCCACATTTTAGGAAACCTACAAAAAGAAACAGGTCAATTTCACAGCAAATGTAGACGTGCACACATCGATTATTTCTGAATTTATTTTAATATTTCTTATGAAAAACAACTCTCTACAAAAATTAAAACATAAGTTTTATATATACACTACCAGTCAAAAGTTTGGACATTGCAAAAAAAAAAAAAAAAAAAAGCTGAAAGCGTCCAAAATATGCAATAATCTCCTTTGAACAATAACTTTTGAGATGTACTGCATCTGCTACTTCTGCTCTGTAAAGCTTTTCATAACGGCTCTAATCTGAGGTGCTGTTTGTTATTGGTGATTTCTGAGGCTATAACTCTAAATGTACTTCTCCTCTGCAGCAGAGGTAAGTTTTGGTCCTGGTTTCCTGGGATGATTTTTTTAACTTAAGATTCATTTAAATTTAAATAACTGAATCACAAGAAAAAAGAACAGAAGAATTTTTTTTTAACTGCTAATGAGCTACTCATCAAACTATTATGAGAACACTCATCATTCTGTTTAGACACTTAAAAGAATCCATATATTTATGTTTTATACTTTAAACTAATAATTTAATAAGTTTATAATTAAGATAATTTTAATGAGTTTAAACTATCCAAAGCATAAAGGTTTTTACCAGTGTGTGTTGTTTTCTTTACGTACACGTTCCACATTTAGCGCTCTAAATTACTTTTTAAGTATTTTTATGTTTTTAAAAATGTCTGAGCAAAAGTCTGCAGAAATAAATTGTAGAAAGTTTTACAGGATCCTTAAAATAATAGCCATACAACTACACAATAATGTACATGAATGAATTTAAAAGGAAAACTAAATAATGAATGAAGTTTGTCTTTCAGTTTACTTTTCTTTATAAAATTTCTTTTTACAATTTTTCTTCATTATTTTCAAAGCATCCTTGTTGAAAAATAATTTCATTCGCAAAATGTACCTCCCTTTTCCGGTTTGACATGAATTGTTGTTGTGTTTTCTCATTTGGTATTTTGTTTATGGATATGTTGTTTTATTTTCTGATTTATAATGTTTTCGGTTTTGTTATTTTGTTTCTGTCTTTTTCAGCCTTTTTTCCCCCTTATTTCATTTTGAACTTCTCGGCCAACTTACATATTCCCCTTCTTACCATCTTATTCTATTTCATCTTTTCTTTTCAAGGTCACAAACCATCGTATAAGCATTTCACTGCATATCATACTTTTTAGGTTGTATGGTTGTGTACATGACAAATAATTTTTTTTTATTGATTTCTGTCCCCTTTTTGTTCATTTATTTATTTATTTTTATCAAATCCCGAAATTTTCATATGCCAAAAATAAAGATTTTATTTAATTTACAACAAAAGGTGAAGCATCCGGGATTGAAGCATGCTTTGAAAGTGGTCAAACTCAGCATCTAGCCAATCAATCAAAGTCCTCAGTCATGCACATTTACATGAAGGATAGGAACCAGAAGTGCATGTCACATTTTAACATTTAAAAAAATATATTTTCAATAACATTTTTTATTATTTTTAAAATCTAGTTATTCTGTTTCGTCACAAAACCAGAATTCATTATTTTAATTTAGATAAAAAATGCTATGCTTACCAAGTTCAAAACAAGAAAACTAATCAGGAAAAATGTGAACCTTTAAAAACATATATATGTTTATAAAAGAGCATTAGACCTACCTTAAAAAGTAGCGAGAGATCAGAGAGGTAAAAACTAACACACACACACACACACACACACTGAACTGATCTCAAATGACATAGCACACAATAGACAGAAAGAAAAGCATTCCTTCAGGTTAGACATCACAGTATATCTGAAAGAGATGCAGATGTCACCTGTAGGGCATACTGTATGCCTGTGTGTGATTTTCTGTTTGTGTGTGAGTTTTTTTTCTGTATCTATCTGTGCATTTCTGTATCTGTCTGTGTCCAGAGGGACTTTGGAGGCTGAAAAGATGATTACTAGCAGGGTTTGTTTTAGGTTTGAGACTTGTGCATGTGTCAACGTCTCTGGTGTGTCCGGTTTCACAAGGTGGGAAGGTGAATTATAGTTTAATTTACAAGAAAAATACAAATAAACTCCATCTGTGCATTAATTATATGAGTTTTTCCACCTCCTGATATAGATACATCAGGACTAATCCTCAAAAGAACTGGCAGTCATATGAACCAGTGCGAAAGGCCCAGTAAACTCCCAAATCAGCTCGGATTTTTTTCAAAAGCTGCCAACAAACATGAAGAAATGAGATAATTAACTCCCTCTTTCCTCGAGCTGTTTCTGGGAAAAAAAAGAGCTCATTCAGTACAAGATGCTGCTGTTTGGCATGAAATGCAACCGTCTTCTCACTAACAGGCTTGTTTAAGTCTATCATGAGCCCCCTCATCAGACCCCCGACAGAGGCCAGCTCCTGAGACCCCCGTCGTGCTTTGAGAAGCTCTTTAGAGCCCTAATCCACTCCAAATGCGCCGATAATTCTCCCTCGCCAGGCCACTCTCCTTCCTCGCCGAGTGTCATGAGAGTGGCCTCGCGGGAGCCGATCAGCCAATGATAACAAAGTAGCCAGATGTCTGGTGCTGGCAGACTCCCAGAAGCTCGGCAGCGGTACGCAGCAGCATCCGCCATGGGCCCCAGATCAAAGCTACCTGAGATTACTTATGGGCACAAAATATGTGTTGCTTATTCTACAGTTCCCATTAATAACAATCTGGGAGAATTTGTATTTCTAATTAACTCTTTCTTTTGGGCGCAGAAGCGCTGTAGGTTTTCACAGGCTCACTATGCGTTCAGAGAGGCAAACAGGAAATCGGAAGACTGCAGGAGCAACGTCAGCGATTTAAAGTTCTTTGTTTATTCCCAGACTTTAAGAATGTTGGGGGGAAAAGAAGAAAACAAGCTGTTTGACCTCATAATGATGATCTTGGAGCCAAAGAGATGCATCTGATTTGAGAAGAAAATTCTGAACCCATTCTACAAAAACACGTTTCTACTGTATATATTAGACTTTACTTTCTGTACTTCTTTTATTGCCATATTAATATTGAACTCAAACCGTGTGGATTAATTGTCTGTAAAAGCAGTTTTGACAAGTGAACATGTTAATCATATTCACGTGCATATTCTAATATGTTATAATTTTTATATGGTAGATATTTCACATAACAATAAACAGGTTACCAGAATACATTAATAATAAAAAATCTTATTATGAGCTATTCATACGGTATGAATTTTCTGTTAGTGAATGTATAATTGACATTTACAGAAGGAGTCTCCAGTGCTAGCAACTTTGTTCACTTATTTATTTATTTTTTGCAATGTGAATGTCTTAAGTACAGAAGAGTTTGTTCTTTACCATCTCTATATCTCTATGTTATTTTTTTTTAAAGAAAAAAGTTAGTTTATTGAGGGGTTGCTGATAAAATATAATTGGTCATAAGAAGGGATTGATACATGGCATGGATTGTAATGCTAGCTCAGTGTGTTTAGGCTTTGAGTTACTAATCAGAAGGTCAGCACCTCGAGCCCCAGCTCCACTAACTTGCCGCCGTTGAGCCCTTGAGCAAGCGCCGTAACCCTGTCTGCTTCAGGCGCCCAATACAATGGTTGATCCTGTGCTCTGACCCCAGCCTACTAACAAAGCTGGGATAAGTGAAGAATAGAGAATTTCACTGTGCAGTAATGTATATGTAATTAATAAAGGCTTGGATTTATTCAGAGAAGATTCAAACACTGCTATTATAATTATATATTGCACATTATACTGTGCATAATAACTTCCCTCGAACCTGGTTTCTATTTTTTTTCCCTTTAATTGAATGACAAGTAACATACCAGTTCCATCGCTTACATGTCAAATAAAGTTTAGCTTTTTTAAATTTTATTTACTATTTTCATTTAAAAACAATAATCAGGTGTTTGTGAAATAAAAGCATCATGATAATTACCTAATCCAAAAAAAGCCTACTATGAAATCCCAACCATGAATATTCCTTTTTTACACTCATCTTGCTTTGATAAAGCTAACTTATCTACTTTCTAATCGCAATGATGGATTAGAAATGCGCAATTCTGCTCTAACCTCAGAACTACTTAAATAAAGTTATGTATAGGGAGGTTTTTTCTGGTGTTGTGAAAGTTGTGAAGGTTTATTTATTCATTTATTTACTTTTCCTTCTGGCTTTAAACTACTTCCGTGATATTCTCCATATCCCCTATCATGATCGCAGCATTCTTTTGGCAAAACTTAGGGTAGACCAGTGCCTTTGCGGTACACAAAACAAGACTCACTCAGCAAAGGCACATGGGAAGGCTATTGTTGCTTCCTCTCAAAAAGAATTAGCTCATTTCATCTCCCAGAGACTCATGCATATTTCCATGCTGTGCATTGTAGATCTGCTTTGAAGCTTTATTTATGACTATAAATATGTAGATAGAATTTGGTAAAAGTGAAACATCACATGACCATAGCCATGCACTAATAATCATGTTGAGAAGGATTGATTTATTCTGGGGTCAATGAAAGCGTAACGATTTATAATCCCACCCTCAACCAGAAGATTCAGTTTTGAGGCCTCTCAAGGTTTCATTATCATCTTTTCTTAGAAAACGTCCAAGTGGAGGAAAAATCTTAAAACATATCTTGAAGGGAAAGAAAGAAATCCGATCAAATATTTCCTCAGGAGTATGTCGAATTATGTAGGACTAAAGTCAGAGCTTCACCTGTGAGAAGACATCCTACAGTATAACTCATGGCCTTGTAGGAAGTTTTGAAGGCTGTAGTAGGCAAAATATAGCATGACAAATATAAATTCTCATGAAGAGTATACATTTTTAATTTTCACTAGAATTTTGGGGTTAAAGGTCAGAACCAGTCATGGTACAGCATCCATTGGCGCTCAAGGGCCTAACAGTGGCACCTTGGTGGAGCTGGGGCTTGAAATCACAAACTTACAGTATGCTCAGTAAACCAGAGCCAACATTCCCTCCGTAATCTTCCACTTACTCTCACTCATCGTTTCTACCTGCTTTATCTTGTATACAGTGTTGTGGGGGGCCTGGAGTCTATCCCAGGAGATTTTGGGCTGAAGGCGGGGTCCACCCTGGATACCCATTGGAGGGCACACATTTACACACACCCTCACATGCTCATTCACCCACTGTGGGCAATTTGGGAACACCAGTTAACCTAATCTGCATGTCTTTGGACAGTGGGAGGAAACCAGAGTACGGAAACCCACCAAGCACGGGGATGAACATGCAAACTCCATGCACACAGACCTGAGGTGGGAATTGACCCCTGAACATAAAGGAGCAAGGTGACAGTGCTAACCACTATGCGACAGTACTGTCTGCCTCAGTAATGTTTCATGATATTGATAATGTGACTTTTTTTGTTTTGAGTCCTATTCCTGCCTCTATCTTTTTTTTTGTTCTCCTAGATTTGTTTTTCTAGGGAAGTTTGTAGGCACTGATGACTGAATGGTTAAGGCCTTGGGTTATAGATCACGAGACTGGGGACTTGTGCCTCAGTACCACCAAGCTGCCACAGTTGGGCCCCTCTCCAGAGGCAGAATATCATGGCTCACCCTGTGCTCTTTACCCAAGCTTTCTAACAAGCTGGGATATGCAAAAATATGTTGAGAAGAAATGCTATTAAAATTGTGAGAAATACAGTGATACCTACATGGAGATTTGTGTGAATAATATGTTACAGTATGTGAAGTAATGTAGACGCTCTTGAATAAGGAAAACAAAGAAAATAATGGGAAATGTGCTCTGCACGATTGTACAGCAGATGGAATCACTGTCGACAGCTCCAGCATCAATATTTCGATCAGGACTAGTCCCTACTTCAGTCCGACTACTTTTCTGTTTCTTCTGCAAACAGAAAGACTGACTCTGTGAATGATTAGCAATGCATTCAGGGTGTTCAGGGTTCTGAGGGATAAACCTATAAGGGATAAGCCTAGAAGGAGTTTAAACCAGAGCCATTTGACTTTCCCTGTGCAGGCGCCCTTAAAGGTAAAGTTAGAAGTCGAATACAGTGGAGCAAAAAAGTATATAGTCAGCCACCAATTGTGCATTGGACTTTCAGCTCCCTCCAAAAATTTTCTATGGGGTTGAGATCTGGAGACTGGCTAGGCCACTCCAGGACCTTGAAATGATCATTGTCATGCTGAAATACTCAGCCACGTTTCACCTTCAATGCCCTTGCTGATAGAAGGAGGTTTTCACTCAAAATCTCACGATACATGGCCCCATTCACTCCTTCCAGTTCACAGATCAGTCGTCCTGGTCCCTTTGCAGAAAAACAGCCCCAAAGCATGATGTCTCCACCCCCATGCTTCACAGTAGGTATGGTGTTCTTTGGATGCAACTCAGCATTCTTTCTCCTGCAAACATGACAAGTTGAGTTTTTACCAAAAAGTTCTATTTTGGATTCATCTGACCACTTGACATTCTCCCCATCCTCTTCTGGATCATCAAAATGCTCTCTAGCAAACTTCAGACGGGCCTGGACATGTACTGGCTTAAGCAAGGGGTCACGTCTGGCACTGCAGGATTTGAGTCCCTGGCCGGCGCAGTGTGCTACTGATGGTAGCCTTTGTTACTTTGGTCCCAGCTCTCTTCAGGTCATTCACTAGGTCCCCTTGTGTGGTTCTGGGATTTTTGTTCACAGTTCTCGTGATCATTTTGACCCCACGGGGTGAGATCTTGCGTGGAGCCCCAGATCGAGGGAGATTATCAGTGGTCTTGTGTGTCTTCCGTTTTCTAATAATTGCTCCCATAGTTGATTTCTTCACACCAAGCTGCTTCCCAGCCTGGTGCAGGTCTACAATTTTGTTTCTGGTGTCCTTTGACAGCTCTTTGGTCTTGACCATAGTGGAGTTTGGAGTGTGACTGTTTGAGGTTGTGGACAGGTGTCTTTTATACTGATAACACATGCTATTTATACAGGTAATGAGTGGAGGACAGAGGAGCCTCTTAAAGAAGAAGTTACAGGTCTGTGAGAGACAGAAATCTTGCTTGATCAAATACTTATTTTACTGAGGAATTTACCAATTAATTCATTAAAAATCCTACAATGGGATTTTCTGGATTCGTTTTTTCTTATTTTGTCTCTCATAGTTGAGGTATACCTATGATGAAAATTACAGGTCTCTCTCATCTTTTTAAGTGGCAGCACTTGCACAATTGTTGGCAATTTCTTTTTTGCCCCACTGTATATAGAGATCTGTGCAATATTTTGCTTCCACAGAGCCAGACATTGCGCTGGACAATAGTTCTCCAGGCTTCCTGAAGTTCTCATCTTTGGCAAGTTTTTGGCTCTCACAGTGACCTACTGTATGAATCTTTCAAGCATAAAAGCATCTACTTTAAGCCATGAACCAGTGAGAAACAGGTGCAGATGATGACAGATGATCAGTCCGGTGACTAATATACTGCTGATGCTGAATGCTGAGTGATTAGATCAGATGAGAGGGGAAATGGGGTCGCTGCTGAGGTGGTTACATAAACAACTAGCTTTTAAATTGTATCTTAAGGTACTTTGCCACCTCTTCCAATAAAACATTTGTTCCTGTATCGTATATGAAACTCTTTATATAAGTGATCTTGAAGAAACCTTAATTTCTAAGACTAAATCCATTCATACAATATAAATACCTTGAGACAAAGAACTTTTCAGATTATAATTTGGTGTCTATTTCTAACAGTATTTGGTATCACTTTGTGAAAAATTTAATTTTAGCTATCATGACACATTCCTTGAGTATAACTAGCAGAAGTTCATCTCTCCTAGAAGAGCTTCCTCTCCTACTGCCGTGCTTGGACTGTTATTAATGTGTGCTGAATAATTTATCAGTATAAAATTACCATGGTTCTTTTGATTCTTTTCCCCCCACAAAGACTTTTGCCAACACAATTAAAAAGCATTACACATACTTCAACGGAAACTGACTTATTTTTACCCCCTTTACTTTTTACTCATTCTTTCCTCTTTTTTTTTTTGCATTTTTCCCTTTATCTTACAGTACGTAGTTGGGACTCGATGTGTAGCTCTTCCTCGTTGATGATCTGTGCCTGCTGGGGAGGGCTGTGGTCGAGCGCTGACCCTAACCACCATGAGCGGGCTATGGATAATGGATGAAGCGATACACGTTCACCTCCCTGCAAGCTGTGCATAATGGGGTATTCCTTCTTTAAACATAGTCAGAACTTGAGGGCTTGAAAAACAAAAGGGTTTAGCTGTTAAGATCATTCTCTTTAACAAGGCCTCACTACATGAAACTGTGCATTGTCTATATGATATGCTATAAATAACATAATTATATTCAAGGCTTATGATTATAGTATCCTAAAAGTCTCAGACGCATGTGCACTTTTTTTTTTTTTTGCTTCGTTCTTTCGAAAAGAATGAATAAGTGCTGTCAAGCTGTAGTCAAGCCGACTTATGCTTTTTGTTTTTTGGTGAATTATTTCCATTTCTCACTCTTCTAAAAGCAAAGCAGGAATACTCTCAGTGCCCTAGTCATATTCTATGCAGAGGTCTGTCCACATCTCAGTGAAGAGGCCCACAATTGGCAGTAATTGGCACACTTCCTCGGACGTCCTCAGAGAGATCTGAGTGCGAGAGCGGGCACGCTGCCCTTTCCACCAATTAGATAAGGAGAGGCACGCAGGGGGGTGGTGGTGGTGGTGGTATGGTGGGATCTGTAGGCGAACTACAGCACACCTTCATCTGCTTCCTTCATCCCTCCATCCATCCAACTCCATCCATCCCCCAGCGTCTTCTTCTTCTTCTTGCTCTTAAGCACTCTTGCCTCTGTGCTTAACACACTGTCAGTCATGGTTCTCCATCACCACTGCTTTTTAACCGTCTCATCAAACTGAACAGCCGTGTGCATGTTACACTCCACATTCACTCTCAACATGCAGTACCTACACTTTGCACTCCTTAGTTGGTCAGTATGAGGGTGATTGGATTTCTTGGATGCTGCATGTGATTTATTGTTTATAGAGGAAGGAAGTGATGAAACAGTAATATAGTTTAGTCAGTATAGTATATATATAGTAATATAGTATAACAGTATAGTCCAAAGACATGCACATTAGGTTAATTTGATGTTCCCAAATTGCACGTAGTGTGTGAATGAGTGTGTGTGTTCTGCAATGGATTGGTGCCACATCCAGGGTGTGCCCCACCTTGTGCCCCATGTCTCCTGGGATAGGCTCCAAGCCACCCGTGATCCTGTATTCAGGATAAAGCAGCCTTAGACAGTCTTATCTTACCACATTCAATCCTTTATCTCCAGTAACTACTTTATCCTTGGTCAATATGGATCTGGACCATATCCCAGAATGACTGGGAGAGAAGTAGTGGGAATGCACTAGCAATTTCTGACATGTGAAGAAACTGTAGATAAACTATCTTAATCCATATAGAGGATGTGAAAGGTGATATGAATTTTCCAAATGCAAGCTCTAAAAAACAATTCATAGTTAACAGTAAATTATTTTTCCTGGTCCGGTTGATGGTGGATACAGATAACTGTCTAGGCTGGGATCACTGGGAGTGAGGTAGGAATGCACCTTGGATGAGATGCCAGCGTAGCCAACACCACTGTATGTACACACTGTACCCATTTCTACATACTGTACCACCAGTACCATCAGTAAATCTTCACGCTAATTTCTACGAAACTGTTTTGTAATAAATGTCTAACAAGTGATAGATGTATAATACCAACTAAACAAATTGAATAACGTTTGAAAATAGGTTGAATTTCAGCGTTTTAGCTTACATTTACAGTAACCACCCTCATTTCGCCAAACACACTGTTCATGCCTCGAATGCAGAACTCAACGTTAAAAGCACTGTAGTGCGGTTTTGAAGCGGACGCCTCCTCATTTGACACCGTGCTAGCCTAGCTGGGGCTAGCGTAGAATAAAGAGAGCTAGCCATGGGGCATGATGAGGCTCCCAGCGGAGAGGATCACAGGTCCCGTTCATGCTAAAGCCAGACCTCAACGAAGGCCTTCGGGACAGAGCGGAGACACAGCTGCTCATCTTCCCTCTGTTCCACACTCTCAAAGCCTCTGTCTCCCTCCATCTCGCTGTAAATAAGATGGAGGAGGATGCCGTTTAGGGAGGAGGAAATACACGCTGCTTTGTGTGTTACCCTGAATTTCTGTGATCCCTTGCAATGTAAGAATTTCATTCATTAATTAACGCGTGAATGGCGCTGCTGTCGATTATTCCATGGTTTACACCTTGGTGATGATTCATCAATTCTGATTGGTCAGAATGTAGAGCGACATTGGTGGGAAATCACAGGTCTATATTAATGCACTCATTCTAATACATGTTTTTGGACTTGTATAAAACTAATAATAAGCAGATTATTATTATTTTTTTAACATTGTAAAATGCATTTATGTATATATTATCTAATAAACCTATTATCTACTTGTTTCAAACCACAAATTAGATTATAAAGCATCATTCTTGACACATTTTACTGTTTTATGCATTTATTTTCTCTTATATATATATTTTCCAAGAAATAAATGCTTAAAATAAGCTAAATTATCTACCAATAGAGCAAAATAACTTAAAATAGTAAAATATGTCTTACAATAGGCTTAATCATCTTTCTGTTTATTTGGTTTATTGTAACTTTTTTTTTTTTAGAAGAGATTTTAGATGAATTTGACTAAATTTAAAATATTTTTTAAAGATTTTTTGTCATGACTTAATAAAGAGAAATGTCTCAATGTTGATATGGTGACACCTTTTCTAAGAAGGCATTTATTTAATACAGTATAAATGGAAGGAGTCTGCAACGTCAGGATTTTTTTTTTCTTGGTAATATAACAAGCGCCATTTTTTTGGGGGGGGGTCATGAAATTCGACACAGGCTGGTGAGAAAATGACTGTTTTCACCTAGAATAAGCGAAAACAGGAAAGTAAATGTTGACATAATAAATGTAACCATAAATAGATAAAGAAAAATAAATGTTGTTCATTAATTAATCAAAATTGTAATTAATTTTCAGTTGCTGTGGTAATAAACCATCTTTATTTTTTAACATCTTTATATTTAACAAATTTATTTACATCTATATAAAAAATAATGTACGTTGTTTTGCTTTGTAATTGCATAAAACCACACCATAGGTGATTCTTTTCTTGTAAATGCATATAATTTTTTTTTATATTCCTTGCATACTGAATATAAAACTTAGACTCTTTAATGACACAGTGATTTATTACATTTTGATTAGCTAAGCTGTTTTAATCATTAATTTACATCTCAAAGAAGCTGTTACCTCTTAAAGGTGTGTTTTTGATTTAAAAATAATAAATATCTTCTGCCAAAAAGTTCCCCTACAAGAGCGCCTCACCAGCAAAACTAATTTCCCCTCATCTCGCAGAACCTAGCCCAGGCTCCTAAAGGGAAAAACAGGGTTCTACAGGTTGACAGGTGAGTAATAAGGCCACTTTTTCTCCTTTTGCAAGGACCCTCACAAAGGAGACCTAGCTAATATGCTGTCTGGCCTCGGGGCCTGCAGGAGCGCGGCTGGATTATTATGTTAATGCGGAGGTCCTGCTGGCCTCGACCCCCTCTCCCAGCTGCCTCTGCTGTCGGGAGGAACTGCTTTGCTCTGACAGAGGAGTAATATGCTCCCTGAATGAAAGGGCGGAAAGCCCAAGCACTAAAAAGCGAGATGTAGAGGTCGGACTGATAAGCATATGATAAAAGTGCCATTATGGCCTGCGTTCCTCTGAGAGCTGGACGAGCCTCTGATTCCTGTGGATCTGCAGGAGTGAATATGTATTAGGGGTATGAGGCTGGAGGCTCACAAGATTTAATTATCCATTCCATTGAAATGGGGCTCAACTTGTGGTACGGCACGTATCAGTCTCTTCACCGCGCTTTAGTGTGGAGCCTGGATATGTTCTATACACATTTTTATAGTTTTAGAGTACGTTATATTTATTTATAAATAAATTTATATTATTTATAAATATACATTTCCAAAAATAAAAAATATATTTAAAAAATTCAGTGACTACAGACGTGTACTGTATTCTTTCTTTCTTACTGCTTCTCAAATGTGTCATATACTTTAATTAAATTCGATTAGTTAATTTCTTTCTTTCTTAACCTTGAATGCATTTTTCTCATGCAGTTTTTTTTTTGTTTGTTTGTTCTGTAGATATTATTATTTCAGGTTGAAGCCCATGTACATGTCTGTCTGTCTTTCTGTACGGCAGAACTATCTGTCTAACTTATTAATACAAAGAAATTAAAATTTGTAAGGTTGAGTATCTTACACCTTCTTGTACTACTTTCTTAGTCAGCCAAATACACTCCCTGTTAGAGTAAATCACAGATGAGAAATCCAAAAAGTAAAGATTAAGTTTTGTCTGTGATATAATCACAGATAATAGCACGTCACTTCACTGTTACTCATCATTTTGATTTTAGCGCATAACACTGGGCTCTCAGTTCAGATATTTTTATATGCCCTCACCTCAGACTGGTGCAGATATGCTTGTTCTAATGATCCATGTTTTGTCTCACAGTGGCGCTTCATATCACTGCTTGTTATTAGAACCACGGTTTTAGAACAAAAGAGACATAAAACATAACTTCCCACAGGAAGAATAAACATACTTTGATCTGTCCATTCATCTTTAAAGGTGACAAAACCTGGCTGGACAGACATAAACATAAATATATAATCGAAAGAGCAAGTTCTGATCAATGTACAGACAAAATCCTTTCTTTTATTCATGTAGATTAAACTATACATTATACATTTGATTTTTTGTGCATTCTATTTTAATTGTCTAGATAAACCTGACTTAAAAAAATAAAACACATTTTCTTTCTTTCTTCTCTTACTAATTTTTCTTATTTTACTTTTTGTTGATTTATTTTACCTGTTCCTTTCACATACTAAAACTATAATTGTATGTTAGATTATACACAGATTTTATACAGAACTACAATTTTTAACACTAAAAGCTCCTTTTTTTTTCTATTTTGAAAACTTAAAAATATTGTGTGTATCTGTGTGTGTGTGTGTGTGTGTCACTTGTGTTTTTATTTCATTACTGTGTGTATTCTCTGATTCGTTTTTTTCCAATGAAATATAAGAGTCGAAGGTTTACAGTTTTTTTATCCTACAACAGACAGTGAAAGACCTTGTTTATAGGATTATTACTTTTTTTCAAGTGACATGCAGAAGATGAAGAGGCGAGTGGGTAATTGCCTGAGTAAACATTTGTTCTGTCTTCCAGAAGAAAAAGAAAAGGTTGCAGCTCAAGCAGGTCATGAACCAAGCGTAGTGGCAAACACAGGATGTGCAGCTATGCTTTGTAATTCCATCGTATGATTTGCCTGTTGTTGCTGTGAAACACTCGGCCTTGAAATCTACCATGTGAACCTCGCATTCCTGAGACATAGAGAAAAACGCATTGGGCATTAAAGGGTGATACTCGCATTGATTTCTCCAGAATATGTTGAAAATACAGAATTGTTTAAAAGGATATATTTAGTTGTTAAAATCAGTTCTAAAAATTGCATTCTTTTTTATTTATTGATGCTGGTAGGAAATTATATTATATATAATATAGTATAA
>JAQQZT010000039.1:2509961-2523420 GCA_030068275.1 Clarias platycephalus | reverse complement strand
ATATATAGTATCACAACATTAAAAATCTTTCTTGTCTGGAGTGTAAAGTATTGGGTTGCACTTGCCTTTCACATTCACATGTAGTGATAAAGCCACATTAATTTATAAAATGTATTGAGTAGGCAAATCCCACTGAGTCGAGTTTGTGTCTTCCAAAGTTACCATGTATTTAGTACAAACTTAGCACTTTTCTTTCCCCATCCAGCCAGTTTCGGTTAGCCAAGCAGCTAGTTTCAGGGAAAGATGCATTTACACTCATTAAAAGTCTAGAATAGTCTCGGCCAGAACTTGGGTCACATATTACTCTTATTTCCCTCACCTTTGTGTATGCAATTACAAAAACAACAGTCAGTGTTTTTAAGATTCAAGATTCAAGATTCAAAGAACTTTATTAATCCCAGAGGGAAATTGCTCACATGAATGTCAGCTGTTCTGGAACAGTTCTTGCAAGAACGGTATTATGTCAAGTGCATTCTCAAAACCCATCAAGCACCATGATGAAACTGTCTCTCGTGAAATCAAGACCAAAACCTGACCTCTGCTGCAGAGGAGAAGTTCATTTGGAGTCACCAGCCTCAGAAATCACCAATTAACAACCAGCACCTCAGATTAGAGCCGTTATGAAGCTTTACAGAGCAGAAGTAGCAGATATACATCTCAATATCAACTGTTCAGGGGAGATTTTATTGCATATTTTGGATGCCTTTAGCATTGTTTTACAGTGTAGAAAGAAATAAACATCAGAAAAGACCATTTAGAAGATGCGTCCAAATTTGTGACTGAAACTGTACCTGGTTACTACAATTATATTATTGTAGATTATTGTAGATATAATTAGTTATTTTAAAATCATTCACTATAATTAATCATTTTGTATTAAATAATTTTCATTATGCTAACTAGCAGCTAACAGACTGGCATTGCAATTCTTTTTTCCTTTACCAATCTGCAACAAACAAACCTGTCTGTTAGTTGCAAATGTCACATGTTTCTTAACTTTCTGTTAAATTTGTTTTTTGCTTGTAATGATCATGTTTTTGAACTTACCACTTGAAGTCACCGTTGGACTTTCAAAGCAAACCTTGAATCTTAAACAGATAGAGCAGAAATGTCACACAAAGTCCCTTAAGGTAGAACACAAAATTTGGCATTTGGTCCATTTTCGTGCCAGTTGTCCCAAGTTCAGATGCTCCATCTGATTGACATTTAAGATAAAGTTATGACTAGAAAAGACCAACAAGCAACAACAATAAAAAAAAAAAAAAGTTGGACAAAACAGAAGTTAAATCCATCCATCCATCAATCAATCAATCAATCAATCAATCAATCAATCTAAATTCATAATTATGTACCATGATATTTAATTACATAATAATCTAAAACTATGTGAAAGCAAATCTTAAACACATATACAGTAGTGGTGTACTTATTTTAAACTCGTAATAAAGTTATGCATTGTTAGTATTAAATATTGGCAGAAAGCAGTATTAAACATAAGAAGGAATAGTTTATGGACATATGATACAATTATGCTAAACACATAGATATATTATAGTACTATATACTACAATGTGATTTTTTGTGATGCATAATACATTGTTTCAAATTATTGATGAATGAAAACAAGAAAGTAATATTTGCTTTCAAATAATATTGAATAAGGTTGAACATTGAATAAGATTCACTCATTCTCTACCGCTTATCCTGTACAGGATTATAGGAGGCCTGGAGCCTATCCCGGGGAACTCTGGCACAAGGCATCGTCCACACTGGACAATTTGGCATTTTGAAAATATTAATTAACCTACCCTGCATGCCTTCGGACTGTGAGAGGAAACCCACCAAGTACAAGCAGAACATGAACACTTTAGATGCACAGACTTGCAGAAATTGGACCCTTGATCCTTGAGGTATAAGAGCACAATTCACAGATATGTTCAAAAGAATTCCCACTTATTCAGATCATGAAATATACACGACTACTTGTACTGCAAATTGTAATACAAATTAGCAGCAGAAATATTAGTAAATATTAGCAAAATATGGTAGGTAGATTAATAGTTAGCACTGCCACCGCACTCCTCCATGGTTGGGGTTCAAATCCTACCTCTGATCTGTGTGCATGAGGTTTTGTATGTTGTACGGGTGTGAGTGTGTATGCCGTAGCTTGACAGACATTGGGGTTCTCAGTAACGTAGCTTCCTCTACAACAATGACCACTTTTTGGCCAACTATTAAAACAATAAAATAAATATAACCTCATAGAATACTACTTTCAAATAGGTTCATTCTGTAAAAGAAAGATTAATATTACTGTAGCCTATTACTAACTAGAAATCTAATTCGGTTGAAATCTTATACATTTTTACAGCCTTGTCTTCAATATATGTTGAACTTTTATGCTACTCGCTAGTGCATGTCTCCCAGAGTTTTGCAATTAGTTCTGGTCCAAACAGAAATGTCCTGACCCAATGGCTTGCCTGATGAAACTCTAAGTCAGCGCAGTTTGCTCAGGCCATTAAAGATGGAGCACTTTAGTGTGGTCAGCTATCCATAGCTCACTCTCAGCATCCACAGCCCAGGCTTGATACTCTGCTAGTAATGAGCAGGGCCCAGACTACAGGGTCAATAATTCATACCCAGTGCAATTCAGTAGGGAAAGCCAGCGATGGGTAAGACATGGTCCTCCGCTGCTCACCCACTGATCTTTCTCTACAACCGCAGTGTCAAGACCACCACTAAATCTGACTCAATGCAAGTCCATCTATCTGTCTGCCCTATTGCTTTATTAAACAGAGCTCACCCAAGCTGCCAATCTACGAGCTGCTTGTCCATTCAGCACGGCTGCTCTGATCATTTCTCGGTGTACCTGTCATTGATTCCAGTCATGGTTATTGATATGACGGCTTAGCTGGTGGTGGTCCGAGTCATGGCAAAGCAACTGGTCTGTTCTGACATGGAAGTTGTCAATGTTGAACTCGACGTGTGGTTGGAATGATTATAGTGAGGTGCGCTGCTGCGGAGCGGTAACGTAAGGAACGTGGAGAAACAATACAATGAACATGGAGAAAATCAACATCTTAGGAATCTCCAAAAAGCTACTGTAAAACACAATGAAATGTGATGTAGATTAAAGTTAAAGCAAATCTTTACTTTTGAATCTGCTGCTCGTCTTTTGTTGGTTCGGTACTTTTACTTTTCTTATGAAAAGTCATGTGCAACTCTGTTATGTGTCGATCTGAAGTCACAGGTCGACACAGTTAGTGCTAAGGTAGCAAGAATGGAGTTTTATAAACATTTTAAACTTGAAAGTCAGGATTTATTGTAGCTTCTTTTCTCACTCACAATTTTTCAACAATTATAATCATAATTGAATGAACATCCAGTGTGGAAGGAATACAAATGGCAGAACATACATTGGAGTCAAAGTCCCAGAATGCAATGCAACTATATGTAGCTATTAGAGCAGAGATTTGGCTCAGCTAGTTAGTGTATCGGCATTGATGGTGGTATTAACATGGACATTAAAGATTATCTATTCGAGCAGCGTGTACGATTGAGAGCTGGACAAGCTCAAGGACTAAAGTGCCGCTGCATTGCTAAATCCCCCCTACACCACTATCAGCAATGCATTGTGGGTGCTGAAGGAGACCTTTAACCAAAGTGAAAATATATAAACACGGTCATGAAAAATATATAACAAAGTAAATATTTGTCAATTCTTAACTTAATATGCTTACATATTAGAGATTAATTTATGCTATAAAATGCCCATTTGAAATGATTGAATGGAGGCCGAGGGATGGTCGGCATCATTTATTTGATTTTAAATAAGGTGCATGCAATATTTACATCTGTGTGAGTTTACAACCTTTAGTTTATGAAAAGTTTATGACCTTATAGCAATCATGGTTGTAGCCAACGTGGTTTTTAGACTGTGTATATGACTTTGTTATTATTTTTAAAAATTCAGGCAAAGAATGATGTTAGGACTGGAAAATCAAATTAAATTGTAAGCACTAGGATTTTACATGTTCATCTACAATGTGTGACAGACTTGGAATTTTGCTGTGTTTTTACATCATCTCCTCAAGTAGAAATTAGAGATGATGTGCACTGTTTGCATTAAACATAAAGTTGCAACATACAGAAGATGAGACTGAATTTAACAAAAATATTTTAGCTCTTAATGTTTTAGTCAGTTGCACAAACTGAATCTTTTGGTAAATGAATATATATTTTTTTTCTTTAAACATTAAAATTAACGTATCTGGCAACATACCTGGCAAATTAGAGGGAGGGAGCATTATTATTTTCCTTTTTTTCCCAGCAGAAGAAAAGAGGGAAAGAAACTGAATGACGTGCTACTGTATGCGAACAACTACAGTGCCATGAAAAAGTATTTTCCCCTTAAAAAATTTTTTTTTTTGCATATTTGTCACATTTGATTAAGATCATCAAATAATTTTTAATATAATGCAAAGATAACCCTGAGTAAATACTGTAGAATTTCATTTATTAAGGGGGGAAAAAAAACTGCCCAGACTTACCTGGCCCTATGTGAAATTAATTGTGAAAAGTAATTGCCCCTCTTGCTAAATCATGAATAAACTGTAAATATTTTTATTTAAATGAAAATTTTATTTGATTTACTTACTTGTTGAATCAATAGATCACTTAAAGTACTCTGATATGAACTCCCTGCCACATGATTATAGTGTTGGAAATTGGTAATATTGGTAATATATTTGGGTGGCTGGAACGGATTATCTGCATGGACATTATTAAGTTTAAAAACTTTGGGACTCCAGCGAACAACAATGAAAGCCATTATCGGCAAATGGAGAAAACTTGGAAAAATGGGGAACTTTTCCGGCCTACCAAAATTACTCCATGAGCACCACAACTTATCCAGGAGCTTAAAAGAACAACATTATAAAGAACTGCAGGCCTCACTTGCATCAGTTAATGTCAGTGTTCATGATTCAACAATAAGAAAGAGACTGGGGGCAAAAATGGCATCCATATGGTCAAATATTCTGTGGGCTGATAAGACAAAAAGTAAAACTTTTTGGACAAGTTTCTAAAACTAACACAGCATTTCATAAAAAAGAATGTCATACTAACAGACAAACAGTAGTAGTGGTGTGATGGTCTGGGGCTGCTTCCATGTATTCACCAGAAACTCCTGAAAGATAATGTACAGTCATCAATTTGTGACCTCAAGCTCAAGCGCACTTGGGTTATGCAGCAGGACAACGATCTAAAACACACCAGCAAATTCACGTCAGAATGGCAAAAGTCAAAGTCTAGTAGACTTAAATCCAATTGAGATCTTTAAAAAAGCCATTCATCCTCAAAAATCCTCCAACGTTGCTGAAAACAATACTGAAATGAACAGCAGGCCAAAATTCCTCCACAGCGATGTAAAAGACTCATTACCAGTTATCTCAAATGCATGATTACAATTGTTGTCACCAAGGGAAGCACAACTAGTTATTAGGTTTAGTGGACAATTACTTTTTCACATAGAGCCAGGCCGTTTGGAAAGCTATATATTTTTTGAGAGTTTTCTATATTCTTTAGCCTTTGGTCCACATGCAAACATCCCTTTAGGTCACTGAGAAATTTTTGGATGAACACTTTTGCAGTGAAAATATCCAGAAACTAAATTTTTAGTGTTGCCATGTGGACAAGAAAAACTGTGATGTCAAGGTGTGACATACTCGGTAACAATTATTATTTTATTTTTTTCGAGTTTCTGATGAATGAATCAAATGTGGCTTTACAGTTAGAGTTTTAATCAGCATATATATACATGTGGACTAGGTTTCACACAGATTCAAATACAGCATCCTCCATATATGATGGTGTATAGGGTCCCCACTATGAGTGCGTCACATTACCACTTTTTTTTTTCTAGATAATATACTATAAACTTGCATGATAATCTAGCCCATTTGCTTTACTACAGAAGCCTAAATGTTGTCATCATCATTGTTGTTGTTGTTAGGTTCAAGTCAAAGAGTCAACTTTATTGTCAATTTCTACCATATGTACATGACTTAAGGTGGAATAAAAAAATATTTATTTCCACCTGATGGTGCAAAAATATAAATACATGAAAATACAATAAATTATAAAACAATACAAAATTACAATAATAATAATAATAATAATAATAATAATAATAATACGTTAGAGCTGAAACCTTTGGATGATGAGCCTCTAGAAAATGTATTATATTATATTATATTATATTATATTATATTATATTATATATTATATTATATTATTGTGGTCTTATAAAAATCACTCTGAATATAATAAATTGATCTGAAATTTTTAAATTACCATGTACTCTGCTTGACTTTTCTGGTCAGGTATGAGCAATGCTATGGCATTTTATTCTAAATGTGAATATGAATGATGGAATAATAACAATTTTAAGATGTAATCAGAATCCCATGAGCTTTGTCATGGTTTAATAATGGATATGCTAAATGGGGTGACTATGAGAAGAAAAAAATGCCATTTATGGACACATCTCTATTCATCTGAGGTCTGTCTAATTTGTCTGGTGTGTTATGGAGAGGGCCCATCATATCTCTCTAAAATGTGAGCGGGTGGGCGAGTTGGTTTTCCCACCGTCTTGCATTATTAAATCATTTCCACGTGTCCATTTTGTCATGAGCTACGGTTCGAAACACGTAAGCACCTTCAGAGCCGATGGTGTGTAATGACCGTCATTATCAGGAGCCATATGTAAAAATACCACTCCTAAACTGTTATTAGCTGTCATCGTGGAGGTGAATCTATGTTCAAATAAGAGGTAATAACCATGTGCAAAAGTGATATGTCTCTCTCGGGGGAAGCTGTGTATGGTAGAGGGGGTGCACTTGGCAGGGAGGTGGGAGGTTGAAAAATAGTCACGGCGACCGAATGCAGATATTACGGCGTCCGAGTGTCGCCATGCTATTCGTCAATGTCCCAGGGCTGGTCTCTCATTAAGTGGCCACTGGCAGGCTGTGACTTAATTTCCTTAAGAAGACCAGACGCCTGATTCAATTGCGCCAGCGCTGCAAAAAGGAGGGGCGTAGAGGAGTCCGAGATGAATGATCACATGCTCGTGCCGTGACGCAGGTAGCGATCCGCTCTATTAAATGTTGTGGGCATAATTTCCCGGTGGGTGATTCATGGCTGGCGACCTCGGCTTCCCCCCTCAGGGCTGCGCTGGAGTTAGTGCTGTTAACTCGGCTCACCTGCTGTTCGCCTTATCTCCAGCCTCATTCTGTAGCGTTCAGCTTGCCTCCGCCGGGATGGATGAGAGATGCCCGCCCGGGAGCTGAGGTGATCCATTTCTCTCACATGGAGTCCATGGAGAGTTTCTAAGATTCTGGCTAGCATTAGTGTCCAGGCACACACACACACACACAGACAGGACACACCAGTAACAGTACATCTTGTGCATGAATACGCCTACATAATGAAAACACTAGGGCCACTATTACATAACACATTCAGAGACAAATGGATCGGTTCTTATTACAGGACAGAACTGTCTGAATGCTGTTAAAGGAAGAAAGAAAAAAATCAAGGTGGGGGGGATTATTATTTCCCTAGAACAGAATATCCTTTTATTCCTTTTATACAACAGCAATTAGTTTTTCTTAATCTGTTACTACTTAACCTTTTAATAGTTCAATTTAGTGAAACAATTTAGTTCATGTGATCACTTTAATTATACCAGCTTTAAAGGAGCTCACTCTCTCCAGCATGTCTATCTCAATTCTTTTAAAGTTATTAAACACACACACACACACACTTGTTACTGTATATGTACATGTCTATTTCTGTCTATTTACTTTACCATGCTCACGCGGGCTGGAAACTCATTAACTTTTAACATCATGTTATGTTTTACCTGACACTCCCACTAAACCCAACTCACAGCTAACCAGAGCATTTTGGTTTGCTTTTTTTTTTTGATACAGTCAGAAGAAAGTGAGTAATCTGATCAATGTTTCCTAAAATGATCTATACAGTAGCTGCATTTTACAATTGAATTGCATGTTGTTGGTGTTGGTGTTGTTGTTGTACTGTATTAATATACTAACTGTAGTAGAAGATTTTAGGATATTATCAGTTTTCAACAACATATCAAGACACATTCTTTTTGTTTCAGAAGAATAAAATCTAGTACTGTTTAAGTACCGTTGAGATTATCCAGTTTTTCCACTATACATTAAATTTACAGCATTTAGTACAGTAGGTTCTCTTATAAAGTCTTTCCAAAACACATCAAGATGCTGAATATGCTTACAAAAACAAAAACTATTTCGGGAATCTATTGACTCAGGAATATCTGACCTCCTGCATGGAAAAAGTCATTCAACTCAGATTTTCAAGTTGTGTTGCTCAAGTTCTCCGACAAACACAGCTGACGTTACAACAACATGGTGGCACACACTGAAATCACCCAGATGAGGATGGTTTTCCTTTGACTAATATTCTAATTAACAAAACTTTATTTTAGTTGATTGTAGTGGATTTTATGAAAACAAACTTCTTTGAACTTTTTGAAGTTCCCAGTAAAAAAAACATCATGGATCTTGAAAAGTTCATCATGAAATGTTCTTTTGGAGAGGAAATGAACAGTGTGCTAAGTAATCCATTGGTCTTTCGTCCTGTAATTTATGGTTAAGTATATAAGTGTGGAGAAAAAAACAAGTTTAACCAATTATGTTCTTTAGCACTATCTATCACTGGAGAAAAAAAGAAAAAATTCACTCAACAAAAGAAAATATAATGTTTTCAAAAATCTGTGAAAATTCTAAGTGAAAAGTCAGCGGTGATCCTAATGATAAAGAGGAAACAAAGATGACACTGAGTAGAAAATCTGATACCCCTAATCTGATACACCCAGTTAAAGAGTATATCTAACCAACTGTACATGTCAGAGATGAGAGTAAATTAAATGAGAGAAAAATCCTAACTGTGTGTGTAATTATTCCATCATGGCTTTTATCTGTGTGTGAGAAATCTATTTGACAAGAGATGAAAACAATATATATAAAAGGCATATCTGTTCATTTATTTATGCCTTTCTCGGCTTTTGTTGTTGATGATGCTTTTTTTTTTTTTTTTTTTTTTAGTGCGTACAATATGAATTATCTCAAAAGTTATCCTTTGTGAAGTTTGGGGTTTGATGTTGCAAGTTGAATTTGGAAAAGAGAGAAAACGCCTACGCTGCAAAAGCAGGCCTCCGGAAATCTCAACGATTTTTGGACAAATCAGAAGCGCTCATGTTCGTCTGTCTCCTAAGTGTACATAGTGCACTTCAAGGCCAGAGGGTTATTTGTTAGCATGTAAGTGATGGAATCACATAGGTACATGTGATACATGGACTAGTCTAGCAAGATTTCAAAAATAAATTGAAACTGAAATCTAGGTAACTATAATAATAAAATGAACAAAGGAGAGAATTAAAGTAAGAATTAAATGGATTGAACTTTTATATTGCAATGGTGTGAAGTTTTGTAGGAAGATGGAAGATATTGTAGTACCTTGTAAAGTTGTAAAGTTTTGTAGTATGTTGTAAGTTTTTGTAGAACCTTGAGAAGTTGTAATATGTAGTTTGTAGAATGTTGTAAAGGTTTGAAGTACTCACATCATCATCATCATCATCATCATCATCATCATCACCTCATCACTCTGGCCAGTCTCATGCTGTCCTACTGTACAGTAACATAGGAAAGGTAAGTAAGCAAAGTATTATAACATACAGTAATTGACAGTATACATTTATATGATTGTTCCAATTTAACACAATATTTAACACATAATACATAAATAATTCCAGCATCATACACCTCCCACAGCAAATGCCCTTTGATCATATAGTCTTATTTATGTCTTGTTGAGCATGCTATTTAAGTTCCAGGTGTCACTATAGCACATTAAAGCTTAGTTCAAGTTCATGTTCATGGTTCCTGTTCCTGTTTGTTTTGTTTGTTTGTCACTTTGATCTGAATTTGCATTTGCCCACTTCTTTAATTATATCAAAAACGAATTGCTCAAAACAACTATAATTAATTTGCATGAATTGAAACATGATATAAATATGTTTATAGTTCATTATTTATAGGATCAACAGAAAATCTAACCGACTCCAACAATCACAACCATACCTGTACTGTTACTATAGAAACCATACTATTAACATTACTAATAAAAGTATTGTCAGACCTAATAAAATCAAATCAACACCTTTTGACCATCCACAATGGAGAATTCAACAGCATCGTCCTTTTCGGGAAAAAAATAATATGCGTCCTTTGCGATTGACACGTCCGAATATTGTGTGTGTCAGTGTGTGAGAGGAGATCCAAACGATGTCTGACATTTCAAAGTGAGCGAGTGTGTTTGTGTTGTTCTCTTTATGTATATTGTGAGTTTGAGTGTGTTGATAATACACGGCGTCCCAAAAGAGGGAATTAACAATTTTTTTAAGCAAAATGTAACTTTGGTTACAAACAAGACTGTATAAATTAGTACCATGTGGGTCAACACATCCGTTGTTCTGTTTAATAGCGTTTCTTCAGATGATCTACGTGCTGTGTCTTTTCCTGGTACACCTTCATGTGGCCTTACAGGTGAAAATATGGTGGACTTTGGTCTGGAGAACTCAGAGGAAACACGAGAGCTATTGATCCAACTATTTCCGATGTACGTATAAAGACTTTGGGACGCACTCTGGCACAACTTTGCTTGCGTGGAATTTTAAATAAAAAAACTATATATACAACAGAGGCTTATACACCGTCTCTGTGTGCATGAAATTTGCATGTTCTCCCTGTGCTTGGTGGGTTTCCTCCGGGTTCTCCAGTTTCCTCTCACAGTCCAAAGACATGTACAGTAGGTTAGGTTGTTTGGCATTCCCAAATTGCCCGTAGTGTGTGAATGAGTGTGTGTGTGCCCTGTAATGGATTGGCGCTCTGTCCAGGGTGTACCCCGCCTCATGCCCTACGTAAGTCTCTTGGGATAGGCTCCAGGTCCCCGCAACCCTAAATACAGGATAAAGCGGTATAGAAGACATCTGTTTGCCATTTATTGAGTAGATTTCAATTGCACACTCATAAGCTCATATTTAAAGATGACCAGTGCGATCTGTTGATATTTGAGATGAAATAATGATTTTTTTTTGTTTTCTATTTAAAATTCAAATTAGCATATCTTCTCTTCTCGTTGGCCAATTGCGATGAAACAAAGCCTATATCTAACCTCAAGCTCCACCGAAAACCCCATTAAAATCCGTTCAGTAGAGTTTATGTGATGCATGCACAAACAAGCAGACAGACGAAAATTCTAAAAACCATCGTGATGTGTTCTATTAATCATCTTAACTCCCCTCAAATTATTTTTTCGCAAATATCTTCACTGTACAGACACGACAGATTTATAGTTTTATCATGTATAGATATATCATTAGGAAGGTGATGAACTGCTCGACATGTACAGTATGCGGGTGTGTACATTTGTGCATCTTTCATCTCATGCTTCTATTTGATCTCTTGATCGTGTAATGAGATGGAGAAGGGGCAGGCTCACTGAGCAGAAGCCAGTCTCTACACATGTCATTACATTTACTCAATTTCTTTCTCTTTTTTTTTATTAATGAATATTTCAGAAGGTTATTGCAAGACGGCTTCTCATTTATTTTATTTTAAATCATTCACCCCCCCTCATGTATGAATAATTGTTTTAATGATTTAATTAATAGAATTGTATCCACAGATGAAAGGGTCCATATTTTAATATGCCGAAGTGGTTTGAATTAAGGAAGAGGCCCTGCCTGTCAATTAAAGCCCATTGTATGTTCTCTCTCAACTCCCTGAGCTTGTCCGAGCCACACTACTTCCATTTTTAATTGAGACTTAATAGATACATTGTGATTAGGTTAAATTCCACGGCTTGGTCGTTTGAAAGCTAGTGGGAATATCTGCTGGCTGGATAGTCAGGGTTTTTTTTTTTTTTTTTTTTATTCTCATGCCAGTAACAGATAAAGCTTTCCAGGTTGTGTTTTATTTATTTGAAATGTTGCATTTCTTTACCTGTCATATGCTTGATTTACGTGTGTCTGCTTCCCACAATCCATTTCAGTCAGAGTAGAAAAATCTGAGGGCATGTGTGTGTCTTCCTTGAAGTAGGACCTATTCCTTATCTGTGTAAATATAGCAAAAATAAATAAATAAAATAAATAAATAAATGAATGAATGAATTTGACAATTATATTTCTGGTATTTATTAATGGTCTAATCTCTCAAAAAAAAAAAAACACATTACCAACAAAGAATTATACGTTTGATTTCTCACCCTAATGATAAGCATCATCCACATTAAATAATAAAAAATAAATAAATAAGTCAGTCATGTCACTAATCATGTGGTTTGAGTTTGGAGTCTGTTGTGCTGCTGGGTAATGGAGGCTTTCGATGTGATGTGGTTTGAGTTCCTAGTGATGTGATGTTACATCATAATCTAAACGTATCATTTGCAGTGAGCAGATCATGTGGTGTGAACAGATAAGATATAATACAGACAGGATTAGGAGATTTGTTCAGAGGAAAGGTTGGGTATGAAGCTCGCAGGAGAAACAAAGGCCACATTTATTAGCGTGAAGAGAAACAATGCATAAACAGAGATGCATTTACAGCATTTGTTTGTTTATCTGTTTCTGAGTAACTGCATGGTAAAGTATAGTACTAGGTATTAAGTGTGCAGGCAGGATTGAAAGACAAATGTCCGTTGTTTGCAATATTTGTCTTATTCCCAATTCTTTAAAAAAAAGAAAAGAAAAAGAAATCCCGTTAGTTATGGTTAGGGTTTGGTTAGGGGTTAGGGTTAGGGTTATGAGTTATGTTAGGGTTGGATTAGGGGTTAAATTAGGATTACGATTAGGCTAGGGATTAGGGTTGAGGTTTATGCCACTCCTTCACCAACTTCAATCCAAATCAGATACAAAATCTTAAAGGAATTTAAAGACCATTACAGAGATACAGATTGTGTCAATGTTACACCCCTAAATCATACACACAAACAGGGGTTACACTCTAGAGCATTCATACAAACATGACATGTGAATAACCACATTCCTTACTTTTCATGGGTTTTTATTTCTATGGGACTTTTCTTTAAAGACCTGCTGTATATATTTTTAATGAGTTAATCGTTTACTTCGTTAGCTGATTAGGTAATCAATTAGAAGTCAGTTAGTCAATTTACTTTCAGTGCACCTCTCCATGCTATCCATATTTAAGTTTGAAATCTGACATCACCCTAAGTTTCAGGATTGTACAGGGTAAAATGTTAACCCTGGCTGCAGTGTGTGTGTGTATGTGTGTGTGTGTGTGTGTGTGTGTGTGTGTGTGTGTGTGTGTGTGTGTGTGTGTGTGTGTGT
>JAQQZT010000039.1:2425431-2440580 GCA_030068275.1 Clarias platycephalus | reverse complement strand
GTGTGTGTGTGTGTGTGTGTGTGTGTGTGTGTGTGTGTGTGTGTGTGTGTGTGTGTGTGTGTGTGTGTGTGAGGGAGGGAGAAAGGAGGTGGTTCTTATAAACCGGAGCCTACCTCACCCAAACATCTACACTTGTCTTTGTCTTAACATAATCTTTCACTGTGCGTATAAGTAAACAACCAGGACAGGACAGGACAGGACGGGACGTGAAGGAGGGGAACGTACCAGCATTTGATATGTTCAGCCAGGCAGCTTGTTAAAGTGTTAAATTCAACTGATGAGACAAAATAAGATATACAGGATGCACTTCTTGTCTCCAGTCATCGTTTCTTTGGCATATTCCATCTCTCTCTCTCTCTCTCACACACTCACACACAGACACACACATGACTGGAGTTTCATGCAGCAATTCTTGAAATTATTTAACTTAAGGAGAGAAAGAAAGACAATACATGTTTTTATTTTATTTTTTTTACAAAAGGTCAAATATAGTCTGGTTAGTGGCCTTCCATAGACATTAATAATAACACACATTTTTATATCAATTTTACTTTTATTTACTCTGTTACAAACCCTGAAAACCGCAGATTAATGTATATTGCAGATCTAATCATTGTTTAATTTTAAAGTACAAGTGAAAAACAGGAATAGAATTGGAAAATAATCGATAACAGCATGGTGTAATATGGCCCAATATGAATTTTAATTTTAATGAATATTTCCTAGAATATTCCTGAAGCATTTTATTCCTACAGTACTTTACTACAAGCAAAATTTTAATTAATTTTATGACACTTTTTGCTTTTTAACTGTTTAAAATTACAAGTTAGTTACAGTCAATATACAGTCATTCCACACACTAAGCTCTTTTATTTCTTTATTGTTAACTAATAAATAACTTTCCTTTGGAAGCTGAATAAGTAAAGTTGCTGCTTTACCTCTGAGTGTCACAACTGAAACTGGAGACTCCTTCCTCCATCGCCTTACAAAAAGTGTCTAAATACTGTAATAGTTGATCAATAATAAATGGAAAAAAAAATCTTTGACTAGAAATAAAGTCAAAGCTGCTGTTACAGAAAATTAATCAAATAGCTTGAAAAAACAGAAGAAAAAAAAACAGATTTATTTTTTTAATCTAACTGGAAAGATAACAAGTGGCAGCTTTACCGAAGAAATCTCAAAGCTTCATCATTTCCAGGGCATGTACCATTAATGTACAGTAGGTATGATAATTAAACATTATAATAAAAAATTATACCATAATTACAGTCAAGTCATAATGATAATGGATGGTTCCTCTCTATTTTCTTTTTTTAATGAACTTCATAAAATCCTGTCACATCACTGATTTCGCTGTAAACCTTACATAAATCCTCAATACTGTTTTTTTTTTTACATGAGTAAAGTGGTGATGAAGATGTTATGAAGGCCAAGATTATCTTGGTATAGCCATCTGTCTCTTTTTATGCAGAATATGTAAACAGTATATAAATGCATTTGGAGCTTTCACAAACTTTATTTTTACATTGCATTTCAAAATTTGGTGCCGCCACACAAGCCGGAGCAGAGACATGCATGAATGTGTGAGTGAGAGATTGTGAGAGATACACAGAGCGTGCAAATATTTCCACTTTAGCCGCAGACGTGCAAATGTACGAAAAAAGCCAGAGATCAGCAGTCAGTAGTCATGATTGTTGTGGCAGTTCTGAAAAAAAGACTCATCACCTGAATGCCATGTGCTCGCTCGATCTGCACCCTGTGACCTACATAAACCTCCGCGCTGTTTAGTAACTGAAACTCAGAGATGTCTTGTATTCAAACTGTTTTGTTAAATACTGTATGATGAAGGTAGCCTTAATTACAACTACACAGATACAATATTGTGCAGATCCATGCTTTCAGTTTGATCCTAGTTGTAGTTTTGCATGTGCTTCCTGGGTTTCATTCAATTTTCCCAAAAGCATCACAAAATAATTTTGAGGTGTGTTCAAGTCATACTGGGAGAATAACAGAGCACAGTTCTGAGAGTAAAAACTCCCTTTATTTCTCTATATAATCCCCTGATACACTAATGACAGTGTTTCACTAGCGCTTGGACACCATCAAGGTAAAAAGTTGTAATCTGACTGAAACCCTGGCCTCCCAGGAACTCCTTTAATGGCCCAAACATGTGGAAATGGCTTGGAGTGAGGTTGGGACCCAGATTTTGTCGAAGTGTGTGAATAAGCATGTGAGTATGTGTGTGTGTGTATGCCCTGCGATGCATTGGCAAACCGTCTAAGTTGTACCCCGCCTCATGCCCAAGGTCTCCTATGATATGCTGCAGGTCCCCCACAACCCTTTATACAAGATAAAGCATTATAGACAATGAGAGAAAGAGAGTAAAATATATAGTTAGCGAAAGTCGACGATCACGCCATAATTCTGTCTAAGAGGCAAAAACATTTTCTTTTATGCGGTATTATTTATAGAGAGTATGAGGTGTGAGGATGGCTAACCTCGGTGTGCAGAACAGAGTCAGGGCGCGAGGTCGTTAAACAGGAGGTGCCATGATTTAAGTGCAAGCAAGAAGAGTGAAGAAGTCCTGAGCATAGAGAAGCTCATTTGTAGGCGCTACACTCGAGTCATGAGTCAGGTGAACTTTCGGGTGAGTGTTTGAAAGTAGGAAAAAGATGGATGTTTTAAAAAAGGTTTTTTTTTTTTCCTTCATCTGCAACCTCTTGGGTGTTAAGTGCTCCGTCTGCGGCATATGATGTATTACTTCAACTCTGTATATAACGACATGCATTAAAAGCAAAAAAAAAAAGTGCAAAATGGCTTTAATAGCTTAAAAAAAACGAAATTTAACTCATTAGAGGCAAATAATCTCCATTCACCTCCATTTACTTTTCCTATTTCGCCTCTCACTTATACAGTACGAGTGCTAAAGTACAACCCCTGTATGTTCAATAAAAGGAAGTGATGTGTATAAAAGAATATTAAAGCAATGCTCTCCGAGCCAAATGTACTCTCTCTCTCTTTTTCTTGTTCTTTTTCTTTCTTCTTCTTTGATTTTTCTCCTGTCTACCTTCTGCAGCCTCACCGAAGGCTAAATACAATGCTTTTACATATATTACCTTTTGATTAATGGAGCTGGATTCATTATTCTGGCCTTGTGCTAATTAGGAAAAAAACTCAGACGCTAATGATATACAGTCAGAATTATTCCTGCCCAACAGGCATGAGAGCGTATCGGCTTCCTGCTGATGCACCCGTGATACCCACCTGAGAACCAGCCCAGCACTGAAAGAATGTGGATTAGTATATATATATATGTATATATATGAATGAAACTAAAAGAAACAGAGAAACGCCAAACCAAATCAATATTGGGTGCAATCACTATTTGCCTTTATGATCGTAGCATTTCTATGATGGTGTATCTTCTAAAAAGCTCGCCTGGTATGTTGTTCAAGCATCTTGGATCACCATCAACACGATTCTCCTCCATACCAGTTTATCATCATCTAATCATGAGAGAAATCCATTTGAATTAATTGGTTCAAATGGTTTCTTCGACCAAACCTGCAATTTACTGTATATACATCACCTAATAGGCTGTAAAGTTTAGGATCACCTTCTAACTCCATGGTCGTTCCTGATTTACTTAAAGTAAATCACTAAACAAAAACAAAGAAATTTGCAAATGATCCCAAACTTAGGTAGTGTATAAATATATATAATTTTAAATCTAAATTCTGTACTGATCACAAAAATATTTAATAGTTGCACATTACATGTGAACTTACAAGCTCTAGCTTGGATTACATCACATACAAAGTCAGTGAAGGTAAGCAAACATGATTGAAATGGTCAGTTTATATTTGAAATGGTCAGTTTTATTAAGGAATTAAGGATCAATCAATCTTCTTGCTGGTCTTCCTACTCGCTGTTTCCAATTGCTGTGTCTCTCCATCATCAATCTGATTAATCTTTCTTCTACCATCTCGCATATACATGCCCCTAACAGACGTGTGATAACTTTTGAAAATTTTCTTGCCTGAAATTTCTTCGGATTCTTTCATTTGTCACCTCTTGTCTCCATCCAATTTTTAGAATCTTTCGATATTTCATCTTAAAAGCATCCAATTTGTAATGTCTATTTTTCTCAGTGTGGGTCAGAAGGAAGTGTAAAAAGGTGCTGTGGGGTGTAGGAGAGGGTGTCCATGAAGGAGAAAGTAGAAGTGCTCATGTGATGTGAGGAGAAACACCTTGGAGGGAAAGAGTCTGTGGGCAAGTGTCAGAAGGAATAGAGAAATCACCAGTGGGAAAGAGACAAACGGAAGTGAGAAATAGTCAGAAAGAAGTAAATAGGGGTTGAATTTGGTGCAGTATGTGAGAATAGGCTTCCAGGAAGTGGGAAAAGGAAGGGATGAGATATGGAAAAAACTTGAAGGAAAAAAGGCCTGTGTGGAGTGAAAAAGTGTCAGAAGGAAGTGAGACAGGGCCAAGTGGAAAACAAAAGTGGAATGAAGTGGAAAAGGGAGTAGGAAAGTGGCTTTGGGATGCGAGAAAGGGGACATGAGAGAAAGAGCCTGGAGGAAAGGAGAAAGGAAATATCCTGTGGGAAGTGAAAAAGGGAAATGTCTCGAAAGGTGGAAAAGGATCCAAGATAGACCCAATGGAAATATGTTGTTACATAAGAAAAAGAAATACTCACTGTTCTAGAAACATTATAATCAATTGAGTGTTATTCTTTATATATCACAAAGCACACGTAAGGAACTGGAGGAAATACGTACTTTTTCCTCAAATATACTGCGTGTGTCTGAAGAGTTCAGGGCCTAGCATTAGGCCTACCACATGGTCCAGTACTAGGACCAGGTGGATTTCTGGAAGTTAATTCCACACAACAACAACAAAAATTACCTTTAGTTTTACAAAAACAAGTGCCACAACTTTTCAGTTGAGAAAATTAACAAGGTTAATTAAGAAAACTTTCATGTTGAACTCCTGATGTGTTAAATCGGCTTTTGTTAGAATCGTGTCATGGAGCCTCACAAGCTCTTTCTGCGTCTCTCTTTCCTGTTCCCTTGAGGCTTACTTTCAAGGTGAAAGTAAAAGAACTTGCACAAAGCTGAGGGACGGAGCCGAGAACGCGATTACACAATTATGAGCTGGGCACATCCTCTGCTCCCGAAAGATCCCAAAACTGGAGAAATGTTCTCCTTTGAACAATCCTCTCATGCCTTACAAGATTACTCGGAGACTTCTGTCACAGTAAGGAGGACATGAACTTTTTTTTTTCTTTTTTTTTTCCCTTTCCTTTTTCATGTCACTGCCTCAAGCATCGCTGTTCCTTTGTGACGGTTTCTGCTTAACACTGGGCTTTGGCAACATGGCAGAGAGAAGAAACAGCGAGCGCCACCGCTGACATATTCCCCGTCCCTTTATTCGCTTGTCAAACTCTCTTTTCTGGACACCTGTTTGATTGTGACAGCCGTACATTACAGATAGTTCATATGAAAGTGGATTTGCCAATGAAATGTTAATGAATTAGACTCCCCCCACTGCTTTTTTTTTTTTTTTTTTTATTACGGGATGCCAGTATTGAACATTTTTCAAAGTAACCCCCCAAATTCCACTGTTTGCGATGAATTAATAATGGCTGCCTTGTCACTGAAGTATCACTTGCGCTCTTTAATCAGCAGGCCCGAATCAGAAGTTTCTTGAAAGGTATTCTGTTTTTTTTCCACCACCATCAGAACAATTAGAAACTTTAGCGAGTTCTGAGGCTCATGTGACCCTTGTGGATTTGCGACTTTTCTTGAATGATCAAGTATAAGTTTTGTAAAGAACTTAAGAAATGGAAATAAAGATCATAACCAGACATTTCCTTATTTGATCCGGTCCAAGCACAAAGCTGTTATAACGACTACCAGAAATACTACACAAATAAATCTCCACCAATAGACCAGACACAACTACAGGGCTTTATTTAAAGCTAATGTCTTAAGCACAAAGGTTTGTCAACATTTAATATATTCAATGTATGCAGGCCATGAATTTCCCACGGCGTCCTAAACATACTAAAGAATGCATGGAGAATGAAAATAGGAAAATGTGAATTTATCAAGTTCATACTACTTCACAGCCACGTCCTTGTCATGGTCTCAATGAGTGTGTTGTCTGCATTCACCAGGTCCAATTAGAGGGCAGATGGCACTATCTATTAGCAGGTGCTCACAAGTATATCACATACTTACTACTTTGTCACCATGTCTGGCTGGTTGGTGTACAATAAATAATGCGACATGCGCAAGGCTTTTCAACATGAAATGATGGTATGAGGAACTGAATTGTGTATTTGTACTAAATTCTCTGAACATGACACACTGTAGATGTGCTGATAACCTGCTGCATGCATGGCATAAACAGTACCAGGAAAAAAATAATAATACTGTATGAACTTACAGTATTGTTTAAAATAATAGCAGTACAATGTGACTAACCAGAATAATCCAGGTTTGGACAGTCTGGAGTTACCTGTAAGTACTGTCACAGTTAGAAGACGTCTGTGTGAAGCTAATCTATTTTCAAAAATCCCCCGCAAAGTCCCTCTGTCAAAAAAAAGCATGTGCAGAAGAGGTTACAATTTGCCAACGAACACATCAACTGGACTAAAGAGAGATGGAGGAACATTTTGTGGAATGGTGAGAGTAAAATTGTTCTTTTTGGGTCCAAGGGCCACAGACAGTTTGTGAGATGACCCCCAAACTCTGAATTCAAGCCACAGTACACAGTGAAGACATTGAAGCATGGTGGTGTAAGCATCATGATATGGGGATGTTTCCTACTATGGTGTTGGGGTTATTTATCAAATACCAGGGATCATGGATCAGTTTGCATATGTCAAAATACTTGAAGAGGTCATGTTGCCGTATGCTGAAGAGGACATGCCCTTAAAATGGGTGTTTCAGCAAGACATGATCCCAAACACACTAGTAAATGAGCAAAGTCTTGGTTACAAACCCACAAAATTCATGTTATAGAGTGGCCATCCCAATCCCCAGATATAAAAAATGCTGTTTCTGAAGCAAAACCAAGAAATGTAAATGAATTGTGGAATGTTGTTAAAGAATGATGGAGTGGAATACAGTAGCTGAAAGGTGCCATAAGTTGGTTGACTCCATGCCACACAGATGTGAAGCAGTTATAAAAAAATAAAAAAAAACAGTGGTCATACAACTAAATATTAGTTTAGTGATTCACAGGATTGCTAAATCCTAGAAACAAAAACGTTTGTACAAAATAGTTTTGAGTTTGTACAGGCAACGGTTTATTTTTTTGAACACACCCCTTTCAACTAATTGCTAATTGCCCAATTGCACAGCCTTAAGAGCGTGCATATCATGAATGCTGGGTCTTGTTTGTTTTCTGAGAATCTACTGCACCTACTGGTAACTTTGCCATGTAGCAATAAAAAATATACTTAAAGCCTGGATTATTCTGGTTAGTCACATTGTACTGCTATTATTTTGAACAAAACAATATATATATACACAGTGGGACAAAAAAAGTATTTAGTCAGCCGACAATTGTGCAAGTTCTCCTACTTAAAAGGATTCTCTCATGTAATTTTCATCATAGGTATACCTCAACTATGATCAAACTTGAGACAAAATAAGAAAAAAAAAATCCAGAAAATCACATTGTAGGATGTTTAAAGAATTTATTTGCAAATTATCGTGAAAAATAAGTATATGGTCAATAACAAAACAAACTGTCTTACAGCACTTTATGCCATATATACAGTAATTACATACGTTATCATGCTTATCTTTTTATCATCATAAACTGCTTGTTTAAAGCCATACTGCTGCTGCCATCTTCTTATATTTCTTGTATTATATTATAATTTAAGTTTGACTATAATTTGTTTTTTGCATAAAATCGTATAATAGTATATTTAGGGAAGAAAAAGGTATAGTAATAAACAGTTCACTGCATGTCATACTGTATATGGTTGTGTGTGTGCTTGTGTGACAAATAAAAATTTTATTTCCTACTCACTTCCTTCATCTCCTCCATTTCACCTGCAACAATTTATTGTCCTTTCAGTCTTGCCTTTCCCAACTCTGCGTCATTCATTCCCAATTTAGATCCATTGGTCCAGTGTGTACTGCCCCTAGATTGTACTGTACATTCATACTTATATTAATATAAACTTATTCATATTGCATACCAAAATAAGTATAGTGTTTCTGTATTCTCTGACCTCCTCATAATGCCGATCCACTCCTCTCTTGAGCTAACATTGTGCACAAAAACATTGGTTTTAGCCACATCTGCATTTTTTTTAAATAACTCTTTTAGCAGCTTGAAAGTCTGAATACTGATGTATAGTATCATTCCTCATAGCATAAACTTATTTTTAAGACAAAGCACATGTATGTACTGCACGTTAGCGTCAAGTGAATGGTGGAAAAGCAAACACTCGTCGTTTAGCCTGTTGGAGGAAATAAAGATGCTTGGTAAATATTGTAAGTATTTTTTTGTGCACATTATTCAATACAAGACTTTTGCTTTCTCTCTCTCTCGCTCTCTCTCTCTCTCTCTCTCTCTGTCTCTCGTGAAATAAAAAAAATTCTCCTCATGAAGTTGAATACTGAGTAGAACATCTCCAATAACTCAGCACCTGAAGCCCCCCACAGGTAAAGGGCCGGTCTAATTAGTTCCCATCAAATATGTAATTCTTCTTCTCTTTCTGTTGGAATAACGCCGCAAGGGAGGTCAAAAAGCTAAAGCCAAAAGCTAAGCTATCTGAAAAATAATGTATGAAAATAGACACTATCACCCCAAGCCATGGTACATTTATATGCCTGACGTGGCGCTGACATCAACGTTGAGTTGAATTCTAATTGAATTTTGGGGGGCGAGGAGACGTATGTGTAATGTTACCATTAATATGAATGCCGTCAGCCTAAATATTTCACCAGCCCTCATAGGATAGCGGACTCATCATCCTGACCTCTCAAAAAAAGAGCTAATTAATTGATTTCAGAGTAATTGAATACTAAACATATGCATGTAAAAAAAAAAAAAAAAAAAAAGGAACTGGTAGACCGGGATTTTTAGCTAAAGGAGCGGTGGTTAGTCCGTGCTTTAGCAATATACTTCAGTTGTTTTTTTAAGTGAATAAATTAATTACGATGGCGTTACCCTTCAGATGGAGTGTCTCTTTAATTTGGAAGCTGTTGTTCATGTTTTGTCGCAGCCTCCCATCTTTCCACTTCCTCCTCCTCCTTTAAAAGCTCACGAGTGCTGCTTGTCTTCGGCTGAACAGAAGAGCGAGGAGATATGGGCCGCCTGAATTATTTACGCCCCCCACAACACATACACTTTTGCTTTTCAAGCATGAGTTATAATTTCATTAGAAACTTTGGGCCGCGTCGCGGGCTAGTTAAATATTAAACTCTTCCGCTGATCACTTTCGATTAGCCATGCTTGTGAAATTCCCAGAGATGTCAGAACTGGTGTTTCCTCCCTCGCTCTTACTCTCTATCGCTCTCGATTTCTCTTTCTCTCTCTCTCGCTCTCTTGTTTGTTCATACAAAAAAGGGATACTCCAGTAATTGCACGCCTCCGTTTAGAATCAACAGAGGAGCCGCGGCTCCTGGGAGGTTTAATGGGGCCACGGCTGCGACGTCAGGATGAGTGGCCTCATTAGGAGACAACTAAAGGGTGGAGTTGAGTTTGTTAGCTCATTAGACTCTCCAACTGGGATAGTGATGGAAAGGGAGAAATGTTGAAGGAGGGGATTGTGGGAATAAAGATGCAGTGTTTGTGGCATTCGTCAGATTCCTGAGTTCATGACATGAGGCTAAGCTAAGTATCATATTCCTCAAGCAGGATTAGAGAAGAGAGTGGAAAAATAGTCAATATTTGATCGATTATTATCCTTATCTTTTATTTACATTTTAATATTATGCAACAACTAGCCTAAAAAAAAAAAAAGCAGTGGTTTCTCTGGTCCAATTAACTTTAGCCTATATTGCCCCTAGTGGCCAGTTCTTGTATTGAACTAACTTTGGTTGAAAAATTATTTTCAGTGTAGATCAGGGAGTCTGCATTTTCAGAGACAAATAGACAGGAAAGGGTTATAACGGTGATTGTGATGTCTGCTGGCAGGGAAGGGATTTGTCCTGAGTTTGTGTGACAGTTTGATTTACTGGAAACCCATCACTGCTCAGTCTGTTCATTTGGTCAGTTTGAAAAAAAGGTTTTACCCATTCCGGTTTCTTTATCAAGTCCGGTTGTATTGTCTATTACCTTTATAGTGTATTTTCCCTTACCAGTTTTAGCTTTCATTTCCAGTTTCTTTTTTTCCTCCAGGTCCAGTCATACAGTAGCATTGCTGTTTGCAGCCTCTGTCACCGTCTTCACTGCTTGTGGAAGACTCCTCCTATCCGGACGCTGGTTTGCTGATGCTTCAAATCTTTGCTAATCTCTTTTTCTGCCTGTCCTGTTATTTCATTTTTTTCATCATATAGTTGTTTTTTCAGCTTTAGGTTATAACTATAAAATCATAAGGCCTTCCTTTTCACAACATTACATAGTTATCGCAGGCCATAGTCTTCCGCATCTCTAGCACGTTGAATTGATTCTGTCTTTTGTCTGATGTTTAAAAGTGTTGCAAATAAAACATAACTGCTTATCATTGATGAGTTGATGCACGGTGGTGGTAGCATCATGCTACAATTTACCCATGTCTTCTTGGTTGGTTGTCTTACGAATCTAATTTAATCTAATCTAAATTGTTTCCTCTCATCTCCAAGGTTGGGGGCTCAAATCTCACCTCTGGTCCTGTGGAGTTGACATGTTCTCCCTATGCTTGGCAGGTTTCCTCAAGGTACTACTCCCACAGTCCAAAAACATGCACTGTAGGTTGATTGACATTTACTGTACAAACAGCCTGTATTGTGTGATTAGGAGTGTGCTTGCACCCCTTTGATAGGTTGGTACACCATCCAGAGTGAACCCTGCATTGTGCCCTGAGTTCACTGGTATATGGTTCAGGTTCCCCTGTGCCCCAACAAAGGATAAGCGGTATTGATGATGGAATGCTTTTCTTTTGGTCTTTTGGTCCAGATGTTATAATGTTGCAATTATGATATAATTGCAATTAATTCCAAATAATTAGATTATAATTGTATGATGATATAATAATAATAGATTCATTTTATCGCAACACCATCCACCATCATTATCTGAACTGATGCTTAAAAATCCTAATGTGTGCAGATGCATCACATAAGCACAGAGAAAACAGCACTGTTACCAAAAAAAAAAAAAGAAAAAAAGCTGCCGAGTTGATGGTCTTTCTCAAGATGTGACGAACCACAGCAGCCTGCTTTTCCAGTTGCCTCTCCATGATTTCCCTCTAATTGAATTTGTGTATTATCTTTAATATTTTAGCAGTGTTTTCAGGTATTGCAGTGTGACCCTGTTAGCAATCTGCCCTCTTAAACAGTGCTCCATTTATTTTGTCTCTGATGAGCATGTCTGGAAATTGCCAAGCGACTGAACCCAAAAAAGAAGGCATTTCTGTGCAGCATGGTGGTCTATACAACACACACACACATTCACACGCATCATGTTATACACACCAGGGCTCATTTTTAAACCTCTCACAGAGCTCTATGACCAGATTTTCTTCTTTAATGTGAGATAATTCTGGGACCGGACCTTTTTAGGAGTCAGCCTGCTTTTAAACATTTACACCAGAGGCTTTATGCTTTCTTTCCCCGAGCCAGCCGTCGGCCCATATTAAACTCTGAAGCTCGACTGTCTCAAGTGTAGTCCATAAAAATTGGAAGTGTCCCTCAAAGCAGCAGCACAAATAGCTCACAAGTCTAGGTGGGATTTGTGTTTGATGGTCAATATGGGTTAATTTGGTGTCCTCTTTGCTTTCACTGAGGCATGTAGAAGGTTAAAGTAGATTATAAATATATTAAATTGTGCTTTTATGGCATACATTTTGCAAAGAAGACAAGCACAAGAGAGGAAAAACGGATCCGTAGTGCTGCTTATGAGCATTTTTATATCTATTTTTTTTTCTACAATGAAGATTTCTATTTCTCTATAAGGAATAAATCTATTTTCATCTATCAGATAGAGTAGGAAATATTTTAGGTCAATCAGATTTTTTTATATTTATTTATATTGTATTATTTAAAAATGCATTATGGTAATTTAATCATGCCAACACAAAAAAAAAGCATTTCATAACAAAAGGTCACCCTAGCCTATACCATTGCCAAGACAATTTGACATTTTTGTAACAATAAAAAAATGGGACTGTAAAGTTTGATTTCAGTGCTACATAATGCTTAGCTTACAAATTAAAGACGTCACAGTCCCACGCACTTTGCTGCAATGGGTTCACAAAATCAAAACTACCAAAAGGAAATGAATGTGTTCTGTAAAGACAGGAAAACAACTGATTCAGTTACACATCACATTTTTTATGTGTGGCAGTTCCTGTATTGGCAAAATTTACTCCATAATTAATTTTTTTAACATTAAATTTTTATCATGTACTGTGTACAGTATGTTGGCATTAAAGGTGGGAAAATGGTTCCATTCTTCTATAATCCTACAGGTGGTGCACTCTAAACTATTCACACCCTGGTAGACAGCAGCACTGTATCCTGTGTGGTAGGAGTGATCAGTTATTTGTGAAGTTTGTTTAGAACTACAACAAGATCTGAAAAATTGGGATCTTTATAAAAAATCACGAATCATTTAAATAATCGCAGTATAAATCGAATCGACCTGCGGATGCCAGCAAGACTCTCAACCCCCAGCATCTCAGATATATGATGAGATAAAAGTATGTGCTGCTAAATGTCTTAAATGGAAACATAGCTTGATAAAATTCATATTATAATATTAGTGTCAAATAGAGAATTCCAGAGATGGAGAGCAGTCTAACTATCCCAAAGGTGCTTTATTCATCCCAAAAGCAAATTATGTTGTTCCAAACAAACAAGATGTGCAATAATATTATCTATAAATACATAATAGTATCTATACATACTGTACATACATACATACAGTACAGATCAAATGCTAATTGACAGAGGAAATTACCCAAAAATGTGATAATACATTAGTGGAGTCAGGTGGATGATCTGACATTAAGGTGTTTTCATAAGATAATATTACTTGTATATTAATAAACAATTCACTGATTCTATGCATCAGTGAGATATTGATAAATTGGAATCTCACCATACAATCAGATTAGGATTGAGTTTATTAACAGCATTTGCTTTATGTTAACTAGAAGATAATATATATTTTCATTTGCTAAGATGTAGTTCCCTTTTTTCTTTTGCATTTTTAGTCATGTTTAGAGGCTTCTGTTCTGTTTTGTTTTGGTAAAGTATGCTGTTACTTAATTATAAGCACTTTTTTCCATTTTGAAATGCATTTCTGATTATTCTAATTATCATCACTACTGTATCTGTATATCAACCAGATGACCGCAAGGCAACCAGGGGTTTTGCTTGTCAATTCTTTATAGTGCAGTTTTAGATTCATGCAGCATATCATCAGCACTGACTGAGAAGGCGCATAAAATACATTCCCAGGTGTAATGAAAGTGACCTTAAATGTAGCTAGAGTATGAATACATGAAAAGTTTTACAGCAAAATGAGATAACTTCAGTTTTGCAGTTTCAAGAAAAGACTTTTTTTTTTTTTTTTTTTTCCAAATGAAACGAGAAGTATTACAAACGAATGTGAAAAAGCATAATGGGCAAAATATTTTGTTTGGCTTATGTAAGTAGGAATTTTGTATACATTTTAATCTCCCACAGTTTTGTCACAATGAATAAATCAGCCCGTAGTTGTGTTTGTGATTATTTAAGTATGCAAGTTAATATCAATTGGCTGATATATTATTAGAGTTTTAATAAAAATAATACTATAACCAGCTCATGCTTTTATTGTGATTCTATATTGAATTAAACAAAACAGATATGGATATAATTTTTCTGCTTCATCAAAGTGTTTACACTACACCATCCAAATCACATAATGTCCTATTTTATGGAACTTTAAAGTTTCTAAAATAGGGATATGCAGTGGTTTTCAAATTAATCATTTTGTGATAGACAACCTTATGTGTCAGAGATGACAGAGTTGCTGAAACATATTGAACTATGACTTGCACAAAATGACAGATGACAGGACCATAAGTTTTATATATATATATATTATAATTATATATTTAGTATAATTATATATATAATTATAATATTAATTCTTATTTTTCTTATTTTAAAATGTTTAGGTCATTTTTAGCTAACCAGCAGTCATATAAGCATTTCACTACATATCATACTGTGTATGTGACTAATAAAATTAGAATTTGATATTATATATGCATTTTAAAAATTATATATACATATATTAAATGTTTTTATTTTTTCCCCTTTTTTCTTATTTCACAACATTGTCCTTTTTTTTAGACCCATCAGACAGCACAGATGCTCACTTTACAGGCCTTGTCAGCTTCGGTTCTCTATTTTCCACATATGCAGAGTAGACCTGAGTGAATTGCTCACTTCAGAGAGCCATCAGACCGTACAGCGACGAGGATCCCTGATCTTTGGGGGACTACTAAATTATTCAGCACTTATTACATTAGAAGAATGCTTGTGAGGCATGAGATTTAAAGAAGGAGATAATGTTTCGCCATCAAACCACTCCATCCATCTCCTGTCCCAAAATATGTACGTATAGAAGAGAGGCTTTGGAATGATGTGGAGGAGGGAGGGGTGGGGGGTTAGTTTAGGGCACTGGCACTGAAAATATCCATTCTTGTCAGCTGAAAGTAACCAAAGTCCATCTCAGAGGAGGGAACAAGTCTTTCTTTAGACTCTCAGTTGCGTTTAAGTGGGTGGTGCATTTTTCATGGGCTTATGGGATATGAATATGTCATCTACATATTAACTCCGGCCAAGTAGAAAACACATACTGTTGAAATATTAATTGTGTATGCACTCCATTGTTAGTGGAGTAATTAAAAATGCTTATTTAAAAAACTATTACTGACCCAAAAAAATAAATTAATAAAAAAAAAAAAAAAAAAAAATATA